>JAZAYU010000077.1:923174-1279024 GCA_038501625.1 Corbicula japonica
AATGGTAGTTTGAAGTTGATACCTTAAGTATTTGCAAAGTTATCGATGAAGTGCACTTAAGTGAAAATATAAGTGAAACTAGAAATGTGTACATAGGACACGGATGCCCCGCTATGCATCATTTTCAGACACTCAAGTGCAATGATGGGAATAATACGCGATACACTGCCCTTTCATGGTGAACATTTGTGTCAAGTTTTTTTTTGAAATCCCTCCATTTATAATGAAGTTACAGCCTGGACAAGAAAATTCTATTTTTAGTAACAGTGACCTTGACCTTGGACCTTCAGGCTTGGGTATTGTGCGGACACACTGCCTTTTCATGAACAATTGTGCAAAGTTATTTTGAAATCCCTCCAGTTATAACAAAGTAACAGCCAGGACAAGATAATTCTATTTTAAGTAACAGTGACCTTGACCTTTGACCTACAGGCATGGGCATGGTACGTGACACACCGCCCTGTCATGGTGAACATTTGTGTCAAGTTATTTTGAAATCCTTCGATTCATAACAAAGTTACAGCCTGGACAAGAAAATTCTATTTTTAGTAACAGTGACCTTGACCTTGGATCTACAGGCATGGGTATTGTGCTGACACACCGCCTTGTCATGGTGAACATTTGTGCCAAGATATTTTGAAATCCCTCCATTCATAAAGTAACAGCCCGGACAAGAAAATTCTATTTTTAGTAACAGTGACCTTGACCATTGACCTACAGGCTTGGGCATGTACGTGACACACCGTCTTGATATGGTGAACAATTATACCAAGTTATTTAAAAACCCAATAAGAAATAACAAAGTTACAGAGCGGACACGATTTTGCAAGAAAATTCTATTTTTGGTAACAGTGACCTTGACCTTGGACCTACAGGCATGGGTATTGTACGCAACACACCGCCTTGTCATGGTGAACATTTGTGCCAAGTTATTTTGAAATCCCTCCATTCATAACGAAGTTAAGGGCCGACTGTATATTTTGCTTAACACAAAATGTAAGGGAAAAAGGGGCATAATTTGAAAAATATTGGAAGAAGGGTTATGGGTCTTGTTGGTTATGATGTAGATTTTGATGGTGAAAATATATTTCAAGTTTCAAGGCAATATCTCAAGTAGTTTTAAAGTTAGGGGCAAAATGCATATTTTGCTTGACACAAAATATAAGAAAAAAGGGGCATAACTTGAAATATATTGACAGCAGAGTTATAGGTCTTGTTGGTAATGATGTAGAATTTGATGGTGAATATATATTCCAAGTTTCAAGTTGATATCTGAAGTAGTTTATAAGTTATGGACCAAAGTGCATATTTTCCTGAACGCAAAATTTAAGTGAAAAAGGGGCATAACTTGAAAAATATTTGTAGCAGAGTTATGGGTGTTGTTGGTAATGATGTAGAATTTGATGGTGAATATATATTCCAAGTTCCAAGTGGATATCATAAGTAGTTTTCAAGTAATGGACCAAAGTGCATTTTTTGTTTAACGGACGCCGACGCCGACACCGGGGCGAGTAGGATAGCTCCCCTATTCTTCGAATAGTCGAGCTAAAAACTGTAGAAGTAGTTGGCGTCACAAGGTTTTTCATGTGTAACGGTAAGTACTGTCATAAATGACCCGATGGATCTGTTGATTATGTTATCATTAAAGCTACTACTGAGATATTGTTTATATAGAGTGATCATAAATCACTAATCAGAGGCGGACTGAACATGGCAATTATCTGGACTTTAAATTATAATTTCAGAAAAAATCAGAAGCATTGGAAGACTTTAAGTGAACGACACTTGCAATCAAGGAACAACTCGACATCCTAGCCCGGGCAAAACGATGGAACTTCAATAGTTGTGCGTAAGCCGTTCTACCAGCTCATGTCAGTTCACGCCTTCGTGAAACAAGTAGACTGCACCAAGCAGTTTCCGCTGGCCTTCTGCCTAATGACAAGACGAACCAAGCGAGACTACGCCGCCGTGTTCGACGCTATAAAACTGGTACTGGAGGACCCAGCAGTAGAATGGGTTATGATGGACTTTAAAGCAGGTATTACTTTCATAACTTATAAAGTTGCTGTTCAGAAATAGTATCTTATCAAAGTTATAAAATGTTATCTTCATATTATAAATAATATTGTTCAATACTTATATTTAAGAGTTGTTATACTGGCATTCATCTTATCCAATATTATTATACAATAGTATCATCATATTATTTTATTATCAATAATTTTCTGTTACAGCAACATGGCAAGCTGTTCGCGAGGTTTTCCCTCATACAATATTAAAGGATGCTGCTTTCACTGGACTCAAGCGGTATACAGGAAGGTCCAATCCGTCGGCCTAACCAGTGAATATATAGACAAAAAGACAAGTACAGAAACATCTGTAAGCTGCTGTCTCTCCCGTTCTTACCAGCAGAACACATCCGTCCGACGTTTGGGACGCTGGAAGAACAAGGCAACAATAGTGCCAAACTGAGAGACAAGTTTAAAATTTCAAGTACGCTTGAGTTAAATGTGGCAATTGTTGATATGACTGTTGTTCTATAATGTCATTTTTTATCTTACACTCAACCAAAGTTCTAATTGGTCAATAATTGTATATGTTTACAATGTATGCTAGTTTCGTTTCTTCCCTACGTCAAGAGAGGTTGCGGAAAGAACTGCTTTGTTTTGAAATCAATTATCTAATGTCTTTTTAATCTTTATTGATTGTTTTCTTAAATGAATCCAATACCATTTACTTACACCGCAGGGTCAAAATTAGAACAGTCTAATTGAAAGGGAGGTAATTTTAAATTGGATACTTTGAAAGGGATTTATTTAAACAAATGTGCTATTGATTAATCATGTTTTCTGTTTTTCCTATTAATGAGGGATCCTGATATAACAAAACAAGGAATTAAGAGCAAATTTCTGTTTGCTTGACCTTTTTATGCAAGAAATGCATTTTTAGCAAAATTAAGGATAACTCTTGCCAAACTGTCCCAAAATCAATTATTACAAGATTAAAGCTTATGTTGAAGACAGTTGTTGGCATATGATCATAAACAAAGAGTGAATTCAATATCTTTCTAATAAAAAATTACGGACAAAAAGTGACCAATTAGAACTTTTGTCGAGTGTATTGCAGGTTGGCATCGCCGACTTAATGCAAGAGCAGCCAGAGCGGGACTCACATTCTATGTGCTTGTCCCTCTCCTCCTCGCTGACGCTGAAACAGTCAACCTCCAGGTACAACTGATCTCTGATCAGCTGCTGACCAGAGATCTGCGAAGAGTCTACAAAAGGATTCATGGACGCCTCTACGAGCTATGGGATCAGTATGAAGAGGAAGAAATAACTACAACACAGTTGCTGAATGAATGTAGTCACATCATGGGTCTAGGACCTGTACCTGTACCATCTGAAAACCAACAAGACTAGATGTTATGAACTGAAAGCAACTTTATGATACAATGTAGTTACATATTATAATGGAAAATACTTGTTAAGTATTTGTCTCTGTTCTTACATTTTGTTGCATTTCAGTAAGAAAAGATTTTTTTCTTTATGATTTCATTTTTACCTTTTAACTTACGTGATTTTTAGGATTAACTAGAGCTATCACTGAAGGTGATTAATACCCCCGCAAGACTGCTTTGTCAGAGTATACAGAAATGATGTGTGCATCTTTCATGGGTGAAAGTTGAAAAATAATTGAAATCCTGAAAATTTGCTGCAAAAGTTGTGTTTAAAAATAGCGACATGGGTTTTCACCAGATGTAAACAAAACTGTAAAAGAAGTTGACGTCACAAGGTTTTGTTGAATCGTGCTCCCCTTCTAAAAAATAATGGACTGATCCAAATGAAAAAAAATATGTCATGCAAATCTAATCCCCAACGTATGTTAAAAGTTTGAAAACTGGAGTAGTTTGTGTCATAAGATTTCGCTAAATTATGCTCCCCTCAAACCAAATATGTCACTAACATGCGCACTTGATGCAGAGCATATGATTTCAGTTTCAAGTCGATTATCTTGAAAACTGTAGAAGTTTTCATAACACGATTCTGTGAAATCATGTCCCCTGCAAAAAAGAATGGACTGATCCACACAAAAAATATGTCACGCACATCTACACTTCATGCTGAACATATGTTTAAAGTTTAAAGTTAATATCTTAAAAACTGTAGAAGTAGTTTGTGTCACAAGATCTTGTTGAATCATGCTCCCCTGCTAAAGAATAATGGACTGATCCACATGAAACAAAGTATGTCATAGAAATCTACTAACAAACGTATGTTTAAAGTTTGAAAACTGGAGAAGTAGTTTGCATCATAAGATTTTAAATAAAAGATTCTGTTAAATAATGCTCCCCTCCAAAAAATAATGGAATGATCCACAAAAAATATGTCGCTTACATGCGCACTTCAGGCAGAACATACAATTTTGGTTTCAAGTCGATATCTTGAAAACTGTAGAAGTTTGCATAACACTATTTTGTTAAATCATGTCCCCTGCAAAAAATAATGTTCTGATCCACACGAAAAATATGTCACGCACATCTACACTTCATGCCGAACATATGTATAAAGTTTCAGGTCAATATCTTACAAACTGTAGAAGTAGTTCGTGTCACAAGATTTTGTTGAATCATACTCCCCTGCTAAAAATAATGGACTGATCCACATGAAACAAAGTATGTCATGGAAATCTACTCACAAACTTATGTTTAAAGTTTGAAAACTGGAGAAGTAGTTCGCGTCAAAAGATTTTAAATAAAAGATTTTGTTAAATAATGCTCACCTCCAAAAAATAATGGAATGATTTACAAAAAAATATGTCGCTTACATGCGCACTTCAGGCAGAACATACAATTTTAGTTTAGTCTTATATCTTGAAAACTGTAGAAGTTTGCATAACACAATTTTGTTAAATCATGTCCCCTGCAAAAAATAATGGACTGATCCACAAGAAAAATATGTCACGCACATCTACACTTCATGCCGAACATATGTATAAAGTTTCAGGTCAATATCTTAAAAACTGTAGAAGTAGTTCGCGTCACAAGATTTTGTTAAATCGTGCTCCCCTCCGAAAAATAATGGACTGATCTACATGAGAGAAAAAAAAATTGCGAAAATGTACTCACGAACATATGTTTAAAGTTTCAAGTCGATATCTTGAAAACGGTCATCGTAGTAAGTGTAGAAGTTTGCATAACAGGATTTTGTTAAATCATGTCCCCTGCAAAAAATAATGGACTGATCCACACGAAAAATATGTCACGCACATCTACACTTCATGCTGAACATATGTATCAAGTTTCAAGTCAATATCTTAAAAACTGTAGAAGTTGTTCGTGTCACAAGATTTTGTTGAATCGTGCTCCCCTGCTAAAATATAATGGACTGATCCACATGAAACAAGGTATGTCATGGAAATCTACTCACAAACGTATGTTTAAAGTTTGAAAACTGGAGAAGTAGTTTGCAACAAAAGATTTTAAATAAAAGATTTTGTTAAATTATGCTCACCTGCAAAAAATAATGGACTGATCCACAAAAAATATGTCGCTGACATACACACTTCATGCAGAACATACAATTTTAGGTTAAAGTCTTATATCTTAAAAACTGTAGAAGTTTGCATAACAGGATTTTGTTAAATCATGTCCCCTGCAAAAAATAATGGACTAATCCACACGAAAAATATGTCACGCACATCTACACTTCATGCCTAACATATGTACCAAGTTTCAAGTCAATATCTTAAAAACTGTAGAAGTAGTTCGCGTCACAAGATTTTATTAAATTGTGCTCCCCTCCGAAAAATAATGGACTGATCCAGATGAGAAAAAAAAAATTGCGCAAATGTACTCACGAACATATGTTTAAAGTATCAAGTCGATATCTTGAAAACTGTTGACGTAGTTAGTGTAGAAGTTTGCATAACATTATTTTGTTAAATCACGTCCCTGCAAAAATAATGGACTGATCCACACGAAAAATATGTCACGCACATCTACACTTCATGCCGAACATATATTTCAAGTTTCAAGTCAATACCTTAAAAACTGAAGAAGTAGTTCGCATCACAAGATTTAGAAGTTTGCATAACACAATTTTGTTTAATCATGCCCCCTGCAAAAAATAATGGACTAATCCACACGAAAAATATGTCACGCACATCTAGACTTCATGCCGAACATGTCTATCAAGTTTCAAGTCAATATCTTAAAAACTGTAGAAGTAGTTCGTGTCACAAGATTTTGTTAAATCGTGCTCCACTCCGAAAAATAATGGACTGATCCACATGAGAAAAAAAAAATAGTTCGCACAAATGTACTCACGAACATATGTTTAAAGTTTCAAGTCGATATCTTGAAAACTGTTCACGCTGTTAAGTGCCACAGACAGACCGCCCAACGAACCAACGAACCAACCGGATGATGACTCCTATATACCCCCTATACTTCGTATGCGGGGGTATAATAATGTGTATATTCAGATCAGCTGGCACATATGTACATTGTTTTCATTTTGGTCAGAAATAGCCTAATGAATCAAAACACAGAGCACAACAGTGTCCTTATCAGATGGCACAGATGGCTGGTTGGTTTGGATCTACACTGTTCACCCAAGGATAACATTCATTTCCTGTGGAGTAAAGGGTTTCTACCTCTAAAGTACATAAAGAAAGGTTTTGACATAGTTATAATTCAGGCAAGGAAGAGTTATAATTCAGACAAGGAAGATTTATCTTGAACAGATTTAGTAACTATATGGTTGTAGCATGTATGCCGATAAGGCGAAATAGAGTATAGATTCTTAGTGGTTTGCTATTCAACCAGTGGTTCAGTCAGTCAATTGATTGATATGCAAAGCACTCAAAACACGGGCACCACCATTTTATTTCATTGAGATCATAATATACTGGCAAAATATACTTTACATTTGAATTTTACTGTTTGAATATGGTTAAGCACACACATTAGAACATTAGCTGACTTCTGCCCAATGAAATGTCGTAATAAACACATAAATATAAATTTATACAGAAGGAAAAGGAAATAAATAATTTTGATAGGTGGACATTTATACAAAGATGTTAACAATGGGGATGTTTTACAAGTTTTGATATCATTTAATTTCGCTGGCACGAAATTTCGCGCAATCGCCGAAAAAGACTGTTTCGCGCGGACGTGAATTCGCGCAAATCCAATTTTTCAAACAAAAAAAATATCGATATTTTACCGAATCGTTATCATTACCTATTGTTATCAGTATCTATTGTTTATTTGAACATGCAAGCTAATCATCTCAGTTGGCCCCCTGTCAATTACCATTTCCTTTGTTTGTCAATTATCGGACCGCTGTTTATTCGGCGCCGCTAATTGACACGGGACCCGTTTGATCCATCTATCTGGACCATTCATATCATAACTGGCATGTTAAATTGCGTACCCGTTTTATTGTCTAAAGTGTCAATTAATTGCGAAACAGTTACTCAAAAAAGTGTTGATAAATTAAAAATGAGATGACAACGATACTGTTTATTAAAACGTGACCTGGCCTAATTACGCGGACTAAATTTTCGTTCAAGTTTTGAAGTAACATTTAACATATTCTATAAGAAATTCCGACAGTTATAACTAATTTTATTTTCTTATTTAACATAATTATTCGATACTTCAAATTTATATCAAAAAGCGATACGGGCAACTATATATAAAGTGTAGGTCCATTCGTACATAGCACGTTTCGGATACGTATGTGGAACACTTTGGTCAAAATTTAGCTTAGGTTTTAAATTCGCGCACTGGCCCGAGCGCGAAATAAGCGAAAATTAAGCCATCGCTAAATAAAATGATACCACAGTAAGCTAATAGAACTTTTTGTCCAAAGCACAAGAATTGTCACATGTACCACATGAACAAACTACTAAGAAAACAAGAGCTGTCACTTGAAATTGACATATGCCCCCGAAATGCAGCTTTGAAATAGAATTGGTATACATATGTAGTAAACATATGCTTGTGGAAGAGATGAAGCATACTGCATGCATAGAATGTGAAAGATGGAAATGATCATTTTAACCAAGTTCTTTGAGGATGCCACCAAAATTAAGACCACTAAAGTGCGTATAAGCTTTTTCTTTAATTTGACCCAGTGACCTAGTTTTAAGGGTCACATGACCCTGTTACAAATTTGACCTACATATCATGGAGAAAGACATTCTGACCAAGTTTGAAGAAGATCTGACTAAAATAAAGACCACTAGAGTGTGAATAAGCTTTTTCTTTAATTTGACCTAGTGACCTAGTTTTCAAGGTCACGTGACACAGTTACGAACATGACCTAAATATCACCGAGATAAACATTCTGATCAAGTTTTAAGAAGATCGGACAAAATTAAGACTGTTATAGCAGTACAGAGAAGCTTTTTCAATAATTTGACCTTTTGACCTAGTTTTCAAGGTCACATGACCCACTTCGAACCTGACCTAGATATCATTGAGATAAACATTTTTACCAAGTTTGAGGAAGATCGATCCCAAATTAAGACTGCTAGAGTGCAGACAAGCTCTTTCTATAATTTTACCTAGTGACCTAGATTTCAAGGTCACATGACCCAGTTTCAAACTTGACCTAGATATCACAGAGATGAACATTTTGACCCAAGTTTAAAGAGGATGCCACCACAATTAAGACCGCTATAGTGCAAATAAGCTTTTTCTTTAATTTGATCTAGTGACCTAGTTTTAAGGGTCACATTACCCTGTTTAATTTGACCTACATATCATAGAGATAGACATTCTGACCAAGTTTGAAGAAGATCGGACCAAAATTAAGGCTGCTACAGTGCGAATAAGCTTTTCTTTTATTTGACCTGGTGACCTAGTTTTTAAGGTCACGTGACCCAGTTACAAACATGACCTAGATATGATTGAGATTAACATTCTGACCAAGTGTGAAGAAGATCTAACCCCTGAATGCTCTTCAATCATTGCTGATGTCCCCCTTCATATGCGGGGAAAGTCGCACAATTTTGAGCCTCTCGCATCCAGGAGGAAGGCAAAGGAGGCCAAGAAGGTCATCGACCTGTCATGGCCTATACCGCCCCAGAGCGGTAGCGAGAGCGAAACTGATGGGTGAATCAAGCTCTGGTTCGACCGTGTTCACTATACGGCGAAGAAAGCCTGCTATCGCCTCAGGGCGAACCAAGTCATCTAGGACTGTCACCCGGCCCTAGTAGGTCACTGTCAGTGGAGTAACCTGGACCCAGCACCCCAATTATTAGAAAGCATCAGGTGGAAAACTGTGTTGAGCACCAGGTATCAATGATTGGGTGGGCCGTTGAACCCAAGAGGGCACTGAAGTATGGCTTGTAGTTAAGAAATTTCTGCGGCATAATGACTGTTTGACTAACGTAAATAGAATTATTAAATGTGCCACTCCGCAGTGTAAAGTTAACTACTTCAACTCAGTTGGGGCAGGGAAGAGCGCTTCGTGGCGGTCGACGGTCATTAATCGGCCAATTCCTTGGGTTCTTGTTGAGAGGAAGCTGGCTCTGCAGAGAACCAACCTCCTATTTGATGCAAATTGCAAAGGTCTCACCAAGACCGTAAACAAGCAGAAGACCAAAATGCACGCATAATGATAAAATCACAGCAGGAGGAAAAGAGTTCTCAGGGTCGATCTGAACAAGGTTGCTGCTCATTTCACTGTGAAGAATGCTATAAAGTCTATGGCAAACGTGGATGACGAGAAGGCTTTAAGCCTTCAAAGGTTGCTTATTGCTAGGTTGATCCTTCAGGGCTCGACATAAACGCTTGTCCGATAGTCCGGGACAAGTGGAAAGTATGTCCGGACAAGTAACATCCGAAAGCATGTTGTCCGACGGGACAAGTTGTTTTGGAAATTAAAATGCATGCCTAAATTACAGTAAATCAAAATTAACGAGATCGGTCGCTAACTAAAAAGGTATCTGGCGTCAAAACACTTCACTAGCAACAATCTGACGGAGTTTATGAAGTTCTACGTCCTGAATATTAAAACCGGAAACACTTCCTTGCGCTCCTTCGGTAACAGTAACCTCCCCTGAAAGTTTTACGACATCAATTTTTGTTTACGTTTTATTTACATGTAGCATGCGGCAACCATTTCCGGCTTGTTGAAATTCGGTTTTTCAAGTTCAAAAATTAAAGAAAAAGAGGATAAAGAAAAAAATCAAAGGGAAAAGAAGAAACTAAAAAAGATTATGAGAAAAAAAACGCAAGAGAGGGTTTGTTTCAAAGTGGTTAATTGATTTTGACTGGAAATACTGATCTGAAAGTAGCATATTGCTTCATTCAATGTTTGTTTTCTGACTTTATTTTGGAATTTCCCGAAAGCAATGTAACAGTTATCAGTTTTGTATCTGATACTCTCACTTAAAATTTGTTTTTAAAGATGTTGAAACAGTTCTTTTTCGTGTTGCCTAGTGTTGATGTTTTGTTTTTGTTATATTGAATAAAATTTGTAGAAATGGTAACACTTGTTGTTTCAATGTTTTCCCCGCATACATTGTGTGCGAAGGTCAGGACAAGTGGGTGTCTGGTCAGGACAAGTGTTTTTTGAAAGCAAGGACAAGTCTACAAAAAAGTTAATGTCGAGCCCTGTCCTTATCAGGGGGGCCTGAACGGCCATCTTAAGGGGCCTGTCGTTAAACGACGTGATGGAAGCCGAAAAGATAGAAAGTGAAGGACCTGAGATGAGGATATACCACGTTGTCTCAGTGGCGGACCACAAAACTCCTACCAAGGCCCATTCTAAGTACCCTGCTCGGCACAGGAGTTCGAAGCGCTTTAGAACCTGTGCTTACACTTCGAGAGAAATTCCCTGACAAAAGCCAGAATATGTACATCCCTTTGTTACAAGGGAAGGGACAGTATTTCCTACCTCCAGACTCAGTAGAGAATAGAAGGAAGCCTGGAGGAGCACCGGGTTGCACAAACAATTCGGACACTTCACGCCGAATGATCGGAAGTTTGTGGCGATTACAGTATTGGGCTCCCAGAACTCAGAGAGGCCCTGAGTAAGCAAATAAAACACTCACAAAGAATAGAAAGGGTTGCCGGGTTGAGACTCTGAATTCATTGCACTTGAGTTTAAAAATTTGGAACTAAACCCTAACCCTAACCCTGGAGCCACTTCTAGAAAAGTAAAGATTCGAGGGTAATAACTCTAAAAGTATTAGATAAAACTTCTTAAAAATCCATAAGAAGTTAGCCCTAATAAGGTCAAAGCAAACCAGGGGGTTACACAGGCCGAGCATGCCATCGTTCCCATAAATAAGGTCAAGGCCAACGCAGAAGAACAGACTTTGAAGGGCAATAACTCTGAACCACTTTGATGGTTTCAGCGGCCACTAATTCGGCAGAAAGTCCAAACTAGGTCAAATCCAGACATGGTAGTAAAAGGTCTCAAAATGGCGTCATTTCCTTAACCCAATTGAGGCCAATATAAAACAAAGTTAGGGTTAACATTTAAATTGGAATTAATTAACAAAGCTCTATGGTAATAGACTACCTTGACATGACCTTGCGGGAAAGGACATTTTTGGGGTTTATAGAGAGTTGTTAAGGCGGGGATTTAGGAATATGTTGTCCCGTATCCCCCTATCTCCTGAATGCCGAAATTATCTCTTAACCTCTTAAAATGGGAGATAACTAAGGGCTGATGCGTCATATATTCACAGGAAATTGACAAGGTCACTGTGGTAAAACGGCTTGACCTATGAGCTTGAAATTTTATGCGTCACCACAGGTCACCGAGATGGGGAATCCCATAAAAGCTTGACCTCCTACCTCAACCTTAAACAAAATGGTGGCACTTTGAAATCCTAACCCAGATTGTCGTCCTATTTAAGGGCCCTAGGGCCATTGTATGTGAAACATTAGACGTATATGTGTAGGGCCTTTATAATTGAGTAAATCCAGTTAAAGGTCACAATGTGTACCGTTTAAAACGTCTATGTAAGAGATTCTTAAATCAAAGGGGTAAGATAGGGTAACTCGTTTTGTGTCGAATATCCTTGAACCAAACCTAAAACCAAGGTCAAAAGTCAAGTTGAAGGACTGTAAACGGTGAAAAAAAACTCCCGAATGAAGGACTGCAAATTATTGCACTTTTCAAAAAGAACCTTTGCATTCGTAGTAGGGATGTAAACGAACGTTCAAACATTCGAACGTTCGGATAACGTTTTGAACATTCGAATGCATTTGAAGCATTCGAACGTTCGTGAAAATTCGATAATGAACGACAATCAAGAAGGTTTGGTATTAATCTGACACAAATACCATCAAGATAAATCGCTTTCCGTTTACAAAATACATGTAGAAAATAACATGTCTGTATATTAATTTCTGCGCACGCGCGTTCTTTTGTAACATACGGCTAAATATAAAGTGCGGATCAAAACAAACTGTGTGCACGCGCATAATCAAATTTGAAAGTTAGTGCATAATAGATCTACTAAAATACGAATGTAATAAAATAAAAAGAAGATCAAATAATTAAAAATATTGTATTATTTACTGCATATTGTAACAATGGTTATTTGAGTAAATCAATAGCGCCATTCAGTAATGGAAATCGAGTTCTTCACACCTATTGTAATGTAAGTTAGAGAATATACTGTGAAAATCTTTGACACGCGAAACATCAGATTTAGGGTCCAAGTTAAGGCAAAATGTTTACTTAACACGTGTCATTTAACACCTGTAAGAGCTACACAGGTCCCGTTTTGAGACAGAATTCTTGGGTACCAGGGAACTGTCAAATTGTCAACACACTGACAATAACTGACCTTTATTATATTTTTTAATTTCACATCGAAGAAATCATATTTTCACAAAACTCTTCTAACGTATACATCTTATCAGCTTTTCATTCGCAATTATGCCAGCTTCAGTTTCATCTGACGTTTAAGAGGTAGATCCGTAGACAGTCTCATTCTCCGATAAATAAACTCACTATTAAGATTTTTGAATACTCGGATATTATCGGCAAAAATTATTTGAATGACAATTTCGTAGTTTCGGGGATACTGTGAGGGTTTACCGATAAAAACAGGTCGTTTCTTGGTTTATGTGATTGTGTGTTAATAATTCGAACGTTCGAATGCAAACTGATTCGAACATTCGAATGGTAAAATCTGTGGAAAATGCCATCCCTAATTCGTAGTAATTGTCCAAATTTCTTATGTATGTATGATTGTTTAATTAGAGAAATCCTTTGTATGAGAAATGGGTTTTCATTATTTTTGACCTTGTTGACCTGAAGGTAAGGATGGTACATCAGCTTCCTGTCTAACAGAATATGAATAAAAAATAATGTTTGAGCATTGACCTGTGAAATTGGGGAAATAAAGCGACAACAGATAACACCCAGCTTAGAGAAGTAAGCAGAGATGGGCAGTCAAGTACACAATGATGGTAAAATTTGTGCATAGCAATCTTTAAGTATACAAGAATTGTTTTACTTGACTGGGACGTCTCATTCATTTTTCTGTGAGGGACCTGGTCATTCTGTCATGGACTTCTGTATTTTTTATTACTTATTGCAGTATATGTTTTGCAATATGGATTATCTCACAAGCTAACAGAAACAGCATTGGTCGACCTGCTCGTACTCCTGAAAGTACATTTTCCTAAAGACACTGGATATTTTACATATATAAATCAATTAAACAAATTCTTTAATAAATGTGCAAATATTTTCATTGAAACAAAGTACATTAACAATCGTCTAACACTCTTTGAAGAAAATGATACTTGCATAAAATGCAACGAGCATATTCAAGATACATCAAAGTTTCTTAAGTTGTCTATTGTATATGAGATGCAATCATTTTTTGATTGACCAGACTTTGCTGATCTTCATTCATACATGTTTGAGGCGTCAAACAAAATGCTGGAAGCATAGAGGATGCATTTGATGGAGCTATTTATTAATCATTACACAAGAATAGTGGTGAAAAAATTCAATATTTCATTAAAGTCAACACAGATGAAGTTGCCATCTTCAAATTATATCATTTGTGGCCTTTCTATTTCCAAATAGAAAAAACAAATGAACTCCGCCCCCTCCCCCCCCCACCCCCCTTTAGATTTTAGCAGGACTCTGGTGCGGAAAGAAAAAGCCTGACATGGCACTGATGTTCAAACCTGTTTTGTCTGATCTTTTGATTCTTGAAGACACTGGTCCTAAATTCCACTTACAAGATGGAAGAAGAATAAAGTCACATGTAATTTCCCTATCAGGACACTGACACTCCAGCTAAAGATGATTTACTACATAAGGTCCACCATAATAGAAAACATGGGTGCTCTTTTTGTGAAGATAAAGGAAAGAGTGATAAGTCTGAAAAGGGAAACACACATCTCTATCCTTATAACACTGAAACTGAGACTGCATTTGGCTGTGACAGTGTTAGAAGCAATGCAACAAATGCAATAAATAGTTGATTAAAGTCTGTGGTATAAACAAACCCTGTGCATTCTTACTACTCAAATACTTTGATGTTGTTCAGGGTATTTCATTTGAATACATGCAGTCAGTGTGTTTAGGAGTTGTCCAACGTCTATTAAGAATATGGTTTAAAGCGGAAAATAAATCATCTCAAGCATATATTGGTGATAAAATTAAGGAAATAGACAAGCGATTACTTGAAATTAACCCCCATAATTTTGTAACCAGAACACCTCGTTCCATTGATGACCATCTGAAACATTATAAAGCATCTGAGCTGAAGACATAACTGCTTCATTATGGGCATGTTTGCTTTAGAGGAATCCTGCCAGATATATTTTATAATCACTTTCTGTATCTTTCAAAGGCATCTACCTCTTATTGTCAGAAAATATAACAACAGAAGACTTTTGCGAAAGTGAAAGATGCTGGCAGACATTTTGCTTCCTGACCGAAGAATTGTTCGGAAAAAAATAAATGATGATAAATTTTCATTTACTTCTGCATACTGTAGATAGTGTTTATCAGTTAGGTACAGTGTGGTCCTCATCTTTCTTCTCTATAAGATTATAATGGAGAGTTGGAAAGGTACTACCGTGAGACACAGCATGTACATAGTCAAATCTTGAGTGGAATTGCTTTCTGTCAAAAGCTTCCTTACTACATCAGGAGGTTCAAGGCAAATGAGACTGCTGCTTATCTCTTTGAAGTACTGACAAACAAACAGATGGTTAAAGGAGAAATTGAATAATGAACTCCATGTATAAGGGGCAACAACACATCAGAAGTTCCGTGCTTTACCCCAAGCAGTTAAAACAGCTTTGCAAGATCTACTTCCAGTCAATGGGGAAAGTCCTGTTGAGACTTTCAACGTTTTTTTCTACACAGTTTAGTGTTTCACTCAAAGTCTTACACACATGTCCAAAAATCAAGGGGTCTAACCTAAAGTAAGAAGATCGATGCTTTAAGACGGCCATTTCATGGAGAGTGGTGTCAATTGGTGATAAAACGGCATTGTTTTGTTTACATCGACCACTAATTCAGTAAAGTAAGTACATTTTCTTGTATTATAGGTATTGTGTATGAGATAACCACCTAGCCGCTTGTTTCAGACATCTGCTTTTGGTCCGTTTTTGTCTGTCCATGCAGTGGTTGAAGCGTGAAAGAAGGGATAGCGACATAGGGGTCCAAATTCTGCAATGTCTGCAGACTGATTTTGGGAGCTTTAGAGAATTAGATTTCGCCTTGCTGTGTTTGCGGGGTGCGGCATACATTATTTAACACTTTAGAACGTTTCCTGTGCTAATAGGAGCCTCTGTGTTCATTTTTTTTTACATTTAAGACGATTTCATGGAGAACTGTCTCACTTTAGGACAATTTCATGGAGAGCTATAAATTTTGGAGAGGTTAGACACTGATTAGTTTATAATGAACAGAAGTATATCTGTATTTTTTATTGTAATTGTACCATGTATTGAACATGATTATATTGGCAAGTCAAGAACTGCACCCATTAAATGCAATGAGCACAATTAAGACCAGTATATCATTGCTTGTTAGGTATCCATGACTGTACTATACTTTAGTGCTTAAAACGGATTACGCGACACAATTTCACCTTAAGACATCCCATTTTAACGTATGCACCAGTCGAAAAGTCATATGAATCCACTCTCCCATCCCCACCCCCTTGCCGGAAGTACGGGCGGGAAAAGCCATGTTTAACCATTCGGATGTCTCGGCACTGCGAGGCAAGTGTGATGGTTTTGATTTAGCGCCAAAGTGTCCTTGATTTTTATTATTTACACTAGTCAAAAGTTCTAAGTGCACATTTGATAAATGTTAATTTTTCCAATAATTTGATTGAATCTTTCAAAATAGTGTAAATTACAATGAAGAAGAATCAATATTTTATTAAGCACACCAAAAATTTTAAGTCTGCTTAACCAGATTAAAAAAAAATAATAGTTTAGCTCACTTGTTCTCAGAAAGCAATTCTCAAGTTAATTATCATTGCATCGGCTATCATTTGTGATCGTTTTCTCATCTCTGTATAATTTAAATTTCATGCAGATTTAAAGGAAATACTGTAGTTTGCCATTCCATTGCACTGAAATAGCTTTCTGTAGCTTTGTAATGGTCTGCTGGGCACGATGAGCCAACACACTCAACTTTATTTTATCCATAACGTTTTTACAGGATTTCAAGGAGAAAATTCCATTTTTCACACAATGTTTTGTGCCAAAAGTTTTTGAATTGTCTAGCAGTTTGGGATGATACAATTTTCTATTATAGATGTGTAACAGCCTTTCCAAACGAAAGAAATTTATTCATTTCGATAAAATTGACCAGTTTTCGGATACGACTTTTGACCGAATAAGCGTCATTTTCGAATAATTCGATTTTGAAGTTTATTGAATTTCTATAAATTTTAGTTTTAAATTTTATTTATTGGACACTTATCCAACAAATGTTACACTAATTTTTTCGAGTTTACGTTGTTTTACGTAAATATTTAATGACGTAATTGAGTAACATCAGCGTTCAACGTAAGCAACGTAATCAATCTAGAAAATAATATCGTTTGATTTTCTTCTTAAATTAATAAAATATGCAAAAATAAGGTATTTCTTTTGCATTTACGAAAACCGTCAATATTTGTTTACAACAAATTTGAAGTTGTGCCTGTGAAAAGAATTTTGACGGCAATGTCGTTGTCTGCTGATGTCAACCGGTTCATGGTTACAATTTGTTGGTGTGTTTTTCGTGTTTGTCTTGAGTCGGTGAACATGTGAAAAACAAAAACGATTGTAAAAAAATAAATTTCGCTTGCCGCACGGGGATAATGCATAAAAAGCGTATGCCGACGTGGATGACGTAAAACGTAAAACATATGCACAGTTTTCAAAAAATTATTGTTGTTTGATCATTATTAACATTAAGTCAAACTTTCATTCAATTTGAATAAGTTTACTTTAAGATATTAAAAATTGAAAAGTGTGCACTTAGAACTTTTAACCAGTGTATTTAGCGGTAATTTTACCATCAGGCTGTTCCCACATGGTGGGTATTTTACAAGGTATCTGCTTGGGCCAAAAGCAAAGTGTCTGATAGTCTGCAGGGTTACGATCCCCTGCCTTTAATACCATCTTCAGATATAATCAAGTTCTGATTAAAATCAATTTAATCAGATATTTTTAGTAGGTGCACTTGATCCCTACTGTTCCCAGTGTTATTGGCTTTTTTGCTGAAACTTTCAAAGTTTATATAATTTCCAATCGACCAGTATTTCGACATTGTGTTAAATTGACTACACGCAAAACATATTTATTATGATGATTTTAGTACACGCATTTGTTCTCCTCACCTTTTTCGGCGTTAGCTGTCTAAGCTCACTTTTGACCTAGTTTTTCGACCAATGAAATGTTGTAAATAATACTCGTATTCTCTTATTATGCAGAGGGAAAATGAAATAAACTATTTCAATTGGTAGCTATTCACACCAGAGAGGCATCTAGCAGGGTGGAGAGGTATCTAGTGGGATTTTTATTATTATGCAGCGGAAAAATCAAATAGATTATTTCGATTGGTTATTAGTGGGTGTTGTATTGGAGAAAAAAACATATTTACGATTTAAATAACCAGTTAAGTCAATATTGATGGCTTAAATACAATTTTATATGGAATATTTTTGGGTGTCAGCTAAACACTTGCATACAAGTTTACACAGTGTAAAACGAAAGAGAAGTGTAGATATTTCTAGTTCTTACTGGTTTCTTTCTAGTTCCTTTGATACTGATTGTTAATTTCAAGCACAAAAATACAGGTTCATTGTAGTGTAGTGGATGACACTCTCGCCTCCCAAGCGAAGGCCCCGGGTTCAATACTCGGGAGGGACACTTTTTTTAAAGTTAATTGACGTAAAAGTTGGTAGATTTCGCTCTTGTAACAGGCTGTTTGTATTTATTTTTATTAAATTTCAAGGACATTTATTCATCTTGAGTTCTAACTAAACTCTGCAAGATGTATTTTATTGAAACTGAATAAATGTAGATCAAGACTTAATGTAAGACATTGCTTCTTTAACCGACTTGTTATCACTGTATGAAATTGTTGCAACAGCTTGAACATTTTTTTTGAAAGACACTTTCAATGAATTTATGAGTTGTCATGATTCGGTCGCTTAATCTCTAGGTCATACTAAGAAGGCAGGGAGGGTTCGTCAACAGCTATAACAAGTAAAATAAAATAACTAAACTGTGTCTGCTTCGCCTCTCTGTATTTCTTTCTTTCTTATATACGTGTATATATAAATATTTTCCATCAACGCCGTTTATCTTTTTTAAAGATATTTCTTGTTTATTTTTATGTGGATGTATTCTTTTTAGGGATGGCAACGAATAGCAAAATTGTCATTAGAATATTTTGATGTACAAGTATTGTAATATTCGATAGTTATTTGTATTTGCGATCTCTTTGCTGGAGTATGCCGTATGTGTCTGTCAAACAACACTTCCGGCTTAATAACGACTTTCCAATTATAATAACGTTTCACATCAGGTCATGCTAAAGTAAGATCAAATCTCGATTTCTAACATTTAATGATCATGTGCTGTCCGCTTACTGATAAATAACATTAAGTTACTATAAAAGAAGTCAGTGTACTTTCGTCGTCTTTTGTACGTGCATTTACGGGACATAGTAATTTTATGGTGATACCGTTGTCGTCACGGCAGTTACGCATGTTGAATTGAGACGATAACTGCATTAAACTTTTAAGTTTCTAACAATTGGAGGAAGCAGAATGAAATCCAAGTGTTGTTAGCATATTTAGCATTTCACTTGTTTGAGTTTGCACGTGACTGCAATACCGATCGGGATTGGATGCGCGTGATACTGATTATGCAAATTATCTTTATTATGACAATCATTTGATAGGGCTTTTTACCTTTTTAGCTTTACCCAATGGTAAAGTTTTGAATTAAAACATACACCGGCATTAGTGAATTCACACCTCATGGCAAAACTCTTTATTAAACACCGGTCCGTATTGTTATCAAGAAGCCCTGATAATTGATATTAATGGTCACTCAAACTGCCAATCACTGTTAATTGGTGGAAGTATATTGACTATGACACTTCTTATAATAACACCAGGTGTTTCTGTTCATTGTACATCGAATTTAGTGGAAAATTAAATGTCCTGACCAGAAAAAATTTACATTTATTCGCTTTTCTTTGTATTTCGTTTAACAAAAATTAATATTCGAACACTTAAAAGTATTAGAAAGTCTCGTTTCACAGATGTTGATCTAGGTGATAATAATTTCAGCGGTGATGGAGACGTAAGACGTATTTTTTTCTTTGTCGTCTTCAGTGGTGAGGAGATATGGGATAATTTTCTTTTTCTTTCGGTTTCCTTCCATTTTCTTCTTAGATTCAACACGGGTTTTCTTTTTCTCATGTTTGGAACTAGACCTAAAAAATGAAAACAAGAGTTGGTGTTAAATCCATTAACAATGGCTTTCTTATGTAAGTCTCCATGAAATTGTCCTAAAGTAAGGCGGTTCTCCATGAAATTGTCCTAAAGTGAGACAGTTCTCCATGAAATCGTCTTAAATGTAAAAAAATGAACACAGAGGCTCCTATTTGAACAGAAAAACGTTCTACAGTGTTAAATAATGTATGCCGCACCCCGCAAACACAGCAAGGCGAAATCTAATTCTCTAAAGCTCCCAAAATCAGTCTGCAGACATTGCAGAGTTTGGACCCCTATGTAGCTATCCCTTCTTTCACGCTTCAACCACTGCATGGACAGACAAAAACGGACCAGAAGCAGATGTCTGAAACAAGCGGCTAGGTGGTTATCTCATACACAATACCTATAATACAAGAAAATGTACTTACTTTACTGAATTAGTGGTCGATGTAAACAAAACAATGCTGTTTTATCACCAATTGACACCACTCTCCATGAAATGGCCGTCTTAAAGCATCGATCTTCTTACTTTAGGTTAGACCCCTTGCAAATGCAACTCATACACTGTCAAATACAACTCAGAGAAAGGATATTATCGGCAACCCCCTGACCAAAGTACGATCAGTACCGGAAAACGGGATAAAGAACTAATTTCGAAATCCAGAATAGACAGATACGGTGCTTTTGTAGAGTTAGAGAAGGGGTAGATTGTGTTTGCTATGATGCAACGATTTCAAGTTTAAGGTAATGTCCGAAATAAACACATCATGCTTCGTATTACTTCTGTTCAACTTGAAGACAATTTAACAGCAGTCCATATTCATCAAATATCATGGAAATGAGTCTTCATAAGTGAAGTACCAAATGTATTTGAGAGTCATTAAAGAAAACTGATGAATAATACTCGCTTACATGTTGACCAGTAAGCAAAGGAACTGTTATTGGTATTTTCTGCATCGATACATTTATATTTAAACAATTCATTTAATTCTTATAAGAATACATTTGTTTTAATGTACCAGTTACATTACAGTTAAAGTGTATATATGAGTAGGATTTTGCCCAATGACTATCTTGTCAACTTCTGTTGCCAGTGTATTGTCAGAACATATAGCTCAAATTATTTTCAAAGTGATTTCTTACCAGAGTATTGTCAGAACATATAGCTCAAATTATTTTCAAAGTTATTTCTTACCAGAGTATTGTCAGAACATATAGCTCAAATCATTTTCAAAGTGATTTCTTGCCACTTTATTGTCAGAATAAGAAAATAAATTTTTAAGTGTTTGGTTGCCACTTTATTGTCAGAAATAAGGAGGTGCTTATAACTTCCAAGTCTTTTGTTGTCAGAGTGTTGTCAGATGTATTTTGAACAAAAAATATCGTCAGTTTTAAGTCAGATAGACTACATCTTTTATAATTCTCCTGTCAGTTTATTGTCAGATCACAGTTTAACTAACATTGTGTATCCAGTGTGCTGTACGTCTATTTAGTATTACCAGAAGATTACAATACACTGGTTTAGTGCCAGTGTATTGTCACAAATAAAATTTTACAGCCGGTGTCATACCAGCTTCATGTCAGTTTGTTGTCAGACAGACATTTATGTTACCATTCTATTGTCAGTGTGTCGTCAGTATGTTGTGAGTGTGTTGTCAGAACAAATTTTCATTAGGGGTTTATTGATTTTGCTGGCAATATGGTTATAAAAAGTAATAAATATTAATACTGGTCTTGGGCAATTCGATGTTGAAAAGTGAATCTTCAAGAGATTTTGAAATGTCATAACACAGGTCATGTCTGTATCCATACTTTAAGACCATTCTCCATTTGTGATAAGTCTGACACAGTGACAATGCCTCATGTATTTATCATCTTAGTTGGAATTAATGAAAGAACAGACAATAAAGCTAACATTACTGCCACAGAAAAAGGGCATCTTATCAATGGTGCTGCCAACACCAATTCCTGAACATGTCAGGGTCTGCAAACCCCCATTAACCAGACTTGTCTAAACAGTTTTAAAGTTGTTGTTTTTTTTTCAATTCTATAATTGTTTTGTTTATATTTCATTTTATGTTAAGGCTTTACAAGCTGTAAAGGATTATGTTCCCTTAACCCTTTCCTGTATAGATACATTTTTATTGCTAGGGCGAACAGTTTAGATCCACATCAGCCGGCACATCCGTGCCATCTGATCAGGATCTAAACTGTTCGCTTTTTTGATTCATTAGGTTATTTTTTTACCAAAATGCGACCAGTGCAGATCCTGATCAGATGGCACGGATGTACCGGCTGATCTGGATCTACACTGGTCGCACATGCGTAAAAATGTGTATCTGTACAGGAAAGGGTTAATGCAGCTGGCACAATTACTGCCACTATTCCAACAAGCCACCTGCTTAGAACAGCAATAAAATATCTAAGAAAATGATGCATCATACCTACTACCGAGTTGAAATCTTGCCATGAGAAAGAATTCAAGAATTTATCTGCCCATCAACCTATATTTCATTGCTGAACACAATGAACAACAATCAAAGTGTGCATTGTATCTTGCACTAGTTCTGGATACATTTAAGAAGCCTATTGTTTAAGTTTACAGATGGACTACACATTTGAGATGAATAGGTTCTTGTCCAAAGAGATGGTTATGTGAAAAATTATGGAATTACAAACTTCAGAAATAAATTTTGAATTAAAAAGCAACTGTAAATAAGCAGTGAATTCTAGACAAAACGGTTTGTGCCCACCAGTCACTGTAAACCGTCCATAATTCTGGACAAAACCATGTTCGCCCACTCATTGTAATTCAGCAATGTATTCTAAATGAAACAGTTCGTGCCAACCAGTCAAGTAAACCATCCATAATTCTGAACAAAACAGTAAAACACCCACCAGAAACTCACTCTCAATCAGCAGTATATTCTAGATGAAACAAATTTAACCCATCAGTCACTGTAACTCAAAATGTATTCTTGATAAAACTGTGTGTGCATATCAGATACTGTAAATCATCAGTGTATTCTAGACAAATTAGTTTTCACCCATCAGTCACTGTGACTCACAATGTATTCTTGAGAAAACAGTGTGTGCATATCAGATACTGTAAATCAGCAATGCACTCTAAACAAAACAGTTTTCGCCCATCAGTCACTATTGCTCACAATGTATTCTTGATAAAACAGTGTGTGCGTATCAGATACTGTAAATCGGCAATGTATTCTAGACAAAATAGTTTTCGACCATCAATCACTGTAATCTGAACAAAACAGTGTATAACTCACAAAAACATTTCCATTCAAAAAAGATTTTTTTATCAGTACAGACTTCCTGAAAAATTTGGACTGGTCTGATGTGATTTTCAATGTTGTAGGACCCAGTGTCCGGGAAAAATTTGATCTGCATATTCCAATTTTACTCGCTAAATTACAATTTTACTCGCTGTTTTGATTCGAGACTGTTCCGAGGGAAATGAGTGAGGATATCCGAATGAAATATTTTACGTATTCGTCATCATGACAATTCGTACCACTGAAAAAAAAAACACCCTTAATACTGTGTTTTGCTTATTTAAATGTTTAGGCCAGACAGAATTTGTTTTGGTCTGACACTTTTTTTCAACTTTCGGGAAGTCTGTCAGTATGATCCAAGTGTAGCTTTAAATTATATTTTCTGAACAATATGATAGATGTTTCCAAATAAATAGGAAAAAAATTGCTAAACCTTATTCTTAATTATTACTGTATCTGCATTAATATTTTCACTTTTTTTCAACTTCTCGGAAGTCTGTCAGTATGATCCAAGTTTAGCTTTAAATTATATTTTCTAAACAATATGATAGATGTTTCCAAATAGGAAAATATTTTCTAAACCTTATTCTTAATTATTACTGTATCTGCATTAATATTTTCAAAAGCAAACATATCTTTTTTAGACCCAGCTGATTAATTGCCTGTACATAAAACTGAACTGAATTTCTTTATGAACGACAGTACAGAAAAACTCATTGATTTACCCTTTCCTGCATATATTATACACATTTTTTACATCTGTGCGGTCTGATCAGGATCCACACTGGTCCCATTTTGGTCAGAAATCATAAAGGGAACAGAAGTGCCACCTGATCCAGATCTACACTGTTCGCCCACACATTAAAGTTTTGTCTATGGAGGAAAGAATTAAGCTGATTCATACACATATGTATTGAACATCATGCTCAGGTCACATGTTAACAGCAATGACATGCTTTTTATTTGAACATAGTGGACATGTGCTCAATTCCATCACATCCATTTCAGTTCAACGTCTTCTATATATATTTTTTAACACAATCACAACAAAATTCTGCTGTATTTTGTAACAATGTAATTCAACAACACATATTTTGAAATACAGGTACATTCTGTGAAATTTAAGTTTATTCACTGGCCTACAGTAAATCAAATTCCTTTCATTCTAATTAGTCTGTGAAATGTCAGGTCAACAGAAAATGACAGAATATAAAAATCTGATTACATTTTAGAAACCAAGTACATATTACATGAAAATTTAACTTTCGACATAATTGTTACCTTGCCCCCCCCCCCACCCCTCCCCCACAAAAACACGAGCAATGAGGTTCTGGAAATTCACAATTATTTGTCTGTTTGCTTTTGTTTAAAGTTTAGAGATTTTTCAACATAAACTGACAAGGCAGTCAAGCTATTGTAATTACATATGGCTTAAAACTGCTTTTTATGAGACAGGAAGTCAAGCTCTTTTAAAAGCCGATGTCTTGAAACTGCTTTTCATCAGAAAATCCAGGCAGTCAAGCTCTTGCAAAATCAAGGGCTTGAAACTGACATCACAAGCTTTTCAATGCACAGACAGGCAGTCAAGCTCTTGCAAAATCAAGGGCTCAAAATGAGTGACATCACAAGCTTTTTAATGCACAGACAGGCAGTCAAGGCAGTCAAGCTCTTGCAAATCAAGGGCTCAAGACTGAGTGACATCACAAGCTTTTCAATGCACAGACAGGCAGACAAGGCAGTCAAGCTCTTGCAAAATCAAGGGCTCAAAACTGACATCACAAGCTTTTCAATACAAAGCCAGGCAGTCAAGGCAGTCAAGCTCTTGCAAAATCAAAGGCTCAAGACTGAGTGACATCACAAGCTTTTCAATACACAGACAGGCAGACAAGGCAGTCAAGCTCTTGCAAAATCAAGGGCTCAAAACTGACATCACAAGCTTTTCAATGCACAGACAGGCAGACAAGGCAGTCAAGCTCTTGCAAAATCAAGGGCTCAAAACTGACATCACAAGCTTTTCAATACACAGACAGGCAGTCAAGGCAGTCAAGCTCTTGCAAAATCAAGGGCTTGAAACTGACATCACAAGCTTTTCAATGCACAGACAGGCAGTCAAGCTCTTGCAAAATCAAGGGCTTGAAACTGACATCACAAGCTACTCAATGCACAGACAGGCAGTCAAGCTCTTGCAAAATCAAGAGCTCAAATACTGACATCACAAGCTAATGCACAGACAGGCAGTCAAGCTCTTGCAAAATCAAGGGCTTGAAACTGACATCAAATGCTTTTCAATGCACAGACAGGCAGTCAAGCTCTTGCAAAATCAAGGGCTCTAAACTGAGTGACATCACAAGCTTTTCAATGCACAGACAGGCAGACAAGGCAGTCAAGCTCTTGCAAAATCAAGAGCTCAAAAACTGACATCACAAGCTAATGCACAGACAGGCAGTCAAGCTTTTGCAAAATCAAAGGCTTGAAACTGACATCACATGCTTTTCAATGCACAGACAGGCAGTCAAGCTCTTGCAAAATCAAGGGCTCAAAACTGACAGCACAAGCTTTTCAATGAACAGACAGGCAGTCACACTCTTGCAAAATCAAGGGCTTCAAAGTGACATCACAAGCTTTTCAATGCACAGACAGGCAGACAAGGCAGTCAAGCTCTTACAAAATCAAAGGCTCAAAACTGATATCACAAGCTTTTCAATGCACAGACAGGCAGTCAAGCTCTTACAAAATCAAAGGCTCAAAACTGATATCACAAGCTTTTCAATGCACAGACAGGCAGTCAAGCACCTCCAAAATCAAAGGCTCTAAACTGGCATCTCAAGCTTTTTTGACAGGCAGTCAACCTTTTGTGTATTAGCAAGTGTTCGAAACTGACATTAGCATTTTAAGTGACAGGAAGTCATGCTATTGCAATAGAAAGCTTTAAGTAAGATGTGTAGTCAAGATCTTGTAGAAGCAAGGACATTAAACTGGCTCAACAAGCTTTTTAAAGGTCAGGCAGTAAAACAATTTTGTATAAAATAATCTTGTACAAAACTTCCAACAATCCATACCAACATTGTATAGTCTATCAAGAGACCATGGGACACTTACTGTGTATTGTGAAAAATAGCACAGACCTACCAAATCTCCCTATTCTTGTTTTTTTTCTGAATAAAATAATATCCAGGTGAAATTTTTATAGATGTTTTTAAAATGTAAGCATAATTTTTAGATTTTGAAATCTGCAGTTGGCCTAACCTTTCACAGAACAACCAGAATGAAAAGAATTTATATTTCTGAAGGTCAGCAAGTAAGAAGGATGTTAAGGACAGAACCATGGATGTCAGCTGAAATTTTAGATATGATTAAAGTTAGAGACTCATATTTATATAAGTTTAGAAAACAAGGATGCCATGATGACTACTCTATGTACTGTAAATATAGAAATAAGGTACAACGACAAATTATTTTTGCAAAATCTTCCTATTTTTCTGACCAGATTGCTGAAAATAGAAATAAACCGAAAAGTCTTTGGCAACAACTTAAACAGCTAGGCTATAAATCTTATAAAACTGGTAATGATAATATAGTATTAAATATTGAAGGTGAAAACTGCCACAGCCCCAGGAAGGTAGCCTCTCATTTTAACAATTTTTTTACATCTGTTGCATCAAAACTTGTTGAAAAGTTACCAACTTCTACAAAATTGTTTGACCTAGAATCTCAATCTTTGCTGGATTTTTATAGAAATAGAAATGTCAACAATAACACTTTTGTTTTGAAACATGTATCTGAATCGTTTATTTTCAAAGAACTCAAAAATTTACAAATATGCAAAAGCACTGGCCTAGACGAGATACCTGCCAGGTTCCTGAAGGATTCTGCCTGTTTTATGAAAATACCTGTGACATTTATTGTAAATCTATCTATTTCTGAAAATTGTGTTCCTGATGATATGAAACAAGCCAGAGTGAAACCACTATACAAAAAGGATAGCAATCTTGATGTTGGCAACTATAGACCTGTTAGTATTTTAAGTATTATATCAAAAATTTTAGAAAGAGCTGTTTACACACAATTGGAAAGGTTTTTAGTTGAAAATAGTTTATTGTATGAACTTCAGTCTGGTTTTAGAAACTCTTATTCTACAGATACTTGTCTTGTTCACTTAATGGATCATGTTAGAAATAATAACTCTAAGGGACTGTATACAGGCATGGTCATGTTGGACTTACAGAAAGCCTTTGACACTGTAGATCATAATATTTTATGTGGTAAATTAAAACTAATGGGTATGAAAAATACGGACTGGATTATGTCATATTTGTCAGGTAGAAAACAAACTGTGTGTGTCAATAATGCCTTTTCAGACTTCAATCACGTTACATGCGGGGTACCCCAAGGTAGTATTTTGGGACCCCTTCTCTTTTTGTGCTATGTAAATGATATGGTTATAAGCATTGACCCTGACTGCAAATTGATCTTATACGCTGATGATAGTGCTATCTTGTTTGCACATAAAGACCCAGATGTAATTTCAGACAAATTAAGTAGTGTCATGGATTCTTGTTCAAATTGGTTGATCGACAACAAATTATCCTTACATCTAGGAAAAACGGAATGTATTGTATATGGTTCAAAGAGAAAACTAAAGAAACTTAAAGATTTCAAAATTAGCTGCAAAGGGCATATTATTAAGTCAACAAATTCTGTTAAATATCTTGGTGTTGGTATTGATAATACATTATCAGGTGAAAATATAGTTAACAATATTGTTAGCAAAGTGAACTCTCGTCTTAAATTTATGTATAGAAATGCTAAGACATTAGATACAAGGACTAGAAAATACTTATGTTCTGCTTTGATTCAGTGCCATATAGATTATGCTTGTTCTTCTTGGTATCCGAGCTTAAACAAAGGTCTTAGAGACAAATTACAAGTATGTCAAAATAAAATTGTTAGATTTATTTATAGTATGGGTCCCAGAGAAAGTATTAACCAACAAAGACTTTCAGATATGAATTTGCTAAATGTAGAAAATAGAAATAAACAACTAAGACTTAACCATGTTTTTGAAATTGTACAAGCTAAGTGTCCATCATATATGAAAGAGAACTTTGTATTTGTGAAAGAGACTCACTCCTACTCAACTAGGGCTAATACATATAATTTTAGAGTACCTTAATGTCATGGTAAAGAAAACATTACCTTTTATTACAGTGCAATAAAGGATTGGAATGCTCTACCAGATTCAATAAAGAAAATTGAAAATAAATTTAGATTCAAAATGGCTGTGAAGAACCATCTCTTGGACACAGCCAAGATACATTAATTCAATGATCACATTTTGTGAATATTTTACTCTCTAGACACCATGGTAAATTTTATATATATTATAGAAACATGAATGTAACAACTTACTAATTCAAATTATGAATCAATAGTTCTGTATTACACCTTTTGTTTTGTTTTTTTTGTTTTTTTTTCACCCTACAGGTATTCTATACTTATTGTAGTAAGTATTATCCAAGGACCCCATTGGAAATAAGCTTTCGAGCTTTCATGGGCTATCCTAGGTTTTACACACTATATATAGATATATATACATTCATATCAGTACAGTTCATATAGGGCTTTTTTTCGAGGTTGTTCATGTTTGTATAATATACTAAGAAATGTTCTGAAATTTTCTGTGATAGCCAAGTAATTTGGCATTTGCAACTGTGATAAACAGTAGATTACAAACATGTAAAAATATAAGTGTAATTGGTTGTTTTTATGTGTGGGGTAGTTGCTGATCAGTTCCCTTCAAATTTTATTGGAGATGACACACTTTTTAAGACTTTTTAGTAGTGTCATACTACTTTGTATATTTCCTGTGCTATTCTCCTTAATTTAAGTATATTTTAAGGCAGTTTCTAGGCCTCAGGGTTTCGATCAGTAGTGATCCCACAAACGCGTCTTACTTGCTACATTAATATTTTTACTTAAAATGCTAATATAAAATGTTGTAATTCGTATATATGTGTGTTTTAACCTGAATAAATATCTATCTATCTAAGGATTTCAATAAAATGTTGATTAAAATCATATTCTAAAAAATACAGCAAAATTTGTGACAATCTCACTTAAGACAGATCTAACAAAAAGATGCATCTGACAGCCCACAAATACCTTATATTAGCTATAATGGTTTTCCCCAATAACTATTTTTAGAAACTATCAACACCGGAAGCACAATACGCAATGCTATAGTCAAGGGTCAAAAGGAAAAAGATCAAGGCTAATTACTTGTAAATAGTCCAGCGGATGTTCCTACTCGGGCTAGTCAGACAATGGCTGACACTAAATAGTCCCAATTTTTTTGCCTTTTGGGGGCATTAAATGGCTAGTATGGCCTGAAAGGAACATGTTAAGTAAATGAGATGCTTTTACTGACACACTGATAGCAAATTTATGTTTGGAAATGCAGTATATGAAAAAAGGCCCTGGTTTTAGGACGGCATATGTAAAACAGTTTTGAAGTTCACACAGAAGTGAAAAAAACAGACCACCGGTTTCAAGGTGTCAAATCTCTGTTAATTGATACATGACCCCTACTTTTCTTGCTGGAAATGGACAGTAGAATCAATTAGCTTTAAAAGCATGTAAGTTAGCCCTTATTAAAATGGTACCAGCTATGATTGCCAGCCTTTTGAAACATGTCATGTTTACTATAGTTTATATAGGGAAGTCTATTTACAGGTCTTACACCTCAAGAAATAGTAAAAACCTAGACTGTGTCCTCCAAACACTGACGCCCCCACTGTTGCAACAACATTAATTTTGTAACAAAATTGTGTATCAGGTATCAACAACATGTGGTGATCATGACTATTAAATGAAGAGTAAATGCCACGAATTTTATTTCTAACATACAATAAGGGCCATAACTGGTGAAAATGGTTGCAACAACAATCTACATCATCATGTCTAATCATCTGTGCAAATTTGAAAGAAATCAGCCAAATTAAAATTGTGGAGTTGATGCCACAAAATTTTATAAATGAAATTAACAAACGGAAACAACTCGGGTAAAAATGGCTGTAGGAAAAAATCTTTTCTTTACAATCATCTACACATCCAGTTTGATCATATGTGCAAGTCTGAAAGAAATCTGCCTGATAGTTTATGAGGAGTTCAATGCCACTGTGAAGATTTAATTACTGAAATTAACAAAGGACCATAATTCTGGTAAAAATTGGTCGCAGGAAAAATCTTTTCTTTACGATCATTTACGCACCCTGCTTAATAATCTGTGAAAGTTTGAAAGTTTTAAAGAAATCCGCATGATAGTTTATGAGGAGTGGATGCCACAAGGTTACGGAAGGACATAAATGGTTGTAAATACATGTACTGTGATTTATTTATTATTTAATTGATTATGTGAAGATTTATTTGTTAAAAAGCGAATAAAGATTTTAATGAAATTGTTTCCTTCACCTGTCTGCTGGCCTCAACGTGTACGACAGTGAACAGTTAATTGACAAAGAATTTTGAAATGCTGTGTTAAAAGAATTTTTAAGTGCAGTGAGATGCATCCTTTTTAATTATAAATTTATAGTACTAATCTTAAACTAGATGTTTTTTGTGAAAAACGCATGTCTCCCCCCTGAGCCGCCCCCCACCCCCCCCCCCCCCCCCCTTGCGACAAGACCCCTGTGACCTTGACCTTTGACCAACTGATCCCATAATCAATAGGGTTCTTCTACTCAATAAGGGCTATTACCCTATTTAGTTTGAATGCTCTGGGTCAAGCGGTACTCCAGTAATTGACCGGATACGGTTTTTACTCTCCGGGGCCCCTGTGACCTTGACCTTTGACCTACTGACCCCAAAATCAATAGGAGTCCTCTACTCAATAAGGACATCCATCGTATGAAGTTTGAATGGTCTGGGTTAAATAGAACTCCTATTATTGAGTGGAAACGGTTTTCACTCTTCAGGCCCCTGTGACCTTGACCTTTGATCTACTGACCCCAAAATCAATAGGGTTCTTCGAATCAAAAAGGGCTGTCATCCTATGAATTTTGAAGGCTGTGGGTCAAACGGTTCTCCAGTTATTGAGCAGAAACGGTTTTCAGTCTTCGGGCCCCTGTGACCTTGACCTTTGACCTATTGACATCAAAATCAATAGGGTTCTTCTACTCAATAAGGGCTGTCATCCTATGAAGTTTGAAGGCTCTGGGTCAAAGGGTACTCGAATTATTGAGCGGAAACAGTTTTCACTCTTCGGGCCCCTGTGACCTTGACCTTTGACCTACTGACCCCAAAATCATAAGGGTTCTTCTACTCAATAAGGGCTATCACCCTATGAAGTTTGAAGGCTCTGGGTCAAAGGGTACTCAAATTATTGAGTGGAAACGGTTTTCACTCTTTGGGTCACTGTGACCTTGACCTTTGACCTACTGACCCCAAAATCAATAGGGTTCTATTACTCAATAAGGGCTATCACCCTATGAAGTTTGGAGGCTCTGGGTCAAAGGGTACTCGAGTTATTGAGCGGAAACGGTTTTCACTCTTTGGGTCACTGACCTTGACCTTTGACCTACTGACCCCAAAATCAATAGGGTTCTTCTACTCAATAAGGGCTATCACCCTATCAAGTTTGAAGGCTCTGGGTCAAAGGGTACTCGAGTTATTGAGCGGAAACGAAGTGTGACAGACGGACAGGGCAAAAACAATATGTCTCCCCCAGAGGGGGGGGAGACATAATTAGTAGGTCATAAAGATTTGTTTTGATAATTTATCATTTTCCTTAACCTTTTCCTGTATAGATACACCTATATTGCTAGGGTGAACAGTTTAGATCCAGATCAGCCGGCACATCCGTGCCATCTGATCAGGATCTAAACTGTTCGCTTTTTGATTCATTAGGTTATTTCTGACCAAAATGCAACCAGTGCAGATCCTGATCAGACAGCACGGATGTGCCGGCTGATCTGGATCAACACTGGTCGCACATGCGTAAAAATGCCTATTAAATATCAAGGAAAGGGTTAAACAAATCATCTGCTTTGGGGTTTGTTACAGTATAAGCTGCTTACAAACTTCCATTTGGTGCACTGTTTAATGTTTTCAATCTAAACAAACTTAAAATAAACTAAAAAACCTTAAATAATTAAAATATTTTTTGCTCGGTGTTTCATAGACATCATGGACACGTGACCATTTATTAGTACTGTTTCAGATTCTTCTTTCAACAAACAATTCATTAGTTTGTCGGCCAACAGGACAATTCTGAGTAAAGCTCAAACAATCGCAAAGGACAATTCCTCAAATGATGCTTATTACCTAATTTACCATCTCCTGCCAGAAGTAAAAGACTAAGAAAACAACTTTCTAAATGACATTAGAATAGTAACTTCCAAATACGAGAAACTTGTGACTGATGCACTAGAAGAATCTTCGTACTCAGAAATGGCCCATTTCTATGCATTGAGTGTTGTTGACATTAAAAAAATATGTTACATCAGTCAGGAGCCATCTATCAATATTATCTGGTCGGGATTTAATGCACTAGATAATCCTAAATCTCTGTGTGTCAAGTGCTTCACCCAACCTGACTGTCGAATGCACATTTGGCAATTTAGTCAGCGATTCTGTCACAAGTCACAAGTAGAAAAGGAAGCTTACAAACAGAACTCCATGAACACAACTATTTCCAGACCACAAACAAGACTGACCCAACTATTGCTGACTTTTATTGCTGATCTGAAGTGAAAATGTGACAATTGATCAGACGTTTGACCAATTTAGCTACCGGTCTGACCCAGATAAAAATGTGAAAAATGACCAGACTGTTGATAATTTTAGTTACCGATCCATTCCAGATCCATTCACTTTGACTGTGAAAATTTGACAAAAGATCTGACAGCGCAAAATTTCTGTTTTCGATCTGATCCCGATGCCTCTGCAAGTAATATATCTGACCAGCATTCCGAAGATGAGATTAATGATAAAAGGAAGAGTACTAGATTACCAACAATTTGGTTGGGACAGAAGACGACATCCTGTGGGATGAGTTTGTTCGCCAGCCCACAGCTACCGATTCTGTCACCAACAACAACGGAGCCACTGATGATGATACCTTCTACACAGACCTCAAAGTTCCTGGCATGACTGAGGAGCAGACTAACAACTTCTTCGACAGCGACGGCGATGACAGTAATTTTGAAGGTTTCGACAAGTCTGACATCAGAAAGTCATTGACTTGAGACTGCATTGCTTTACTGCCATTCTAGGGGCCACCACAAATATTCCGGCAGGAATTACCCTTTTAATTTGTCTTAAATGTCTGAATAAATCCACATCGATATTTAATAAATAGTAATTCTAATACGCTAATTTTATTTTTCAACAATTCTCGGTACGTTACTGAATGTTTGTCATTGTCTTTATCCATTCACACGGTATTAACGTTGTTACCTCAATTTTTATTCCCCTCCATTATGCAAAATGGCGAAACACCGGAGCTTCGCTGTAAGAACGATGCGGCCTTTACATTGAGTTAGGATTTTTACTTCAAATTTTGAGGTCATTTTGGGGGTACGGCAATTACACGGGTGCGACCTTTACATGAGCGAGTACAGTAAATCTGTGGTCTCCGTGTTATACAAGTTTGATGCTGATAGGCTATAATTAACATTCATTTACTGTTGGTTATATTTGCAATCAGAAATCGTGCAATTCTTCCATTTTAAGTTTGCAATTAATTATTTCATATTTTCATTAAATATAATATTCTGATTTTAATGAGATCAAATACAAGTAATTTTATTTGTTTGGTTCAGGGATCATATTGCCCGATTCAATTGCCATGTCAATTTTAGCACATACGCTAATCATATGACGTCAATATTGTTTGTTACCCGCATGAAGTGTGAAAACTTTGACCTGTCATAATTTGGAGCAATAAATTTCATTCAGTTTGTAATGCCGAGTGTAATAAATAGAAAATTTGGTGTTCGAATAATATGCATATAATATATATAGAGTGACATGGATATAATTATATAGACGTTTTTCTGGGACCGTCAGACACGAGTTTGAAATAATTTATTGTTCTTTGCTGTTGAATTAAATTAGTTGGTCACTCTCTATTTTAGATTTCAGCCAAATACAAATATTTAAGCAATCGCTCAAATAATATATATATTCAATACATGTACATGTATATGTATGTTCACGAAAAAAAAATACATTTTATTTATAATTTTTCACCGCCATTCTCCACGAATAAACCAGAGGCAAAACCACTGTGGGATACCGTATCCCGGATATTGCTTGATTTAATGAGGAGTTTCATCGCATTTTGCGACTGTAAACGGAGAACACAGGTAAGTTTAGCGCCTATATTTTCCAACTACTTGCTATTTCATTGATTTCAATTGGTTTGAAATGTTTTCCGGTAGTATTTGTATCTCTGGAAGACATCACAGCAGAACAGGTTTTGGTAAAATTGATTAAATTACCCCTTAACGATCGGCTGCTCACTCGAAAATATTGACCTCGATGACTAAATAATCGTCAGAAATGATTAAATAACTAAAAACAAAAAAATTGAATCGAGCATTTTTTCTCTTCTTAGCCCAAGTATGTTTAGTCCAAATTTCAGAAAAAAAAATGAAACCCCAAAAAGATACAGACCCAAAAAGAAACAAAAAAGTGTAACGAGTATTGATTTTTAGTGTACCGAGTGTTGCTCATTAGCTCATTTTTAGTGTAAAATCGAGCAATATCCGGGATACGGTATCCCGCAGTGAAAACAGCTAAAATGAATGTGAGTTGGCAAAATGACTTCAGCAATGTTAGAAACACTGTGGATCACCCAGATAATCACTATGATGATAATCAAAATTTGTGGTGATTTTCCACCTGAAAAATGTAAGATACCGGAGCTGTACTGTGGGCCCAAAAACATCTGGTATTGCAACCATTGCGTGGGCAGCTATTTATTGACTAAATATTTCATATGGCTAAAGTCCTTGGGCCATTATTCATATGACAGGGCCATTATCGACAGTGGCACAGCTTGCCCATTTATTAACATATACTTAACAATTATCCATAACCTTTCCCACATTCACATCTGCGGCAGGGTATATTGCTGTTGTTCCGACTGCCTTTTTAATAATTAACAAGAGCTGTCACTTGAAATTGACATATGCCCCCGAAATGCAGCTTTGAAATCGAATTGGTATACATATGTAGTAAAAATATGCCAGTGGAAGTAGAAACTAAGGGCCTATAACCCTTGCAACAAGAGGGTCCATAGGGTGGCTCACCTGTCAACAACTCCTCAATGGTTGTAAGAGTTGTGTGCAAGTCTGGTAAAATCAAGGGAAACAAGAGGGCCATAATGGCCCTTTATTGCTCACCTGAATACAACAAAGTTGTGTTGTATGTGACCCATCGTCTTGATATGGTGAACATTTACACCAAGTTCTTTTAAAATCCAATAAGAAACAACAAATTTACAGCTTGGAAAAGAAAATGCTATTTTAAGTAACAGTTACCTTGACCTTGGACCTACCGGCATGGGTATTGTACGCACCACAACCCCTTGTCATGGTAAACATTTATGTACAGTTATTTTGAAATCAACTTAACAGCCCAGACAAGAAAATTTTATTTTTAGTAACAGTGACCATGACCTTGGACAAACAGCCATGGGTATTGTACGCGAAACAACATCTTGTCATGGTAAACATTTGAGCGAAGTTATTTTAAAATCCAATGAGAAATAACAAATTTACAGCCTGGACAAGATTTTTCTATTTTTAGTAATAGTGACCTAGTTTTTGACCCCATATGACCCATATTCAAACTCGTCCAATTAATAACTGGGACTAATGTCCTGACCATGTTTCTTTGCAATCAGACAATCTGAGCAAAAATGTGACCACTAAAGTGGTAACAAGAAAATTCCATTTTTAGGAACAGTGACCTTGACCTTGGACCAACCAACATGGTTTTGTACTCAACACACCGCCTTGTCATGGTGAACATTTGTGCCAAGTTATTTTGAAATCCAATGAGAAATAACAAATTTACAGCCAAGACAAGATAATTCTATTTTTAGTAACAGTGACCTAGTTTTTGATTCCAGATGACCCATATTCGAACTGTTCCAAGTAATTACTGGGACTAATGTCCTGACCATGTTTCGTGACAATCGGAGCAAAAATGTGACCACTAGAGTGTTAACAAGAAAATTATATTTTTAGTAACAGTGACCTAGTTTTTGGACCCAGATGACCCATATTAGAACTTGTCCAAGAAATCATTGGGACAAACATCCTGACCAAGTTCCATGACAATCGGAGCAAAAATGTGATCGCTAGAGTGTTAACAAGAAAATTCTATTTTAAGTAACAGTGACCTAATTTTTGGACCCAGATGACCCATATTTTAACTCATCTGAGAAATCATTGGGACAAACATCCTGACCAAGTTTCAAAACAATCGAGGCAAAAATGTGACCGCTAGAGTGTTAAAGAATGCAGGACATACTGTTGGACTGACCGACAACTTGGCGACTATATGCTCCCCTGAATTTCTTCGGGGAGCATAAAAAAGTGTGACCTTAACTTGCCAGTTTGTGTACATACACTGTATACATCTAAGACTTTCTTAAATTTAGTCTTAACATTTTGAGAATGTGCTTCAAATTTGTTGTTGTTGTTCTTTTTGTTGTTTTACTTACAAACAGTGAATAACATATTCAGAAAAGCCTGATTTTCAAAGTGCTATAATAAAGTAAGAAAGTTTATTTGGTCACTATCCATAGAAAATGACAAAATTTACCCTATAAAATCTTCCAGAGCAAAGTTCTTAATATTGCATACATTTGTAACACAGATCTAAGCAGCAAAGTTCATCAGGTCATTGTCCAGCAACTTGACCAACATTAATGAATAAACTGGTAAACATCATATGTAGCTGAAGACAGGTAGAAATATTGGATTTTGAGCTTGAAATTTTAACTCTGCTACTAAAATTTTTGTTTCAAAATTTATCACTGAACAACCAGTGAATGAATTGTTCAGGCAAGATTGAATTTTAAGATGGTATAAAGCTTGTCTCAAAATCTGGTTAATAACTGTAGAAAATCAAAGGTTAAAAACAGATTTTGAAAGAAAAAAAAATAAAATCCCCCGGGCGGGGCCCCTGGTCAATTTAACAACATGATTTTTATCATTTGTGTAGAAATCATCAATAACAATATTCATACCAAATTTCATGACAATCGGACAAAAAATGTAACCTCTATTGCTTTAACAAAATTTACCTTAGGGTAAGGGTTAGGGAAAAAGGCCCATAACTCCGCCAAAAATAATCCGATCAGAAATTCCTTAGGAAATGCATAACTAGGCTTAGTGAAAAACACTCCTGTGAAGTTTCAATGAAATCCCTCAAGCGGTTTCAAAAAAGCTTAGGGTTAGGGTTAGGGTTAGGTAAAAAGGCCCATAACTCCGCCAAAAATAATCCGATCAGAAATTCCTTAGGATATGCACAACTAGGCTTGGTGACAAACACTCCTGTGAAGTTTCAATGAAATCCCTCAAGTGGTTACGGAGAAGAAGCGAGGACAGGATTTTGCTAAAAAGGGCCATAACTCAGCCAAAAATAATCCGAGCAGAAATTCCTGATGATATGCACAACTAGGCTTGGTGACAAACACTCCTGTGAAATTTCAAAGAAATCCCTCAAGCGGTTTTGGAGAAGAAGCGAGGACAAGATTATTTCGGACGGACGGACGGAAAGACGGACGGACGGACGGTTCGATTACTATATGCCTACCTTGGGAGGCAAAAAAAGGCAGTCGGAACAACAGCAATATCCCCTAATAAGTCAGCTCAGTGTATAATCCTTGAAGATGATGGCTCTGAAATCTACAATTTACAGTAATTACTTAAAGTACTTGATAATTGTATTACAATACAAATTACATGAGTTATTGGATGATAAAATAATCTAATAGTCTCTGTAAGTATACAGTCCTTTGATTTCATTGTATAGCTCAGTGGTCTTCATTAAAAATACAAACACTAATATTCATCATCTTCAAGGATTATACACTGAGCTGACTTATTATATGAACATTTTAGTGTTCTACACATAATAAAAGTACAGTTGAACTACGACCTCGTTCTCTTTTATTTCTATTGAACTTTTATTTCAAAAAACATATAGAGTGGTAACAAATGGAGCCCCCAGTGAGGACTGAACTCACGACCCTGGTTTACAGGTGGGAAAGAGATAAGGATACAAGCATAGAAGTTACAGTGGTTCCGGAAACTATTTCTGTCCAGAGAAAGGAGAAATGCACATTAGGACCTAAGGAACATAAAAAACTGAAGACAACAAGAACGAGTGCCGCACCACAGCCAGTATTGAATCCAACACCTTCGGTGTCCCCCTTCAGCCGCACCACAGCCGGTATTGAATCCAACACCTTAGGTGTCCCCCTTCAGTCGCACCACAGCCGGTATTGAACCCAACACCTTCGGTGTCCCCCTTCAGCCGCACCACAGCCGGTATTGAATCCAACAACACCTTCGGTGTCCCCCTTCAGTCGCACCACAGCCGGTATTGAATCCAACACCTTCGGTGTCACCCTCAGCCGCACCTCTGGTGCCACCACCAGAACAATATGAACCCTGGGAAAATTTAACAAATGAACAAAGAATGCATAAAACTTCATCAGATTCAACAATAAGGAAAAGCCAAAGAGAAGATGCTGTTTTAGGTAAATGGGTAAGAGCTGTGATTGATAAAGTGATGCCAAACAAGACGGTACAGTTCACCAAAGAAGATCACATCATGAAAAAGAATTGGCACACTTAAAGATCATCAGAGGTATCCTTTATAGGGAAATAAAGGAGGAATTGAAAACATACTCGTAGTAACTTATCACTTTACAAATTTGCTCTAGCCATACCTTGCAAAAATCAGACTGCGAAAACAGCGGCAGATACTCTTTATAACCATTTCATTGTTCATTATGGAATTCCAAATCGTCTTCATTCAGATCAAGAAGCAAATTTTGAGTCCGAAATCATAAAAAAGCTTTGTAATTTGATGAATATTCAGATATTCCTGTTTATGAGATTAGATCACCAACAGGGACAATGAAAATGTAGCCCAAAATTTCATTTGAGAGGAGCGTAACTAAAAAATTAATATAAAACGAGTTATGAAATATCTCCAGAGCAGGCACCTGGTAACTGATCACAAGATTGTTTATTTTGTGTAAAATGATTTATTAAAAATTTCAAGCAATTTACTTGATTAAAACTGATCTTAAATCTGATTGACAGAGAGATGTAAATGGAAATGCAGGTCCCTATGCAGGCTGAGGCAGTGGATGTCATCGAGGGTGTGGCAGGAGGTGTTAAAGCGATGGGAGGATCCGCAGATAGGTATGGAGGTGGGAAGAACATGGAGATGGGTGGTCAGGAGGGAGGGGTTGAAGAATTGGAGGTGGGGGGACAGGAGGGAGGGGGTGGAGGTTCAAGTGGGGGTAAGGAGGGAGGGAAGGAGTAAGTGGAGATGGGGGGGAAGAGGGGGTTGGAGGAGGTAGGTAGTTAGGAGGGTGGGATGGAGGAGGTGGGAGGTCAGAAGGGTGGAGGTTCAAGGGGGGGGGGGGGGGTCAGGAAGGAGGGTTGAAAGTTCAGGTGGGGGGGTCAGGAGGGGTGGAGGTTCAGTTGGGGGTAAGGAGGGATGGAGGAGGAATTGGAGATCGGGGATCAGAAGGGAGGGTTGGTGGAAGTGGGGAGTCAGGAGGGACAACATATTATAGAACATTTGTAAGATAAGGTCTCCTGAAGTTTTTTGGAAATATCATGGCACTTGCATATCAGGGAGAAGTTTTGTCATTATTTTACTAAAGTATGGAGAAGATTGCAGCCAACAGCATTCTTACCCTATGTAGTCTATACAAACTGACTTCTCCCATACACATGTAGCTCAAAGAAGGGAGAAGTCTGGTCACTTTTTGGACACTACTTCTCCCAAGTCTCTCTCTAGTGTGAGCCCTGAAAGATTATTGCTGATGTTTTGTTTTTCAACTATGAAATTCCACATAGGCAATTTTTAATAAAATGCCACTGCAGTATGGGTTTGTGTTAAGATCATTCATTTTCTACAGTTAGAACAAAAGACTGTTACCGGTAAATTTCGGATTCTCAATGCTACCAATACATGTGGCTTGTAAACGACTGTTTGTGATACCACACTCCTCTATTATAAGAAGAATTCAGAGTGCAATAGCTCAGTTACATACATATATTTACAAATAAATTCTGTCAATTATATCCAGACTTTAGCTCTAAAGCGTCCAATTTAGCTTTTAAGCTTTGTGAAACATCTTGAAAGATTCACAAAATACGATATGAAAGTTAGTTTATAGATATAAATACATTAAAATATTTAGATAAAGAATCTTAAGTAGATATTTGTCAGGGTATCAAGCATATAGTAAAATAATAGCAAAATAATAGCAAAAATAATGAACTATGGGTCTTGTCTCAAGTAGTCCTGGGCATATACATTCATGCATTATAGTAAAGTTGTTTATTTTACTTACACCTGTTCCTGCAGAGGTTTGCTTCCATGGAAGGGGAGGAATGACTGCCAAAAATTACAGCAATCAACTCCTGGAGAACCTTGTGAGATTCAAGCCACACTTCGTTTTCTTAACAATTGGTGGTAAGGACATTACTCATAAATCATCACCAAAAAATATCGCCAACAGGATCATTGAAATTGTGAACCTATTGAAATCAAGTGGTGTCCGAAGAGTCTATTTCTCCAAAATTGCAGAGAGAAAAAAGTTCATTAAAGACCCAAAAATCACCAAGAAGAGTTTTGACGGTCAGAGAAAAAGACAAACAACATTATCAGGAAAACAGACATAGTCGGCATGTTCAAAGTGCACACCTGCATGTCTACTGGCTTCGAAGATGATACAGTTCATTATAATGATAATGGAAACCAGAAGTATTTCTACACTGTTAGAGAATTATAACTTCTTGAAAAATGTAAAGTATGTGATGGAAATATCAACATCAAAAGAAACGATCAATTTCATTTAAATGCATTTGTGTAAACATGTTTTAGTTGGATTGTTTTTGATTATGATGTAATTATTAAGATGTAAATAAATGTAAATAATAAATGACTTTTACTTGGTATTCTTAAAAACATAGTAGTTTTCCAAAATAATAAACTGAACAAAAACACAACTGACATGTTGTGTATAAATATATCGTCACCTTAGGTCAAAAACAGAACAAAAACAAAATTACAAATTACGTTTTAAACTAGACAAATGTCCATAGGACTTGGATGCCCCGAACCTAAGTAAATGCCCCCACTCTAAGTTGTCTTTGTTAAAAAAGCCAATATTGTGGTCACAGTATACTTTACAAATAATCCTATCACAGTTATCTCACTAACGTACTACAACCGGTACACATGATGGTCAACAAAACTTATAAAGATTAATAACTTTGGCTAATATAGTTTAGAAGTTATGTACAACAAAATATTACATTTGAACTGTACTGAAATACATAAGGGGTCATAACTTTTGTTCAAATCGACCTGGCCAGAAACAAAACCCCAAGAGTACAACTACACCTAATGGTTAACATTCCTGAAAAGTTTCATGACTGTGGCTCTCATACTATTTGAGTTACATGCAACACATGATCACATGCTGAACACATTATAAGGAAATTCATAAGGGGCTATAACTCTGGTTTGAATGGGAATTGGCTAAAAACAAATCCCCAGGTGCACAACTACACATAATGGTCAATCAGGGCTCACGCTGGCGATCGCCAATGTAGCCAATTGCGATAAAATATGAAATTTGGCTACAAAAATATTCATTTTGCGAAAGTAAATGGCGACAACTTTTTTCACTACAATGTTTGTTCTATATTTTAACCTTTGAGACTGGTTTACAGTTTGTACCGGAAATATCCTCAATACGCAAACCGCGTGAGGAAAATCGATACCCAGTCGGTGAAAATTAACTAGGTGAACCATGCTACTGATAAACTGATAAAATGTGCGAAAACATCTTTGACTATCTGTTCGACATGAATGACGAATAAGCGTACTGTTGATTGCATCAATTAATGATGGAAAGTAAATTAGAACATGTCGGTGAAAATTAAATAGGTGAACGGTTCTACTGATAAAATGTGCGATAACATATTTTGACAATCTGTTTGACAAGAGCGAACAGTTGATTGCATCAATTAATGATGGTAAGTAAATTAGAATGAAAGCCACCGATAATTGCTTTAAATAAAGACATAAACATAATCATTAAGGCGCTTAATTAGCGTAATTACGTCAGGTTTCTACAGCTTTATCCGAAATCCTATAAAAAATGGGAAGCTGCAATTCCATGTCACAAACCAAAATGCCTCCAAAACGAACACTAGAATATGACTCGGGCTCTTCGCCCCCATCCAAGAAGACGAAAAAGGAAAAAGTGGATGACACCACTAGATCCTTTCAACAGAGCTGGCTGACTGAATATCCATGGCTGAAATATGATGCAGAGTCAAAAGTGATGTACTGCAACATGTGTATCAAATGCCAGAAATCAAACAATTTCACTACTGGATGTTATATTCTTAAAAAGGATAATCTGGACAAACATATTATCAACAAAGGTTAATGTGTATTTTTTGTAACTGTTAATTTTCCCAATAACTGTAAAGTTTTTATTTTTTTGAGTTACCAGTAAAAGTTAAATTTTTTCAGTTACTGGTACATATTTTGTTTTAAAGCCTAAAGGTTATTGACTGTACATAGAGTACTAAATTTTTTCAGTTACTGGTACATATTTTGTTTTAAAGCCTAAAGGTTATTGACTGTACATAGAGTACTTTTGAAAGAACATGGTTTGTTATAAAAAAAACAACATGTTTTATTTTTCTTGCAGGTCACAAAGCAGCAGTTGATGCCTCCAAGCAATGGAAATCAATGGAAGTAGCTGTTGTTAAGGCGGCCAGTAGAAGTGAAGAAGCTGTGATATCAGCAATGCAAAATGTGTATTTTGCTGCTCTGCAACACCTACGGAGCTCAATCATCCCTGACCTGAACAGTCTTTGTATCTTACAAGTATGTATGGTTTCAATATTTTATCACTCAAAATTTTAATAATCATGTAATTTAATGAAATCTAGACATTGATATTTTCTCAATATTTATTGATCACAATGAATTTAAACCTACTGTTATACATTTTCTGCTTCTAACAGAATTTATCATTATTTATTTCAGGGAGTTACAAAGCTGAATGATTTGAAGGTGGATGCTCACACAAAATATGAGCACAATACCAGCATCCAAGACTTTCAGGACTGTATAGTGTCAGTGATAGAGAGTGATGTTCTGGAAAAGGTAACAAAGTCGAAGAAATTCAGTATAATGATCGACGAAAGTACAGACATTTCTGTAAAACAGAACATGATTTGCTATATTAGGATTTTAGAATCAGACACCTGTGGTAATGCTACACCACAAACTTACTTTCTTGGTCTGAGTGAACTGTACAGGGCAAATGCTGAATGTATTTATAGTAAAGTTGTTGACATGTTAAAATGTAAAGGTATTAATATGTTAAATATGTGTAGTGTAAGTACTGATGGTGCCTCAGTAATGGTAGGAAATAAGTCTGGGGTGGTGACTAGGTTGAAGAATTCTGTCCCTGGAGTCCTTGCAACTCATTGCATTGCTCATCGATTAGCACTCAGTTGCTGTACAGGAGCCGATACTATTCCTTACTTTGTAAAGTATCAGGAAATCATGAACTCTGTACAAGTTTTTCAAGAACTCTCCTAAGAACACAGCTACTCTGTCAGCAATTCAGAGTGTCATTGATGAGCAAGACAAAAAAGCAAAAAAGTTCAAAGAAGTATTTCATACTAGGTGGTTGAGCTTTGAGGGGTCAGTGGATGCCATGTTAGCAAATTATTCCAGTCTTGTTTCTGTTTTCTTGGAGGAAACTTGTGGAAAGGCACTGAGTCTGTACAAGCCTATAACCTGCTAAAGTTTCTCTATGTGTCTCACTTCTTGGCCGACTGTCTGAAGCCCCTCGTTATCCTTTCCAAAAGCTACCAAAAAGAAAACATAAACTATGCTGAAGTGACCCCTCTTCTCTCAACCACTATTGAAGTACTGGAGGAACTCAGGGACAGAAAATCAGGTGAAATGTTGGGCAAATTCTTCAAATCTGCTCCAGCTGAGCCCAAGCTGGATGCAGATGGGCTCTGTACTTTTCAATTTGGAATGCATACAATTAGGGATGGGGGGAATCAGAGAGTTGAGGCAGAGAAAGTCTGTGATCAATTTGTGACAAACATGGTAAAAAGTCTAAATGAACGGTTTAGTGACAATCAAGACTGCTATTCTGACCGCCCTCAGCAATTTTTTTTAACCCTCTCATTTCTGAAATTGATTTGGCTAAAGATTTGGAAACTGTTTCTGATTATTTAGGCTCTTTCGGACTCGAGGGAACAAAACAAGAATTGAAATCTTTTGTGAAATTTAGCAGAGCTTCTCATGATAAGGGCACCAAAACAGTAACAGATATACCCTCTGTATGCAACTTAGCTCTGAGAAACAGAGAGTCATTTCCTGCCAGTGCTGAGGCTGCCGAAAGGTTACTTGTGGCCCCAGTATCCAGTGCTAGCTGTGAACGTGGGTTCAGCCAGCAGAACCTGATCAAGACCAGGCTAAGAAATTCTTTAAAGGTGGAAAATCTTGAGAATTTATTGAAAATAGCCATCAACGGTCCTGAGATGGACAAGTTTGATTATGGCAGAGCTTTTGGAATCTGGGCAAAAAAAGAAGAATAGGCGTATTCTTTCAGATAATTAGATAATTTAACTATGTTACTGTACTGTGTAGTGTGCAAGAAAACAAATATATAACATGTGCTCTGTTAATAATGATTTATATTAAAGTGCACACATCTTATGCTATGTACATGTATAATCATGCGCTATGATATATTTGATATTGTGATAAATTTCTTTTATGTCAATGTTTGTTATGTAAGAAAACCTGAAATATAAACATGATGATTAATATAAATAAAGCTGTTAAATATTTACCGTACTTAGTGTGTTTATGAATTTTCAAAATGGCTATAAATTTGGCAAAAGAGTGAATATTTTGGCTACAAAAAATTCTATTTGGCTTAAGTGTTGGCTACAGTTTGCTTTCGGCCAGGGTTTGCCCTGGTCAATATACTTGTAACGTTTCATGATTGTGGCTATTTACTTTTCGAGTTTCACGGGACACAAGATTAATCTGAATACATGGTATATTTATTTAGTGAAATACATAAGGGGCTGTAACTGTGGTTTTAATGGATGCGGCCAGAAACAAAACCCCAGGTGCATAACTACACAAGATAGTCAAAATGCCTGTATAGACTAGTTTCAGGACTGTGACTCATATACTTTTGGACTTACATGCGACACAAGATTACATGCTGAATGCATTATATTGAAATGCATAAGGGGCTATAACTCTAGTCTTAATGGTCATGGCGAGAAACAAAACCCCAGGTGAACAACTACACAAGATGGTTTAACATGCCTGTCAAGTTTCACGAGTGTGGCCGTCATACTTTTTGAGTCACGCGTGACAAGTTTCGGAACTTTGAAGGACGGACTGAAGGACGGATGGACGAACAAGGGCAAACCTATATGCCCCCCTCTTTCAGAGTGGGGGCATAAAATTATTAAAAAGGGACAAAACTTAAAAATTATAGTAGTTACGGTTTGATTTTATGTTTCCAGTTGCAAGTTAACAGCTCATTTAAATTTTAAATTATGGATCAAATGCATTAAAACTTTAACAGATGCCACTGCTGACGCTGTGGTGACTAGGGTAGCACTATTCATTGAACAATGGTGAATAGTCAAGATAAAAAGGGGTAACAACTGTGACAAAATGCAGTACTTACCAAATTGGGAGACTTTCTGGTTTTCTAAAGGAACAGTTATACAGGACCCTGATGTTCTGATTAACACTGATTAATGCCCACTGTGTTTGCCACAATAAACTTCAGCATATGGAATATACGATACATACTCTACAGTAGGCAGCCTGTCAAACTGAAATCTGGCCTGCACATTTATGGATTCCCAAACTAATCATTAAAATGAATTATTTTTGGTTATTTTATAAGAATGTTTTGAAATAAAATGGTTAAATACCGATCATTTAGTCCGAATAAGACCAAAAGATGGACCGAAAACAACATCTTAATCAAAAGTCAATGACCAGAACAGGGACCGAAAACCACTATTTGTCGACCGAAAAGCACATCTTAAACAAAACTCAATGTATAAATAAGATATAAATCCCAAACTAATCATTAAAATGAATTATTTTATAAGAATGTTTTGAAATTAAATGGTTAAATACCGATCATTTAGTCCGAATAAGACCAAAAAAGGGACCGAAAACAACATCTTAATCAAAAGTCAATGACCAGAACAGGTACCAAAAACCACATCTTAAATAATGTCAATGTATAAAATAGATATGAATTTTATTTTTTAATTTAATTTTAAATATTTTTTTTCAGAATGAAGCCTTAAAGGGAAGACCAATCGTGCCAAAGAAGACCTGACTGAGATTAAACTTTTTAATATTTTATTTGTCATATTTATATTTTATGTATTAATAAATATTTTATTTTATATATGTATTTCATGTAAGGTATATCGTTATATAATTTAGAGTTTAAAGTAATGCGTTTCTTATTTATTTGATTATACAATATATTTTGATCTATTTATATTAGGTATAAAATTAACAAAATTGTGAGCCAACATCTTAAATATGTAGTCGTTCCATAATTAATGTCTAATCATGGCAGTGCCGTCATTAGTCGCTATTTAATGACAAGCTGTTTATTGTCACCCAGTTTATTGGGGATTAGTGGTCCTTATCGGTAAGCGTGTCATTTAACTGTCGCATACTTGACCTTAATAAACAGCATTGAAATTCGTAATTTATTTTATCTTGATTTTAAAATTTTATTATGTTGACATAATGACATTTATTTGATAAATCAAATTTCTTCATTTTATGATTTATTTTGTAAGATATAATCGAAAACGAAAATGAGCAATTTATTAGGAATGATTAAAATCAATATTTGTAGCATTTACAGTAGGTGTTTTTTTTTTGCATTATAATATGACAATTTATCATATATAAGCTGTAACCATGCGATGAAATGAATTAAATGGATAGCACGATTTGAAAAATTCATTATTAAATTTACAGAATGCAATCTGCAATTGATACCAAAAAGACAAATATTATCCTGACTGCTGCCAGATCTGAACAAAAACTTTTGGAGAGACACACAATGTTTAAATACCAAGACTAGCCTTCTCTATTGTCCAGAACGACGTAGACTTTGTGGCATCGAACATTTTATCTATGTATCATCCAGTGATGCTTTCCCAGTATCAGCCACTGAAGGTCGTTGGTGACGACAATTGTCTGTATTAGGTCTATTTCCAAGTCAATTACAGGGACGGAGGATCATCATAAATTACTTAGGTTAAAAACATTATTGGAATTGATTTTAAATGAAAGACATCACTGTGCTGACAATAAAAGAAGTAGTTATTTAGGTGACTCTAGAATAGTTAGTAGTGACTTCTACACATTAGTATTAGACACTGTGAAATTAAACTCTTTTTCTGTATTGGCCCACATATATATGCTTTGAGTACTGTTATCGGGGAACCTATCAAATCATATTACCCACCGCAACTTTACTCTGAGTATTCTTCCGAGCCAATGACTCGTCGGGTAAAAGGGCGAGGCGTTAAAGACGGACCACCTGTGAAATCAAAACCTTTGTAAATTGTATTGATTTGGACTCTAGAATTGATCCGAGTTTAACAGGTAACATCGATGAATTTTTAGACACTTCCGTCATAATAGAAATGTTAGAAAAAGAAACAATTGGGTTAACAAAAATTCCCGCGGGTCGCAAAGAAAATGCCTACTTCATAGTAGAAAATTTAGGCAACTTAGATAAGAGAAATAAGAACAAGAAAAGTTCGTTTTCTGATGATTGTGGAGTGTGGTACACGTCTGCGGGTGCAACTCCAAAAACTATATATTTTAAGGCAAACGATGATCTTACCGTCATATTTTTAAAGGATGGCCAATATTGCAAAAAACGTCAAATTCAACGTAAAACTGTATATGAGCAAATGCCTCCACAGCAATCAGAAAATGAAATAGTTGTAGTACATAGATATTATACTAAGCTTAAAGTAGACAATAATTACAAGAAGAAGGTATCTTGGTTAGGATCCGGACTGTTCTGGTCATTGACTTTTGATTAAGATGTTGTTTTCGGTCCATCTTTTGGTCTTATTCGGACTAAATGATCGGTATTTAACCATTTTATTTCAAAACATTCTTATAAAATAATTCATTTTAATGATAAGTTTGGGATTTATATCTTATTTATACATTGAGTTTTGTTTAAGAAGTGCTTTTCGGTCGACAAATAGTGGTTTTCGGTCCCTGTTCTGGTCATTGACTTTTGATTAAGATGTTGTTTTCGGTCCATCTTTTGGTCTTAATGGACGGTATTTGACCATTTATTTCATAAGAACTTTTCATTTTACTGATAATATTTGGGATATGTATCTAATTTTACACTGAGTTTTGTTTAAGAAGTGCTTTTCAGACAACATATAGTGGTTTTCGGTCCCTGTTCTGGTCATTGCCTTTTGATTAAGGAGTTGTTTTCGGTCCATCATTTGGTCGTATTTGGTCCTAATGATCGATATTTAATCATTTATTTTCATAAGATCCTTTTAAAATCATGAATTTAAATGATTAAATTTGGAATTTTATCTTATTTATACATTGAGTTTTGTTTAAGAAGTGCTTTTCGGTCGACAAGTAGTGGTTTTCGGTCCCTGTTCTGGTCATTGACTTTCGATTAAGAAGTTGTTTTCGGTCCATCTTTTGGTCTTATTCGGTCTTAATAATCGGTATTTAAACATTTAATTTCAAAACATTCTTATAAAATAATTCATTTTAATGATAAGTTTGGGATTTATATCTTATTTATACATTGAGTTTTATTTAAGAAGTGCTTTTCGTTCGACAAATAGTGGTTTTCGGTCCCGGTTCTGGTCATTGACTTTCGATTAAGAAGTTGTTTTCGGTCCCTCTTTTGATCTTATTCGGTCTTAATGATCGGTATTTAACTATTTAATTTCAAAACATTCTTATAAAATAATTCATTTTAATGATTAGTTTGGGATTTATATCTTATTTATACATTGAGTTTTGTTTAAGATGTGCTTTTCGGTCGACAAATAGTGGTTTTCGGTCCCTGTTCTGGTCATTGACTTTTGATTAAGATGTTGTTTTCGGTCCATCTTTTGGTCTTATTCGGACTAAATGATCGGTATTTAACCATTTTATTTCAAAACATTCTTATAAAATAACCAAAAATAATTCATTTTAATGATTAGTTTGGGATTTATATCTTATTTATACATTGAGTTTTATTTAAGAAGTGCTTTTCAGACAACATATAGTGGTTTTCGGTCCCTGTTCTGGTCATTGCCTTTTGATAAAGGAGTTGTTTTCGGTCCATCCTTTGGTCTTATTTGGTCTTAATGATCGATATTTAATCATTTATTTTCATAAGATCCTTTTAAAATCATGAATTTAAATGATTAAATTTGGAATTTATACTCTAATGATACATTAAGAAGTGGTTTTCGGTCGACCTATATTGTTTTCGGTCGATGATTTGGCCTTATTCGGTCTAATTTTCATAAAATCTTAAAAAATCATTCATTTTAACAATTATAATTTACATTTATACATAAATTATACATTTAATTTGATTTATAAAGTGGTTTTCGGTCCCTTTTTTGGTCTTATTCGGTGTTTTTCGGTCTTATTCGGTCTTTTTCGGTGTTTTTTGGTCTTTTTCGGTGATTCTATGCACCCAGGAATTTGTATATTTGTGTAAAAGCGTTTTCCACCCTATAATAGACCTTTAATGTTTTTAACCTTTGGGATTTTGACCATCAAAAATTATCTAAAAATCCCGTAGGTTAAAATATTTTGACTAATTTATGGATCAGCTACTACTGGATCTCTGTCATTGTCTATCTTCAAATGATTAGGAAGTTCTGCAGTTTTGTTTAGAAAAACAGGACAACGCTGCATATAAGAACTATTGTCAACCTAGAAAGTTTTGTCAAAACAACTAGCAATTTGCCTACCATCTTCTGTACTGTATGCATCTAATGCTTTGCATAGGCTAAGCTTCCAACGTTCACGTCCCTGCCATCTTCACTTGACACTGGTTACTTCCCTCTATGTTTGTAGATGCACACCATGGTTAAAGATATGACTTGTTTTATGCAGTGAATAAACAGCAAATGATGCATCCATAATTCAAATGTGCAACCTACTTTCATTAATTTTGTCCATAAGAACGTGCATTTTCCCGCTTTGCTTTGATTGGCCGAATGATGGTACTGTATAAAACGCAGCTTTTTACGCATCGATATAAAACATAGACAAAACGCAGCTAATACACACACAATGGCACTACTGACCTGTATTGAAGAGTTGAACAAAAAATATAAATACAGTTTAACAGTACTGTGTTTATGTATTTATAGTACAGTGTTTGTGTATTTATAATGATAATTAAATTAAAGGAAATACAATTAAAAGGCTACTAACATGATATTCTAAAAGGCTTTGACACAGCAGTTTTGTGATTTTACCTACAGTTGATTGCTTTGCTTACCTGTTTGTTTTGCACGATGGTGGCAGGAGTTTAAGATGTTGTGAAGATTTATTTGGAAACTCTTGAAAACATAATTATTATAGTTCTGGGTCTTGTTTGTAATGATGTTGATTTTAGAGAATACCTTTCGACTAGTTTCTTTCACTCTTGGCATCGTTTTATTGCTTATCTAACATTATGCCCCAGTAAGTCCCAGAAAGGTTATTGAGTCCTGTTTAGCTAAACATGTAATAAGCTTCTCAGGTTATATGTGCGTGTATGCTTTTGCATGAAACATTGTCAATTTGATAGGTGGGTTGAGGTCATTACACCAAGACAACTTGTGCTTCTTCGTTCATCTGAAAACCTGTAAGGGCAAGTGTGCGATTAGTGAACTATAGAACCTGGTTTAAATCCCCAGTGGCAGACCGACAGTTACAAGAAATATTCAACCGTAATACATGTCTCTAAATTTCGCGCTATCGTGTTGACGATATTACGTCAAAATAAATAACGTCATCGAAATATGACGCTAACGTCAGTTGCAATCCATAAGAAAGCATACGCTATGACAAAGCTCAAAGGTAAATTCGGAAGATTATTTCATTTTATTTTATGATTTCTGGTAAATTTTGGAATTTTCTCTGTGAAACAAAGATGTGATTCTAAGTTTTCAAAACAGTGCAATATTATTTTTATTTGAACTGTTTTTTTCCATCTTAGTATCTATATGAGGTACGTTAGATGGAACACATCTAGTTTATTTCCAATATTTACAAGAGTTGCAAGTTGTGTGCTCTCTAGAACCTGGTTTAAACTAAAATGGTTAACATACTAACATACCGTTCAAGTGAAATATCTGCGGTGTTTTTTAACATTGTTCAAATACTAAATATGCATGCTTTCTTTTCCTCTCATTGTCTGTGTGGGGAAACTGCGTTCTATGGATGTGCCTCGTGCGAAATCGCTTTTTCAAGTTATCAGGTTATCATGAATGTAATCGATTAAATTTGTTGAAATAATAGTAATTTTCTCCATCTCACTTGTAAGGCGGATTGGCTGTAATTATAACTCCAGCTAAGAAGCCCCCGTGTTGTGCAGAGGTAGACTTTCATAGAATTCCTGTTGAAGTTAAGGAGACGAGGATACAGAGAATGAGAGCAGAGAGCGAAATAGCTAAGCTGCAACTTCAGAAAATGAGAGGTAAGTTAGGGATGATGTTAACTTCTCTGTACGTGTACTTATTCCACTATTACAATGGCTTGAGCCGGTAAAGAAGTCAGGGGCGTACTTATCCCTCTATTAATTTTATAAAACATTCCTGTGATCCGGGAACAATTTTTATGCGGCGAGGGGGTTCTCGAGGGCTATTTTTTATAATATAAACGAAAATGAACGTTTGATATTGTGAACATGTAGACAAGTACGCACACTGCAACTTACATGAAGCTGAATTAAACAAAAAAGTCAGAATCATTTGGATTCAGTCGCGAACTCGCTTATAATCAGCTACGCGCCTAATAGTGCTATTTTATAAATAGAATTGCATTATGCAGTCATCGTCGTTTTTCACAGAAGGCCGCTAGATTCGGTGTATAAGATTCCTGGAAACCTCCCATTAAACATGTTTGAGAGAATTTCATTTCTTTCATTTCATCTTATCTGATCCATAAAACTGACCTAAGTGTGTGTCAGATACTTCACCCCCCTTGTTGTACAGATGAAGACTGTCACGGAACAGACATAGATCTGGATGACCTAGTCTTATAAACACATCATCATTATTCAGATATTCAGAACCGTAATTACTGCTTTGATTACACACAAAACTCGTGCTTTCCCACAATAGAATCCCTCTGTAGACGGTCACTTGTGAACAGCATACATGTGTAGAACCGACTCTGTCCTGCTTTTATTAGGCCTATTTACAGTTTTAAAATGTTGTTTTAGTGGAGAGAGAACGGGAATGGTCAGTTCCATTCGAAGACATTTTAACAGACGTTTCGACCAGCGAGACCCATTCGGAGATAGTTGAAGGTAGATTTTGTCTGGCTTAGTATAAATAATAATTTTGTCTCGCTATATTACAATAAAAAAATGATCGCGCATTTAAGTGCGCATGTTCAAACTACCATAAAGGACGAGTTTTCATGAAGTCCAACACAGATATTTTTTATTTACTGATTAGCTATAACCATTTATCGGTGGTGTGCTAAATTTATTGATTTTTACATAGAATCCAACATAAAGAATGAAGGAGAAGATATTTTGCGACAATATGTTTTCCCGTAGCGTGTCTACTTCCAATGGTCCTCCTACTTAATACTAAAGCCCGTCATTTTCCGTTTGCCTCTACCATTTTTATTCGATTAATACTAGTTAAGAAATAGACTTATTTGTGACAGAATATCTAGAAAAGTTCAATTACTTTAGAAGGCTAGGCGAAAATTCTATTTGTTGTATTTTACATTTCAAAAATAGCAATAATCATCTCCGTTATTTAAAATTTGTTTGTACACAGTCATTTCATTGGTGTTTGGGGCAAAGTTAGTACTTTCTAGACAGTACGAGACTGACATAAATAATGTTTTGTTGTTTTTTTTCTGATTGAATTTATTAAAGTTTATTAAATTTATAATTGGGGTATTTCTCGTTTCAGACATTGTTGAACGGCTGATAAAAAGCTGTACTGTTTAAAGACGAACAAGAATTTTACGAGAGACGAAAAAATGTCAAAGTTTGGTCTAAAGTAACAAACCAAAATAACTTTCAGCATACAACCTTGCCTTGTTCCTGAACCAAAGTTTTAATTTACTGCGTTACTCATATTTCGCCAACTTAGTCTCAAGTGACTGTCTAATTGTCAATTATCAATTAAAGTGGACGATGCCTAATTTTCACAAGGCAACAAATTAAACTATATAACAGCATTGGCTAAGTGGTGTTTCAGTTGGTCACTGGACAGCAATGGAAGTAAAGGTTCGTGCAAATCCAGCTGTTTTGTTCTTCAATTTCATCGGAAGACGCGTCTATATAATTGGCTATTTTCAACTGACAAAGGACCATGACACTGCAATTGACCTTGAACTTTGACCTAAAAATCGACAGGGGTCTTTTCATCGCTGGCCAATAGTTATTGATTGGGGAACTCAGTCAATAGGGTTAATCTATTTGTAAAGGCCAACTTATATGCTAAGTTAATGGACACCATGGCCGAAAGTTTTCAAAGTATTGATTTGACAAATGTGTTTTTACGGTCAGAATGGCCTTGACATTTAACCTCACCAGCGATTGGGATCATCTACTGTTCATTAAATGCCAAAATACCAAGTTTTAGGACACCATGTCCTTGCATTCTTTGCAATCCCTATCTATCGCCTCTTTCTTTGGAAAGGAACACACTGAAAATTGGTTTAATTTTGGTATGGACAAAAATTAAAGACTATTTAATTAAACTAGCATTTAATTTCACTAATGAATGTACCTTAAATCTGTTTAATTTCTCGAAATACACAAATATTCGATTTTAAACAATAATGATTGAAGGGCAATAACTCTTTACTGCATGTTTAAACCTATAAATTGCGAACAATATGTATTAGAACTGTGGAAAATACCGCCAAAATATCATTGTAGACGCATCATAGACGCATCAGCCCATAACTCAGTATTAATCATAATCTATATTCAAGGCAATTTGTTAACTAGAGACATTGAATTATCTTATTATTACATGATATAATACCTTCCAATGTGTATACATTGAAAACCTATTAAGCTTTGGGAAAAGTGTTTATTTACCACATGTTTGTTTGAGTAATATATTATGTCATTTCCATAATCCTTACAACATTCACCATGTGGTTATAAGCTGATATTTAACACATCCTTAACATAACTGAGAACATTCTTAGAACGTGTCATATCAGTATAGGGAATATGATCTACTAAAAATAATTGTGTCAGCCGCGGAGTCGAGGGGTCCAGCAGGATCAGGGGTTTACTACTCATTAACCCAATCACTTTCGTATGCCGACAGAAATGAAATTGTTCTGGTTTTAATCAGAGAGCGTTGCTTGCCAAGATTCACCAATATCTCATCAAAATATCTGTCAAGTATTTGCTATCATATTGTCTTTCTATGGCTTGCGTTATGTTGAGAAGGGCAGATAAAAATAAAACAGACATCTCTAAAAGTATGAGTAATCAGAATTGCAATACAATACTTAATTCACAAAAAAGACACCGGACACCAGTCAGAAAAATTTGATACGAATGGACCAGGGCTGAAGGTTATAAAGCTGAGATTGGAAACCAGTCTCAAATCTCAAGCATCTGATTGGCTGAAATGGCGACTGGTCGCCATTTCAGCCAATCAGATGCTTGAGATTTGAGACTGGTTTCCATGCTCAGTTTTATAACCTTGGCCACAGGTCATATTTTAAATACCAATTCTGTACACATTTATTCCTTTGGCAAATTGATAGCAAAAACTATGTTCAACGATTTTCATAGTCATTGTATAGAGGACTATTGACTTTCAGGATATTTTCTTTAAACTCCCAGGTAGTCAATACGTTTTGCCATGGTTTGCCACAACATCTTTTAGTTGCTGTGTAGTGAAGCGACAGTGGTATTCCTTAACATGTGTTAAAGGTCCACGGAAAATATCTGCAGTGTTTTCAGGTTTATAATGTACAGAAGTATTTTTCATATACTAGTACATGTATGTCATCTGACTAATGAAAAGAAAAGTTGCCAACATGATCACAGCAGAACAGGTTTGCTGCTCATGATTGCCGAATGTGTTAGTCGAAATATAAAGTCCGGATTCAACAAAGGGACACATGTTGCATGTGACACTGTCACAATAAAAAGTAAAAATTGAAATCCACTGGTCAATATACATTATTTTTGCCGATACTTGAGTTTTTATTTGATACGTGTGATTTTAATGTAAAATAAATGAATGATTAACTGTAAAGCGTACTCGTTAATGTATGAATAATGAGAATGTGTAATGTTAATTACAACATAGGCATGTTCTCATAAAGAACAGAAAGTGTATTTCAAAACACAAATCCTTGAATTTTATTTGATACATGTGATTTTAATGTAAAATAAACGAATAATTAACTGTAAAATGGCAACTCGTTAATGTATGAATAATGAAAATGTGCAATGTTAATTACAACATAAGCATGTTCTCATAAACAGGAACAGAAAGTGTATTTCAAAACAAATCCTATGCCAACCTTAACTTAACTGGTAAACAATTCTTAGAAAGTTCTCAAACATAACGAAACGTTTTAAGGTTGCAAATGGAACACATGTGAAAAAGAGATTGAGATTATCGACAATTTTGAATTCTTATATTTTCTAAGTAGTTCAGCGCCTATCAAACAACGTTTTCTGTCTTGTCTTTATCAGTAGCTGTTACTGTCACACCAAAACTGACTTGATCCAAATACTCGATAGTCTGAAATAAACAAAATTCGTACAGTTAACCACTTGGTATACTCTGTTGTAAGTACACTAGCAAGACGCATATACTTCATGTACATTGTGATTGCACTCGCACTTAAGCTTAATACAGTCATACTTTGGTAAGTACCACCAATGTACTTATAGTGTCTATCAAGATACATCGACTATAACAAATTAAGTTTTAGTTTCAGTTTTATTTCAAGTTCCCGTGTATTCAACAGTTTGATTTCAAGTTTAATTTACCACAACATACTTATTTCAAGTTTTCATTGCTTCAACATATTTATTTCAAGTTTACATTGCTTCAACAATTTTTTTTCAAGTTTACATTTATGCAATGTACTTATTGAAGGTTACATTGCTGCATTCTTTGACATTATTATGACAAGTTTTACAGCAAGTTCTATTCTAATAACTGGATATTCTAGTTCATCTTTAGTACGATTACAAATAACGTGAATAAATTTGCAGATGCGTTACCAACATATATCACTATTTTTGGATACCTTCGGAAACGTTGCAAATATTGACCGAGGCAATAAAAGTAAGCGAAGAAGCAAAACATAAATCGAATGCTGATAAGAACTGGGTCCAAGATCATAAAACTATATATTGAGACTAGTCTCAAATATTTCGACTGGTCCCATCTTAGCCAATCAAATGCTTCAGATTTGCGACTGGTCTCCAATCTTAGTTATATGATCATGGACACAGAATTATCCTGAACTTATACGTAGCTGAAGCATGTTGGCTTTCACGAAAAAGTTGGACTATTCTGTACAATGCACCTAGTTTCGACAAGTAAACGGCAAGATTTTTTCCAATGTATGATAAATACAGAGATCAAAACTGAATTTTAAACCTACAAAGTTGAATCTTTTATCTAAACATCCATATATTTCTTTATGTCCGTATTTTTCGGAAACCGACAATAAAAATCACTTTTGTTATTCCATGCGAGGAATGATATTGTGATGTCAGTTTTTTATAACTTACTTTACTGTCGCACAAATCGTGTTTTTGTGTTGGAAATAAGTAACTGAATGCTAAAAATTTTCAGACTTTAAAAATTAAGTCTCTTGCAAAACCACTGACTAGAAAAAAGATAATCTTCGGCAAAATCTGTTTCTACGCAGTACCACTGACGATCAGTTTTTTTTTTCTTATAGTTGTGTTTAGTTTCAGCAGATGATCAACAAATGATCGAATCGTGAACATAACAAGTATATACGGGACAACGGCCTTTTCATCACGCGGTACAGAGCTACTTTCCATTTATCAAGGATAAGATTAGTTTAGTGCGTATCATGGCAATATCATGGTATCTTATCTGTGACAAATAAAATCTACTACTCCTGTGAACTTGCACTTAAATTAAGAGTCAATGTAGAAGATCGCGATATGTGACAAGATGCATAGATTCCCACGACCTTGACCTAAGGCTTTATCAGTGCAGCAAGGTCAGACGTAACCTGTCGTACATTACACGGATGGTAACAGCGACCGCAAAATCAGGTTCAACGCGTCTTACATGAAACTTTCAGCTACAAATAGGTACAACACCGGCATTTAGCTTACACAAATTACAATATATTGTGCGCAATAATTTTTACCTTGTCAAGGTTCGACTCCTGATATGTTTGATAAAATATAGTAAAAAAGTTTTTTCTGGGAAAATTGTTCCAAATTTCAATTCCGGGATTACATATATACATGTATCCAGGTGGGTTAAGTAAATAACTTAATTGCTTGCATAATATTTGGGCTCCTAATTACAACATCTAGCAATCTAATGATGACTTTGTCTACTTATAAGTGATATATTTCTATTCTCATTACATTTAACACCAAATATTGCTTGCTATGAAAATATAACCCTCATTAAAATCGCATATTCTTATAAAAATGTTGTCTAAATTGCTTTTACTTTATAACAGATGTTTTACAAAGTTTTGCGCATTAAAATGTGTACAATCTATTGCCATGGAAAATTCTGAAACAGTCATATGATTATTGCCACGCAATATTTGCTATTGTGAAACTAAAGGATGAAAAAATATGCTAAGGTAAACTCACTACCTGATATTTTGTAAAAGATATTGTTTCAGATAAATAAAAGTTCACAACATTTGAACACATAACCCTGCATTTACACTAAAGAACTTTGAAAAAATAAACACATCTCAAATAATTTGGAACCTATACGTGAAATCATTTTCGATCTTCCTGAAATTATGTCTGTTTATCGCAAAATAGAAAAAAATCTTTACAATAGTAATTGCATTATATTATATTTGGGATAAGCATCACAGCATGGTGCTTCTAGAGCGTTTTTTTATTCACAATTTGAGACATGTTAAGTGTTATCATAAAGGATCCATTGCGTCACCCTTAATCAGTTTGGACCCTGTGCATGTCCCTTTTTCTCTTAAGAAATTTCTGCTAAACATCCCTTCAGACAATAAATGGACTGACTCATTCAAAGAACAGTCGAGTTCATTTCATTATTCAACAGCGCCAAAGATCATAAAACTAGAACTGGAGACTAGCCTCAAATCTCAAGCATATGATAGGCTGAAATGCCGACTGGTCGCCATTTCAGCCAATCAGATGCTTGAGATATGAGACTGGTCCCCAATATCATTTTTATGATCTTAGGCCCTGGTTCACTTTTAAATATCTCAACAACTTTCTGTTAAATAAAGCATAAAAACAACAACCTACCCTTTTGCCAGCTTCTTGACGTCTATAATCAGCTTTAATAAAGGCTGTAATAAAAACAAGATGAAACAAATATTTATAAGGAGGATCAAGTCAGCGGGTTCTGGCATTTATCGTGTATTATACTGCATTATGATTTCATTTGCAGATTCTATTTTCAATTTGACTCTGTGGGTGAGCTCTTAGTAGAAATAACGTCAATCCTCACACTGGCTAAAAAATTGGCAAATTGTGCAATTCACACAATTTGACAAGCTTGAACTATGTTTCCGCAACATTTTGTTTACTTTAACCACTCTGTCGGGTTACTAGCATAGCTACAGTATTTTAATCATTTAAAAATATTGTAAAGCTTTAGAATCGTTTTAAAACATTTTAGTACAGTATTATTTATTGACAAACGCATTTCTTTCTGGTAATAATGTAGCCTTGTAAAACTAGCATGTTCTGTTTGTAGACCTTTCATCCCAAAAAGATGGAAATGCTCAGGTGAGGGCTTCATTTTCCGTGACTCAGTTTATAATAGACTTTGGGTCAACTGTTTTTCTTTTTAAACAGAAATAACTGGCTCTGGTCATGTGGTTTCTACCTACCTGTTAAAACTGTTCCAATAAGCAGTGCTACAGATACTGTTATATTCGCCGACAACACACTGACCCTGTTGATCAAGGCACGCATTCCAATCGTCAACATGATACCAAATGTCTAGAAACATAATACAATACAAATGACAAAGAACCATTCCGTGTTTACCTTCACCGCCGTGTTCAGTTACTATTGTATAGCGTGTACATACCTATATCACATGCTTTTAGACATAATACTAAGTAATATGTTAAAGAGTTGACAAATGTTGATGTTTCGGCATGGAAACATAGGCTGTTTATTTAGACATCGATTTATTAGTGTGATTCATCAATCTCCAAACAGAGTTGTCGTTCCTTGCCGTCTCTTACATTTAAACGAGTTAATGGAGGGACAATGCTAGATAGATTCACAATAATGAAACAACCAGAGAAACGGGATTTAAAAATGCCAGAGATGACAGGCAAAAACTGCATCTAGCGACGATTGTTGTATTTCAGGTTTTACTATATCGACAAAACTTGCTCAACAAATGGTAACGTTGTGTATCCTACCATCATAGAGCTCCCAGTATAGATGACGCTGTGAGTAATAATTAACAAAGGCTGCTCAGCGAAAGCTGTAATTTGTTATTTTCAATCAATAGTCTTCACAAATTCGTATAGGTTCTCTCAACACGGATAAAAACTTAGAAGTTTGATAGCTTTAAAGATAAAGTGCTGTAGAATTTCTATAAAATGAGAGTGTCTTTAGCTGGGAGCAAACCCGCACCGTCACGGCGACAGCGCCTCGCCCTGCAATTCCTGCGACGCAACAAACTGAGCTAACCGGGACAACCCCAAAAAAGGTTGATCGGATAGCCCTAATATACGTAACCATCACTGCATGACATCGGTAACAGGTTATTTTATTGATAACAGTACTGACTAAATGTACGAGGAGACTTCTTACGGCCGGCACACTGCATAAATAGCGCTACTGTTAATTTCAAATAAGATTGTAAAACTTTATTCCTTTCATCAATCGAAAGGACCCCTTTTAAATTGACAGTTTATTTCAAAGAAAGAAAAGCAAACATGTCTGTAACCTGGGCGGATGCGTTGAGCAGACCGGAAGAGGTTCCTTCCGACTCCGGATACGTAATCTCTGCGGCAAATTCAAATCCTACAGGGAGATAACCCGTCATAAAGAATCTGAAATAAAAAAAAAACAACAACTATATTAGACCCGCCATGGAGCAAGGTAATACAGTGCCTGGAAGGAAAATAGTCTTATATCTATATGAACATACTGCTGGCATGTTAAAATGTAAATCAATAAACATTCCATTGCAAGTCAATCAAGTGGTACCAATTAATGATAAGCTGTTCGCTCTACGTTCAATGAAAAAAAGCTAAATTAGCTTCTCTTTCAGTTTAACAGAACATAAGAATATGTTGCAGTTTGCAGTATAGACGGGTCTTTATTATCTCAATAAATTATCATCTCTTTCTTCTTCGTAAACAGTTTGATGTAATAAACGCGTCTCTAATCAATACTGACTGACTGATCTTTCAATGAAAATAAAACACCACCAAGGGGCGATATTTGCTACAAAAATTATCATAATGGGATATATTTCTGATAATAAAGCACTGTTTTCTCTCCTGATAACTTCAAACCATTAATATGACAAATATGTTTCAGGACAACGAACTACTATATAGCGAGATTTCTTCTCTATTTCGTAGAATGAAATCTTAACTCGCTCGAAGAATGAAACTCGCTTGGTTTCTGTTAATAACATAACTTTAAGAATACAATTGATTTCACTCTAGGTCCAAAGCGGTATCAGGACTTATTTACTTAACGACTGGGAGATCCTTGTCCATGTATGTTTTGGGACTAAAATCTTTGGCATGGTTGGAGACTAACATTGTTTCCTGGTCACAAGGTTATAAAAATGAGAATGGAAACCGGTCTGAAATCTCAAGGATCTGATTGGCTGAAATGGCGACTGGTTTATAACCTTCAATACAGTTCACACCACGTAATTTAAGTCGCAAAATAAATCTAGGAGCTAGAGGAGCATGGAACAGGAATCTCACGTCATAGATTCCTGCATTCAGTAGAGTTCTCAAATACTGCAAGATAGTCCCCCATTATCTTATATGCACTTTTTATTTGTGACATTAAACTGCTTAATTTCGATTGTGTTTAACATTTGCATAAACGGGTGGACTTTAGCACAAAGTTATCATGTGCGTGTTTCTTCCAAAGGAGTAATCAGAGAATGCCCAAATAAAAGTAATTTGTGTCCTATGCGCAAAACAAAATCGTGCAAAAAGGTCAATGCCACCACATAAATTACAACTAGCGCGACAGAGAGAGTGACGGATCAATGTATAATCTTTCTTACCCTAGAGCTCCTCCGGTTAGGAAAACGACCCAGATCAACCCGACATCCATGGTGAATGTGAGAGCTACCATACCCGCCATGGACAGAAAATATATACCGATTGTAGTCGGTCTGAAAGAAGAAAAATCCCCGGGAGTTTGCAGCTATTGATTTTGATCATATCGCCAATTTTCATGTCAAAACTTTGACATTAAATTTCGTTATTGTATAATAAAATTGATTTCTTTAGGAAGTCTGTAGACTTTAATAACCATTGTCAATAATGATAAAACAAGATCATGAAACTAAATCTGGAGACCAGTCTCAAATCTCAAACATCTGGTTGGCTGAAATGGCGACTGGTTAGTCTTATGCCCTGGGCATTGAACGCCATTAGTAAATCTGCTTCATAAAATGTGATTCTTGTTATATGAAAACATCTTAAATAAATTAGGCAATGGTTCCAGACGGGCCTGCAATATCATATTATTATTATTATCCTGCATTGCTGTCTTACCGTGCACAGCTTCTTATAATGTGAAGAACGATTTAAATACGCATTACTTTGAAAATGAGATGAGTAACAATATGGGAAAATCTTCAAATTTTAAGTTTTCAATCCATTGTCAATCCCATACTTTATCAGTAATTACAAAGGAATATCATAATCGGAACGTTATTCCAACATACATGTTACTCACGTATTTATCACAAGAGAACAGTAAAAGATTTACAGTAGAGGATATAAATTTAACAAGACCAGGTCCCAAGGTTATAAAGCTGAGAATGGAAACCAGTCTCAAATCTCAAGTATCTGATTGGCTGAAATGGCGACTGGTAAAAGATTTACAGTAGAGGATATAAATTAAACAACACCAAGTCCTAATGTTATAAAGCTGAGAATGGAAACCAGCCTCAAATCTCATGGATCTGATTGGCTCAAATGGCGACCAGTCGCCATTTCAGCCAATCAGATGCTTGAGATTTGAGACTGGTTTCCAATCTCAGTTTTATAACCTCCATCCCAGATGTTGAAATCGAGCTCGAACATTCTTCATTAATGGGGCTCGTCTTCTGTGTTTCTTTTACACGTTTAAAATCATGTGTTCTACATTAGCTGTCCGAGGAAACCTTTTGCAGTCACGTGCTCCAAATATTGTTGATTTTACAAATTACTTGTTTCACTTAGACCAGAAAACCGACCCCTTATATAACAAGTAAAAAATGGTAGTTAATAATTGTCTGTTATACAGAGCCTTTGGTAAAGAAGATCGGTGACATGTCTCCAATTCGATGCATTTGATTGGTTAAAATTGAGTTAAAGCGGCATTACTTCAATTTAACCCACTCTTGTATGAAATATTACATGTATTTGGAACTATTGGCACAAATTTTCAGCATTAATCTGGGCTAATAAAATTTCATTTTACTAAAATAAATTTGGTCCGCGCGAATAAAAGCGAAAGTAGGATTTCCGAAACGTCACAGAAATCGAAATCGCGCAAGAAGTGGTCTCTTCGTCAAAAATAGGTTGCTAAATATACCTCCACTATATTTAGCTTCTTTAAAGTTCGTTAACTATAATTTAACAATATCATTGAAAATCCCGTCTATAAGAAAGAATTCGATCGGACCTTTTGTGTTCTGTTAGAGAGTTTATATATTGGAGTCTATATGGACAAATATGATTTTTCAATAGTATATTCTTACTTTAATAAGTTTAGGGCTTGGACTTTAAGTCTCGGAATTAACCAATCACACTCCAGATTTTTTTGCATGTTCTCCAATTTCGTTTTCTAAAAGTTTGGCCCCAGCTTGTATACTTACTTGAAAGACTTGGTCCTGTCTAACCAAACACCCGCAACTATAGAGCCCAGCACACCCGCTAACACCAATGTTAGGCCTATCTGACCAGCAGCCAATTCATGACCCTACAAATGAAAAAAAAAACACCTAAAACCCAGTTTATATAATATAACTGATTATAATTAGTATACAGTCATGTGATTCTCTGTTTATAAACTAAGTATGATTGGGAGAATTTCAAATATTTTTGGTGATCAACACTCATCGAGGGGAACTTGGCGATAGAAAATTGTTAAGACTTGACAAATCATACATAAATACACGAGTTCGTCACATGACTGTCAAGTTATTCTTTTATCATGGAATCTACTTGTTTTAAAGCAACCTTTTCAATGACGTAATAATGAACCCCATATTCATTTTTATGCGGAAATAGCGTTTGAGTCCCTTTAGCAATTACGCCTATTAACCGAAAACGTTTCAACACAAGTATGTAGCTTTAACTGACAAATTGAGCGAATGGAGAAAAATATTACTAAGCGTAGAAAAACGAAAAAAAATGAAAATAATTAATGTTCAGTCCTTACATAAAAACAAGTTAAAACCCGTACATTAATGCAAGTTACTACAGCATTACATTGTTTTCCGCCGATTTCATATGAAATGGCACCGCCAAACAGCATCAAGTGGCACCGAAATTTTACATTAAAACTTGGAGAACATTCGAGTTTTTCACGATTAATGGAGACCACGGTCATGGCAAGTTGTTTTGTCTATAATCAACAAAATTTATAAGTTCGCGTTTTCACAAGCTTATTAATTTCACGTGTTCACCGGTTGCATGACACAAAGTTGGCAAACTCATTCGTTGAACACAGTTGATTCACAAGTTTTTTTTTAAGAAAACACGTTTTCCCTTGGCAATAGATTATGCAGTTTACATTTCATTGAAACAAAACACCCCAGTTATAGTATAATGGTCTGGAGCCCATGATTAAATTTATGTTTTGTTTCTGGTGTTTATAACTGTAATCATCAGAAATTAAACAAAGCATTAGGGATATTTTCTATTTGTGCGTTATTCGACAGAGTGCACCACAGGCACAACTCCGACAAAAATCAATCCTGAAATATAATTATACTTACTGGAAAGTAGTACAATATTATAGGGTTTAGCAAAGTCCCAATACCATAGTAACATCCCGTGTTGATTCCTTAGAAAGGAAAAAATGGAAGACAAAATATAGATGAGTTTACGTCAATAAATCTAGACTTGTGCGAAATACTTAAAACCAAAAAAAGCGGATATCATAATGTTTATGCAGCACTATATAATTCAATACGGTAAATATCCTTGTCATAAGCAATGATCATTGCACAAACATAATAACAATAATAACAAAGCAATATTAATCAAGTACACACAATAAGCAATTTTCGTATCACATTGTTGTGAAGGCCAATCCTCTCATCACGCCATTGATGTTATACAGTGGCAGATGATCCCGATATACCGCCGGATATATCAAGATTGTTCCATATATTGTGTAGCTCAATCAACAATAATATCATTCTTGGTATTGCGTAGCTTTATTATCAATGGTCACACCATGTGTTGTGAAGCTGAATCATAAAAGGTTGTGCTACGCGTATAGTGCCGGTTATGATCAATGCCATACCACATGGTTTACCACTGTGTTCAATTATATAATACTCAAAATTGGATAGGGATCGCTTTCCGTTTTATCCCGAATTATTTCCTCTACCAAGTTTCAACCGCTGTTCTGTTTCAACAGTTTGTCGGCTCATTTCTTTATTAGCACAAAGCTGATGTTAAATGAACAAATTTCCAGAATCACAGCAAATATTTTATTGTTTCAACCTTATGTAAAGAATAAGCACAATCTTTTGAGTAGTATATTACCAAGTGATCAATGATTATATGAAATGATGTGTTATAGAGCTATAATCATATCACTTCTTGAATGACTATTTACTAAGTAATGGTCAGTTATAGCTGGTGTGTAGCTTTATGATCAATTATCTATGATCAATTATCAAACCATGTGCTCTGTTTCTGCTTGATAGTTATTTTACCACATGGTTTGGTTAAATGAGCAATGATAGAACATCCAATCAGAGCTGCGACTTTCAACAACTGACAGGCCCATATTTCACTTAAAACTTAAGTAGGCAATAATGTTATCTTCAATGCAATGTCATAACGGTACACCAGTATCGTCTTAAGCCTGCTTGTATGTTGACTTAACAGTCAATCCGCTTATTTTATCACCAGACACCTATTTCAGGCTCCGATCAATTCGATGTCAATACATCTATATATGCGATAAATCCTTTCAGACTGCAGTATGTTTTATTTCTTGAACTGGTCGCTGTTCCGGCTAAACATATATGAAAACGGTCGCTCAAAGACCTATATATATAAACAAATACCTGTATATATATACTATTATATAGGTCTTTGGGTCGCTGTTCAACTCTTCTTAATTTAAAAATTTTAGCAGAAAACTGAGTGGAGCATTTGCAAAGTTTTTTATCAAGGGACCTAATCAAAATGTTGTAAACCAGTCTTAAATCTCGGCAACGGCTTGCATGAAACTGAAAACAGCAGCTTAGAACGACTGTCCAATAGCAAACTTAAGCTCTGAGACGGGTCTCCTTTCTCAGCTGTGTTACCTTGAGACCAGGACCTAAAACTGCAGAACAGTCTAAGAAATCTAGCTTTTGATTTGTTCATTTGGAGACTGGTATAATTTCAACCAATCAGACGATTGAGATTTAAGACTGGTCTACAGTTTTATTTGTATGATTTTAGGTAAAGTTTGTTATAACAGCTGATGGTATAGAACAACTTTTCTTACCGTATGTTATAGTTAACAAGATAAAGTTCTTGTTCCTAAACAGGTTTTTGAGAGAATTAAAGTAACGCTGTTCTTCCCCTCCTTGAGCGGCCAACATCTGAGCTTTGCTGGGTGGTCTCGGAGGCTTGTCTTTAAATACTGAAACACAAGATCAGAACCGGGTCTAAGACAACTTATGTATTCGAACTGTAGAGACACTCGTCTGATAAGGTGTTGGACGATTTACGTAACGAAGACGGTTTACGAGTATAGACAACAGCAGTTTCCAAGAATGTCTGTCAAACACTTCGGCTTCCCACTTTGATAACACGACTAAGACTTCGGTATTTCGGCTACGGCCACTGTCAATTCCTAATATCCCAAATGGTCAACAATTCAGAGGAAATATATATTTCCAACAGAGCTTTTTCTCTGCGAGCGTATTGTCAATTCGTTTAAAGCCGGAATCTAGACTGCTAAGTTTATAGATTCTAGATTTATGTTTAAAGCAGTAGTTAAAACCAGTAAAACAACATCAATTGGCGATAGTCAAATGTTTCGGATACGCACATCATGCTTGCGGCTCAAGGAACATTGTGACTTCATAGTAAAGAAAGTAAAGTAAAGCATAGTAAAGACTAGCGCTGGTTACATTTGAAAAAATCGTTATGTCGATTAAATTTATCACAAATGCGCACTGTGGTCTCTTGTAAGATGACACATGTCTGGATCAAAGTTTGGTTACACACGTTTCGCGTTATTTCTTTCAGGATTTTACACAGTCATGCCTTGTTGTTGAAATAGGCATATTAAATAACGTGTTACTTACCAACAATAATGGTGAGAAACAGAGCTGTGGTGACCCCGGCGCCTATGTAGAACATGATTCCCAGATCCCGCCCGATTTCATCGAGGTTTTCACTGTAAGGAACTAGTAACGGTGGAATTAGAAATCCGGCAGCACAACCGACCTGTAATAAAAATTGATTTGTATGCGTTGTAAGGTGTACATATCCTGTTTCGACTGCAAGAAGCGCATGTAAAGGCGAAAGATTGGTGACAAGACCGAGAATGGTATTCCTAAAGGCTCCAGGCTGAATCTGAGACATAAATCTTTGTATAATCCAAGATTTCCGAAAGTTACTAGCCAAACCGAAAACAGGATTGTTATGACAATTAAGTAAGGCCTTGGATTGTCATAACTCTTTATCACAACGTACACAGAATAGTAAAAACTACGTTTCGTGACAAAATATTAAAAACTAAACATTGGCTACCATTGACCGTGCCTTATGTTGTGTCATTTTATTGGTTACCACAAGATATCATTAACTGGCTACCACTGATTGTGTCTGCTGTTGTGTCATTTAATTGGCTACCACTGTCTGGTGTAGTAATTTTAATTGGCTTCCACTGACTGTATCTGCAGCAGTGTCATTTCATTGGCAACCACTGACTGTCTCGCCTGTTGTATCATTTAATTGTAGTGTTACTTAAATGGCTACCAATGGCTATGTATTCTGTAGTTTTTTTTTAATATGCTGCCACTGACTGTATCGGCTGTATTGTGATTAATGGACTACAACAGACTGAGTCTGCTGTCGTGTCATTTAATTAGCAACCACCGACTGTCTGCTCTTGTAAACTTGAAACTTGAAACTTGTTTATTTTCTGAAACGCCTATTTCTACATAAACATATTCAATGGCGTTGTACATATAGGCACACATAATTATACACAGTATATATAAGCAACACATAATTATATGTAGTTACAGAAAACAGTAAAAACATAAACATAATATGAAACAACATCACAATCATAGTTCAATCAAAATTTCTACCAAAATATTGAAGTAAGTGTTATACAGTACTTTAACAAAACAGTCAATTTTGGGATTATCGACACTGATTCAGACTAATTCAGAAAAATCTCTTAATAAATGCGTTTTCAGTTGTTTTTTAAACGTGACCACTGATTCACTTTGTCTTATGTTTATTGGTAGTTGATTCCACAGTTTCGGACCTACAGTACTAAAACTTCTATCACTGAATGTCTTCTTCTTATTGTATGGAATAGCATAGCGACCTACTGATGAATCTGAGGAACGAAGGGTGCGTTTAAACTCTTTAATAGACAAAAGTTCAATTAAATATTGGGGGGCATTTCCGACAGAACAGTTATACATGTAGGTAAGTATTTTAAAATTTATTCTTGCCTTAATAGGTAACCAATGTAGTTCATACAAAGCCTGCTTGGAACTATCTTGCATATTTCTGTTCAGAACTAATTTGGCACACATATTCTGAATACGTTGCAATTTACCGATTTCCGCCTGACTTACACCATAGAGAATGACATTGCAATAATCTAAATGGGAAATCGCCAATGACAGAACTAAAATCTCAGTTGCTTCTTTGGTTAAAAATTTACGGATGCTCTTGATTTTAAAATAATTGAACATTGCAGATTTACACTTCCGTTTAACATGCTCCTTGAAATTTAGTGTTTCGTCGAGAAAGACACCTAGGTATCTGATACACTTTTGTACTTTAACTTTATCACCACAAATGTCGATTTCTTTGGTTTTACATTTACTTAGTTGCTGGCGGCTACCAAACATTATATACTCTGTTTTAGATGAATTCATCTTGAGCTTATTACCATTCATCCAGTCATTTATTACACGCGCACAATTTGAAAGTTCCTGAATTGCATTCTCTTCGTTTCGTTTAGTTGGTTGAAAACGTATGTTCGCTGTATGATCGTCAGCAAATCCAAAAATAGAAATGGATGGTGGAACAATATCGAAAATAGTTCCCGCATAGGTGAGATAGAGCCATGGCCCTAAACAACTTCCTTGTGGGACACTGCATTTCAGATTGCGTGGAGTTGATACCGTTTCACCCACCATCACACAAAAGCTGCGCGGTCGCAGGTATGAGTCAACCCATTCCAGCGCTGTACCACAGACACCATACTGCTTGTTTAACACTTCGATGAGAATGTCATGATCAACGGTATCAAATGCGGCGCTTAGGTCAAGAGCTATTAGTGCTGTTACCTCTTGGTGCTCCATCCCATCAAGTAAATCGTTAACCAGTCTAAGTAATGCGGACTCGCATGAGTGGAACTGTCTATATGCGGATTGGTTTTTTGGAAGAAGATTTTGATCATTCACATGTTTAAGTCTATAAAGAGCAGCTTTCTCTATTACCTTAGACAGAAATGACAGATTGCTGACTGGACGGTAATTGGCTAATTTTAATTCAAGGCCGGACTTTTTCAACAATGGTCTGATGATGGCCTGTTTCCATTTTGTAGGAAAAACACCTTGAGTAAGAGAAAGATTCACCAGCCTGGTGATTGAAGGCAACAGCTCGTTGAGAAATGACTTCAGTACCTTTGTCAGTATAATGTCTGCTCTTGTGTCATTTAACTGAGTGTTTCGCCTGTAATTTCATTTAATAATAGTGTTTTTATATTGGCTACCAATGACTGTATTCTGTAATGTCATTTAATTGGCTACCGTTTTTGTGCCATTTAATTGGCAACCAATGAATTTTCTTTTATCTGGGTTTCAAGATATTAAACAGAAACCATACTCGAGACAATTATTATAAATCATCTTGTCGGGGCGAAAAGTGGACGATAACAAATTTCCTCGTCTATTATCCCATGGAAGTACGGCTGAATGTCTAAATAAATCCAATCCATCTTTTTGTGACACAGTGTTATACTAAACATATACGTCATGATGGATATTATATCATGTTTTCGAAATTATCCACTGTTTTCATTTCTGGAGAGAAATCAAGTAATTGTGTTCATTTATTCTAAAACCTTTAGATAACATAAGATATGAGGGAAACAAATGTTATTGTTGTTGTTTTTTTTCGTTTCTGGCGAGTGATATCTAGATTCATATCGCTCTCCCATGCAAGGACATAAAAGTAATATCATATTTTAAATGTCACATTGTCCATGATTGACTCTAATTGTGTGTGTTAATACATATGAAATTAATTACCAGTATAACCTTTCGCAATATACAAAGACTGAGTATGTACCAGAGAGAAATCTAGCGGCAAGATATCATAAGTTAGACGACTTAACCATTCACTCTATGGGATACTGTTGTTATCGCATGGAAACGCTGTGGATTCAGATCTGGCGGCACATCCGAGTGGTCCAATCGTTTTAATATTTATTAGGTTATTTCTGAGCAAGAACGAACAGTGTTGATCCAGATTAGACGGCTGAACTGGATCTACAAAGTTCGCCCATGGGATAAAAGCCATATCCCATGGTATAAAATGTTAAGTAACATACCTGGTTACCGAACACTCCTATTGAAGTTGCTGTGGAGACTTGGTTAGGACCGAACCAGACGGCAGCTAGCCGAGCCGGGATACCCAAAATAAATATCTGAGCTATGGCACAAATAGTCTGAGCAAACATAAGCACAGGAAAACGTTCCGGTGATAGACATGCGCACTTAAGCCAAGCGCCTAAAGCATTCAAAAACGCACCACATATCACATTTATACGGAGTCCCTTCCGGTCTAGCAACCACGTGGCGGGAAATATTAGCGGAATGTAACACAGCATATATATCATTGAGAGCCAGTCTATCGCGGTCTCTTTCTGAAAGGAGTCGTCCGGAAGACTCTGATTGTAATACAACATCACAACGTTTCCAATAATGTTTAAGTGAATCCACTGGTATGCATTACTAAATGAGTAAGCCACAAACAGTATAAGCATGAACCAGCGACGTTTATACTCTTTTGGAGCCATCGTCTTATCGTCCATTGCAGGCATGTCTGCAAATGTCGGTGGTTTTGTGTCCGTGGGAGAAGTAGGTGGTAACAGTTTGGCGGAAGTACTTTCCTGCCGGCGCACCGGTCTAGTAATTCGGCCGCCTGAAAAATAAAAAGTTCACTTATTCCCTCACCAGAAGATTAAACATAACATGTCTGATTCTGAAAATTGTAAGGCTGTTTTAGGTTAATGTTCAAAAGGTTCTATACCGTTGAGAGTTATTCTGCAAACCAAATGTATACTCCCCGCCAATAGGAAGTTACCACTTTTGTTACTGATTGATAAAATATGAATTAGTTTATATGAATTTAAAGTTTTAATCATGACAGAATTTGAAGCAATCACTATTATCAAGGGCAGGAACACACTTCCGGTGTTTGCCACATTTAAGCCTATTTCCGATTTTCTCCCAATTTCTCGTCTGCAGTTTGCAAAACATTTTCAAACTTTGACAAACTAAGCGTTAGAGTGTGTCTTAAAATAAATCATTGGAAAATTTCAATCTCTTAGTAAATTAAATTTTCCGTGACACAACGAAAAATTAAGGTAAGACCTGTGTAATAGGCACTATTAAGAATCCAACATCTGATTATATTTTCATCAACTGCTTCATACCACTGACTTGTATGCAAAATTTTAATGATTTTCACCGTGTAGTTTTTGAGATTTTTAGCTTTTTTTATTTAAAAAAGTGAGAAAAAACATGAAAGTATCCAATTTCTTTAATCGGTGACAATTTTTTTTGTTATTCATAAATTCAACCCTAATTTTTTTACAGTTTATCCAAAATATGTTATATTTTACTAAACCAATTTAAGATATAATATATAAATACAGAATTTGTCTTAAAATGACATTTTTTGACCAAATAAATTTAAAAAATGCATTTTTTATATTTCACGAGACTAAATTAATGAAAATTGTGCAAAATCCTGATTGGTGCAATATATCAAACTTTACCATTTTTTAACTATATACCTTAAACAAAATTTAAACAAAATTTCAGAGAAGTTTACCGTCCAGTTTTAGAAATTTTCAAATTGATGACTTGAATAAACACTATTCTGATAGCGAAAACCCCTTTAATCTTGATTATTTTGCTTATTTTAGTTTAAATCATGAAAATTTTATATTCAATGACAGAATTACACAGGAAAAAAAGAAATATGCCAATTATTTAAGCTCTAGGCTTACAAAAAAATTAGCTTCCAGTGGGATTTGAACTCTGGTCCTCTTGCATGAGAGAAATCTATCCTAATTTACTACTATAGTTACCTCCCTTGGATACTCTTCTGGATATAGGTATTCATTACACAGGTCTTACCTTAAGATGTTTTCCCATTAGCTGTAATGTAACTTTGTCCGGTTTATTTCAGTGTCAAGATGTTCGGTATATAATTATGATTATCTATCTTGTTGCATTGGTATGTGTGCAGACCTTCAGCTATCATTAAAAGAATACGTAACAAAAGTAAAAGACAAATTTATAACAGTGTTACAAGGTTCGCATGTTCGTTTATTTAATGTATAGATAACGTTTGATAAAGCAAACGTAGTAATTTCTGCTCTTGATTCCGCTAGTCAAACGCGCGTTGCATAAGTTCTCCCCTTATCAAACACAAAAAATAGTGATCCTGAAAGAATTATACATACATAAAGTAGTAACTTAACGACTGGGGGGCCCATTTGTCGCTTTTTTAATATATCAATTTTGCTTATTGTTATAGACTATTTTGTTTACTAATATATTGTAATTGTAGAAAAATATTATATTCCATATAAAATTGTTGAAATAAAATCTGGAATACGTATAATCAAAATTTAAGACTTCAAAAATAAATTTGAAATATGCAGTTTTACTTTAAAACGGTTACCAGAAAAAATGTCAAAAAATATTATTTATAGTATCTAACATGTATGGCATGAAATATTTAAGCGTATTCATGCAAAAGCAAAATAGGGGCAGTTTTGTTACTCTTCAATACATAATTAATTTGCATTAAGTAAAAGATGCATCGAAGTATCGTCCGTGGCAATTTTTGCTTTCAGGTTTAGTTGCAGTAAGACTCTTTAATAACACGTGCATTTTATCTAAAGCCAAAGCAACCTAAATTTTGCTATTTCTGATTAAAGTTTAAATTGTACAAAATTTTCCTGTACAAGAAAAGAATAAACACAAAATAAAAACAAACCGAATGAAATATACCTACTTTTGCAAATCAATATCCAGTGACATATACAACGTAACCTGTGATTAAATGCCTCTGTCGGACTCTACTGGACTTACTAACACATTGAGATAATGTCCAAGTAGATAAAATTGAACCAAATTTTGCCACATATTTGTAACTCTATATAGGTTAGAAAGATAATTAGAGTTCATTGTTTTCTTTGTATAATTTACATGATATATTGTGAGGACAGATATACATTCAAACATTGTGGCCGCTGAAGTTTCCGCCGGCGTCTCTGATATTGCATCTCTTAAACGATTAATCGAACAATAACGAACAACGACAAATTAACGTGATTTAAAGTTTAAAATGGAATAAGTCCTATAATAAGATACATTTTTACTAAAGCATAGTCAGCAGATTACTCAAATTGAAAAAATATTTGTACTTTGAACATCTTATTGGTCATATCTTCGAAAACAATACTTGAAGGGTTATAAGTTATAACTGATTTTATGTTTTGAAATTGGCACGTTGACTGCATACTGGTCTGTAGAGACAGACGCCATCGCCCAAAATTTCCCTCCTAAAACCAACCAAAATATCCCAGAAACTTTACTTTTTTCGCTGCACATCTGGTGGGGCGCAAAGGTTTATGTCCCAGCTGGAAAGCTTATGATGTGTTCAGCAATACATTTCCAGATGTTAAATTTGTCAAAAAATTGTCCGAAGTTGTTCCAAACCATTGTATAAACCCCGATAAGATTTTGTTACATATACTTAATGGCGACATATTGGATACAGATCGTATAGATTGTTTTATAGTATAGATTGTTTTTGTCGTAGTTAAGTGAAATATAAACACTCAGATCTTTACTGGGAGATGTTATGAAATAATTGGACAAACTGATTTAATATGAACGATTCCACAAAACTGAAGACACTGAAAAATATGCTTAGTGATTAGCAGTTAGTCCTAACGCACTTAAGGTAAGACCTGTGTAATAGGCACTATTAAGAATCCAACATCTGATTATATTTTCATCAACTGCTTCATACCACTGACTTGTATGCAAAATTTTAATGATTTTCACCGTGTAGTTTTTTTAGATTTTTAGCTTTTTTTATTAAAAAAAAGTGAGAAAAAACGTGAAAGTATCCAATTTCTTTAATCGGTGACAATTTTTTTTGTTATTGATAAATTCAACCCTATTTTTTTACAGTTTATCCAAAATATGTTATATTTTACTAAACCAATTTAAGATATAATATATAAATACGGAATTTATCTTAAAATGACATTTTTTGACCAAATAAATTTAAAAAATGCATTTTTTATATTTCACGAGACTAAATTAATGAAAATTGTGCAAAGTCCTGATTGGTGCAATATACCAAACTTTACCATTTTTTAACTATATACATTAAACAACATTTAAACAAAATTTCAGAGAAGTTTACCGTCCAGTTTTAGAAATTTTCCAATTGATGACTTGAATAAACACTATTCTGATAGCGAAAACCCCTTTAATCTTGATTATTTTGCTTATTTTAGTTTAAATCATGAGAATTTTATATTCAATGACAGAATTACACAGGAAAAAAAGAAGTATGCCAATTATTTAAGCTCTAGGCTTACAAAAAAAATAGCCTCCTGTGGGATTTGAAACCTGGTCCTCTTGCATGAGAGAAATCTAAGCTAATTTACTACTATAGTTACCTCCCTTGGATACTCTTCTGGATATAGGTTTTCATTACACAGGTCTTACCTTAAACACCTCATTTACAATGCAACTTTCAGACGTTGATCCGAATAGAAATATGTCTTAGATAATCAAGCTAAACTACTAGCGTTATTACTAGTAAGTACTCTAGTACGGTACCATATTACAACGCCATACTTTACATGGTGGTCATGAGCGGATCAAGGGGGTTTCCGTGGGGATGCACTCGGGCCCCCTTTTTATACAGCAATATTTCATTTTTCATGGGGGTTTCGGTACGAAAGTTATAACTTAGCATGTAACTACTATAAAACTGCCTGACGAACACTATATCTGGAAATCTTACATCCGACCCCGAATAGTGTGCATGATACTTTACAATAGCATTTGATTATTTCAAATTTGTGTCTAAATTTCAATAAACTAACCAGAAACTACAGTAACGAATGATGTACGTAAAACCGAGATCTATTATAAATAATGCATCGTGTAGCAGTCTGCCAATCAAAACCAGTGCGCCCAGTAAAGAAATAAAGAACCATGTCCATAAAGCAAAACCTTTGTCCTCACTTTCTCAGTAAGAACTAATTATTTTAATGGTAACTCCAAGCATATATAATTCGAAAAATAAACCCAAAATCCATGAACGCATATTCTCACCAAGGTTCCATAATAACTGTGCATTTCGAATGCAACAATTGCCACAGTTGTCAACAATTTGTGACCTACAGGTGCCAAACTGAAATACATGAATTTCAAACCAACTTCAAGGTCACACTAAAATCAGCCCCCAGGTCCAGATTTATAAGACTTTATAAAAGGCCAAATAACATGTATCGCTAAATTATGCTATGAATATATGGGTAAACTACATTGCTACGCCATCGGTGAACCCTTAAGTTGCTCCGTTAAATTTATCCGTCGAAGTTATTTAATTATATGTCAAACAGTGAACCATTGAATCGTTTCGAAATAAAAAGGGTCGTTTTATTACTTTTGCCTACAAAAATATAGAGGTCAGTCACGATACAACTTTTTAATCAGCCCCCCTCCATTATCTAGAGATAGACAATTGCCCAAGATCATACAACCAAATCTGGAGACCAGTCGCCATTTCAGGCAATCAGATGCTTGAGATTTGAGAGTGGTCTACCATCTAAGTTTTATGATCTTGGGCCAATATTGATTTATTTACAGTTTGGTTGAATTAATATTAATAGGCTTATGTTAGAAATCAACTTCCAGGTAATGATATAGAAAGCATTTGGTCATAGTTTTTTATCATCTTGGAAAGTCATTAATTTTTTTAATGATTGGTGCGAGCAAACGGGATGGGACATAAGTGGGCAGGGTACAGTTTCGCACTTTGGTCCCGGTGGATTTTTTTAAATATTTGGGGTACCCTTGAATTTAATGCATTAAAATCATTGTTTAAATTTAAAATGTGAGATTCTTTTATAATTATGTATAGTTTGTGCAATAAGAAATCTGATCATGGTGGCTAAAATGCATGGATGGTAGCTTTGTATGTTCTGAGTTGAATAGTAACCGGATGAAAACACAGTCTGCTCGGTTGAATCTGATAATAATTTGACGGTGAGGTATTTCAATGACAAATGCTGAAAAATCAAGCTGGATGGGAGACACTTTCCATCTGCTTGGGGAATTGGGCACAGATAAAATATTAACAGGAAAGGGGTTTTATTTCAAAAGTTCGTGCAGGAAATATTTTGCAGGCTTTCAAATATGTAGGATTTTAGCCAAATTTGCAATGGAAAAACAGGGGTAGGGGTGAGCTTATATGTCTTATTAAATCCTGAAGGATAATTACTGTAGACCAGTTGCTTGTTGTTTGCATGAAGCCACCCCCCTCCAACACAGAAAATACAACAACACAATTTTAGCAGTACAAAATTTGTATTTTCAGTAAAAAAGAGTTCGCGCGCAGTCACAGACTCTGAAAGCCGCCTCGGAAACTGTACCCTGCGCCCTTAAGGTAAAAACCTTAATTTTTTTGTATGCGAAAGTTGACTTCGATGAAATGCAAATGCAATATCTGAACATAGTTTGAGTTGAAAACAGTCATTTTGCTCAGTTTTGATGGAAGGTTTGGCATTTGTAACAGAAATACTATCACCCTGCCCAAGCGGGTGATATTCTACTTATTTCCCTTTATTTGGGTGTAGGTGTCAGACTGGCTCTATTAACCTAATTTGGCTAGTAAAACATGTTTAAAGTGGTTTGTTGAACCCAAAAAGGATCAAATCTGAGATGAAAGGGGGATATATGAGATTTGAAAGGGAGACGCAAGTTCTTAAGTGGGCAGGGTACAGTTTCGCACTTTGGTCCCGGTGGATTTTTTAAATATTTGGGGTACCCTTGAATTTAATGCATTAAAATCATTGTTTAAATTTAAAATGTGAGATTCTTTTATAATTATGTATAGTTTGTGCAATAAGAAATCTGATCATGGTGGCTAAAATGCATGGATGGTAGCTTTGTATGTTCTGAGTTGAATAGTAACCGGATGAAAACACAGTCTCCTCGGTTGAATCTGAGAATAATTTGACGGTGAGGTATTTCAATGACAAATGCTGAAAAATCAAGCTGGATGGGAGACACTTTCCATCTGCTTGGGGAATTGGGCACAGATAAAATATTAACAGGAAAGGGGTTTTATTTCAAAAGTTCGTGCAGGAAATATTTTGCAGGCTTTCAAATATGTAGGATTTTAGCCAAATTTGCACTGGAAAAACAGGGGTAGGGGTGAGCTTATATGTCTTATTAAATCCTGAAGGATAATTACTGTAGACCAGTTGCTTGTTGTTTGCATGAAGCCACCCCCCTCCAACACAGAAAATACAACAACACAATTTTAGCAGTACAAAATTTGAATTTCAGTAAAAAAGAGTTCGCGCGCAGTCACAGACTCTGAAAGCCGCCTCGGAAACTGTACCCTGCGCCCTAAGAATGTATGAATCTTTAACATTTTGTTAACCGAATCGGACCGGAAAATGTCAACTGTTTAATATGTTCCAAAGCAATTTTACTCTGCTTAATAAACTGAAGTAGGGACATGCGAGGTGAAGAGAGGTCAGTTAAGAAGTTTTCCCGGGTATACTATCAACTGATTGAAAATGAGGTGAAAAAAGGGTAATATTACAAGATCTGAAAGTCTTGTTTTTATACGTAACTTGAAACTACGGAAATGATCGATACAAAGGAAAGGGTAGATAACCCAAACCACTAGTACCAATAATCGTACGATTGATGATACGTGTTTACCAATCAATATTAAACCTTGCCATAAATATAATAAAATAATAAACTTTATTCGTGGTTTTAATAATAGACATGGTATTAAGTACTATATTCTACATTACAAAGTTAATGTTATACACCAGGTCATAAGTGCTTTTATTCTAATGACAAGCTTAAACCTGTTCAAATTCGTCTAAATTCTTTACTCACCCATGGTGTTAATAATTTAACGATCCTTAAATCAGCTGTTATTCACTATATAACTGATCCGTTTTGAACCACGTGTTTCATTCTCGTCTTCTTAAGAGAAAGGTCGACTATCACTTAATTAAAGCATTCCAAATGTTTTTTTCACAAAACTCATTTTGTTTCGGAGCACCGGATACTATCAGTTCATGCGTACAGTCAAATAATATAACGTTCCATACCGCACGATACCGCCTACATTATAATATAACCCAAAAACATTAAACCATGGTTTGAATAAAGCATTCACATGCATATTAACAATCCTCGACAGATCAACGATCTATATTTACAGCATATACAGCGTTCTCGTAGGATCGATACTATTCATTGTTACATCGGGTGCGTATCTGTGCTGGGGCGGCGTACAACATATTGGCGATCTAAAAGTAATGGAAATAGTAAGCAGAAATAATAAATGTTAACGGGATTTAATGAAAAACTATACACACATTAATAACTGGGCACTTAATGGCGTGAAAATAAGGGAGGAAAACGCTTTGTTATGCTCTGACAAAGTTTTTTAACTACAATACACCTCTCCTAAAATAATGAAACAAAACATGGCTATACTTATGTATATTATATAGAAAGCTAATGCCGAGTTCACAGTACTGAGTTGGCATACACACATGGTCCCGGCAATTTTACAAACGTCCGTTACACCGGTATTTCACTGAAACATCACAACAATACTTAAGTTCGATTGAAATCTCGATTTTTATTGGATTAAATCAGACACTTACAAGGTTTGTTAAATGTTAGAAAGGATTATTCACTTTGCAAAGTATATGAACTGGAAAATTACCGGAATCATGCACAAAATAACAACACACACAAAAACTCTGCCAAAATTCACTAAAATACCTCTAGCAATTTCAACCACATTGCTGGATTTTGCGCAACAAGAAACGAATGCTTCACTGAGATAAATTTCATCAATATACTTAAAGCGGTTAGTGATAAGCTTTCCACCTACAATATTCGAATGGCCAAAAAAACCTGCCAAAAGATAATGATAATACGAGTTTCATCGCAGTTTCATGAAAATCGCACAAATCCGCAGATTCGGCAAATATAAGAATGTCGCCCGAACACGAACACAATTCGTAGCTTGGAAAATACATGCGAACAATTGTTCTTGTAGGTCTTGTTTTATTTTACCCCCGTGTTTCATTATTATCAGCAAGTCCATATATTTTGTCACAACGTGACTTCATTTGTTTTAGTAGTAGGCATTTTACAAATGATGCTATTAGCCGTCATGACACTAAGTAAAATGTATGTCATTTGAAAATTTTTAAAGCTGCTATCCGTGACTGTGTAAATTAATTTGACTTCCAAACCAAATTTTAATATGCTGGGACCTACTTATTAAACTACGTGCAAACGTTGCTAATTAACTTCATGCGGCTATTAATTCGCACAATTTCATGTGTTCTTACGATACAATCACGCGTGGCGAATTTTTGGTTAGGTTTATGAAAAAGTGCATTCTCCTAAACGAAAGAACGCGAAAATTTAAACCCACGCAAAATGAAAGTGTTCATCAATCGAACCTATTATTTCAACATTCTAAAGGAGACTAAAACTGGGTTTAGTTTGGATCAGTGTGAATTAGCTAACCATTCCATCTTTTTAACTTTTCATTTGCGAGCACATAGAACCGATTAAATTATCTTCTCGCACCCACGCTATCCGCACAGTAGGGTATGTTAATGGGGGCCTACCGATATACTGAGTTACCTCCCATTGAGAGTTGTTTCCCTTGCTGATTGGGTAGTTCCGGTTTAAAAGCGGTAATAAAGCGTAGCGTTAAAAGTGATTTACACTTTTGAAGTTAAAAATGCATTGTCGAATTAACAAAAATGTGAAAAAAATATAAGGAATATCTTTCATCTTTGTAAATTGATTTTAAGTTAATAACTAAATGCAACTTTACCTATTTACGTAACTTCACGTTAACTTTATGAAAATTTGTTTTGACTGGCGTTGAAATTATAGCTTTTTAAAACTTTCACTTAAGTATTTAGCCAATCACCGTTAAGTCATCCAAACAATGCTTATTAAGAAAAGGGCCTGGTGTTTTATGACCATGTTACGTAATCGGATTAGCAAGACTGGGTTTTACCAGCTGAAGGTGCGATAAAGGCCTTTTGAAGTTTATTTGTACATTTGTAAGAGGTTGAAAACGTTGCTTGTTGAGGGTAAAAATGTTGTTTTAGGAAACTGACTAGAGATTAAATATTCTAATTAATTGTCACGACAATGTTTAAGACTGAGACATTGATTATTTGATATTGGCAACTTAAAGCGCACCGATCTGAATTAAATAAAATTCGGGAAGTTTTACCCAAGCATATATTTATTTAAATAAAATTGATTGTAAAACTAAATGAACAAAAATTTTCAGAAATATAGAAAAAAAACGTGAAAACATTATGTGACAATGTTTGAATATGTTCTTAATTGTATAAGACTAAGAAAGAACTGTTTGGAGAAAAAAGAGCAGTATATTGAAAAATACGTCAATACTAACATGACACAAATCTATTAACCGAATCGTGTGCATTCAATTTGTAGGATAAGATTCAGTTATTTACAATAGCTATTTAATTTCTGGCAAAAAAAATGTTGCATCGGCACTGGATTACTATAACCCAGACCGGCATGAAAGAACACTTATAAAAGTGAACAGGCGTGTCATTGGCAGATGTCAAACTTTATTTTATATCATGTGTTATAAATTTTACTACCTTTTTTAAAGGTTTTCTAATTTTTCTTTTCCTCAAATCTGCCATTTTTAAGCATAAGAAATGTGTTTTTTTTACTCTTTATTAGTTACTGAAGGGGTCGAACACAACAATGTTTAACACAAACCTTGTATTAAAATGGTTAGAAGAGAAAATTTAAATATTATGCGCTGCACTATAAAACATCTTTTTTCCATTCAATGATAATAATCAAACGGTTTTATGCATTATGCCGATCTCTAACCAACCTGACCCTATTAAAACGTATTTGAAAGGACCACGGATGATTACTGCAGGTCAGTTTTAATTGTCAATCTCAGACCGGAACTACCCAGTGACAGGTGCGCGTTACAAAGGGAGGTAAATTAAGACAGAATATTGAGATAACTCTGTATATCGGTAGGACCCCAATAACCTGCTTATGTGGACTCTTAAATCCATTAAGTCGAGAGCAATTCTTCATTAATGTTAGGTGATTTGTTTCAAAACAAATCCCAATTTTAACAAAGACGGGAACACCGAAACATGTAAAAATTAACAACAAATTTGTTTACCGGTCGGACTCTGTGGTGTTATATGAAACGAAGAAAGAAATTTGTCGACAAAAATGGTTTAAGGGTGATAACTCGCAGATAGTAAATCTCCAATTTAATATGCTCAGATAAGGGAACCGTTTTAGAAATCAGGGAAACTAAACAACCCCGAGGAGGAGACTACGGTACATTTTGTCAATGACGGTATCAATGTCGGAAATGACAGGAATGTCAAGAATTAACGAAATATCCAGGAAATGATCACTTGACTCTCCCAGTACAAAGATTCACACAGATATCATAGTGACACTTGCACAGACTTTAAGGTAAGTGAATTTTGTTAAATTCAGTACAGGTTTGTTAATTAACTAGTTTCATAATGGCATTATGTAATCCGAGTATTCATTTCAATTCAATCCGTCATTCACTTAATACTGGACATCTCATTTGAAAGTAGACTTTAAAAGAAAATGACGCTAGGCTTTTTAAGTAAGATTTTTTTTATCTTGATCGCTTTTACTACTAAGCAAATGCATACTTTTCCATGGAGCTTTTTCCTTTTTGTTTCATTGTTAATGCATTACTTTCGTCCATCTTTTTTCAACACATCTTCATTCCTTCATTTGTTGTTTTTTTGTTTAAGTTAACATGCACGTTAATTTTTATTTCGTACAGCATTTGTAGAGGCAAAATTCCATCTTTAATTTATCAAATTATATATTTATTTTATAGTTATTTTTAACACAATATTGAATCTGTCTACCTATCTCACAGGTAATGAGAAAAGATACGAACGTACGTACATACCTCTAGAGTACCGTAGTAAAAACCAAGATAATAATCTATCGGTTCCACAGAGCAAAGAAAGCCTGATTGCTTATCAGCACACGTTTTTATGCGAGCACATACCAGCTTATCTGACTCACACTGTAGTTAACACAAAACTTGGGCTGGAATATTTGTACAGAGGTAAGTAATGCTTATTTTCAGTCCTTGTTTATAGAAATTTGTTTTATTATGACATGGAGTTTGAATTGTTTAGAATAGTTACATTTGTATTAGGTACAATGTTCAATGGTATTCTTGAAAGCGAGGCTAGAAGTCAGAAGTTCATAAACACAACGTTATACTTTAGAATGTATACAGCTAATCCAAAGTCCGCCGAATTTCTGTGTTAAAATCACACTGCAATATGAACACATATTGGGAATACATGTATTATATAGTGTTGACCATCGCGATGTATAAAAATCACGCCCCAAGCTTATAAAACTGACAATGGAAACCAGTCTCAAATCTCAAGGATCTGATTGGCTGAAATAGCGACTGGTATGCAGTTACGGAGGATATGTTGAGGGTAATTTTAATAGTTGAACAAAGTTAAATAAAAGGTTCCTTTGGGTCACTCTCGAGAAGCAAAATGTCTGGGGCCCATAGAATATAGAAAGCAAGGTTTCTTTGAGTCACTATCTTCCAAGTACAAGGCCTTAAGGTCATTGTCTGTAGACTTGTCATAGCTGACTAGCTGTTGAGGGGCCATAGTTGAGCGACTGTCTCTCAAGGAACTGTAGTTGAATAATAAGCACCAGCACCGTTGGGTCACTGTCTGTTGAGGGGACATAATTGGGTCACCACTGTACTGAAATATTAGGGCTGTAGTAAAATACTATGCTACGACTGTCGTTAAACCATAGTTAAATAATATGTTCACTAAAGTTACTGTCTGCCGAGGAGCCAAAGAAAATTGAGTCACTGTCTGTCGAGGGCCTATAAATGAAATACACGGCCCTTACGGTTAATTTCTGTCCGGGGCCAAAGTTAAGTGTTTTTGTCATTCGATGGAACATATATGAATCACTGTCGATGGGCCTCCGACTACATATGGAGAGTGCTAGCTAAGTCACTGTCTGTCCAAATGTCATGGTTTCTTCAAATCCCTGTGTGCAGACAAGTTCCTGAGAGTTACTGCTGTCGATGTGCCATAAGGAAAGCTCATTAAAAACAGTTGATTATTGAGAAATACACCTTATCACTCCCTTGATCTCTGATTGAGGTCGTGGGCTATTAGCCTGTTGCAAAAGAATTATTATTTGATACTTAAAAAATTCTTCTTTGTTTCTTTAATATCTATTTTGCATTTTTCAGGAAAATGAAGATTGCTATCCTTCTCTTTTGTTTCACGGTGCCAATCTTGGCCCAGCTGGACATGTATACAGTCAAAAACTATCCCGACCCTATCGACAGACCCCAGGCTTGCGGGAGGATCAGTCCATCTTTCATCTGTGACCCAACAAATATAATACCAGAGGCAGCAGGTAATAAAAATGACAAAAGATCCCCCATTAGGTTGTTTACTTGGAGAGCTGATTAAAGTTTTCAAGTAAAAAGAAACACGACATGTAGTAGATCTTTTTGCAACAGGATGATAATATTATAGAAGGAAAGTAATATGTGTGCAACTAATGTCGATATCAAATGTCGGATGTGTCTACTTGTTTCCTGTAGGCCTACTTTATCGGAAGACATTATTATAATATTTCACTCTCATCATTTCATTTCGTTTCATACAGTTAACTAAGCTGTAAAACAGTTTTAAAAAATATTTATTCATGTAATGGTAGTAGAAACTACAAAGATCCTTCGCTTAGGCGAATACAGGTCATGTCACACTGATCTTGTTTTGAAGTAGTCTAATGTTGCAGATTTGTCTATCTCAATTCTCAAAGGTTTGAACTGGATCGGAGAGTGGTTTGTTCGATCACAGTTGCAAAATTCTCAAATAAATAATGTTTAATAGAATCTAGCATATCTTAAGATGATGAACTTATGAAAAAAAAAACAGAACTCAGTACTTACTTTATAAAATTGCGTGAATGTGTCGACATACCGTACAAATGGCGATATCAAACCAAGGGACGCAATTTTCGGAAAATGGGAGGGCTATCTACTGTTTCTTAAAAACGGAAGAGACAACATGCTAAGAGCAATATTTAAAAGTGCGCAGTGAGAGCTTTAGGTTTCTGCAGCGGGGAATTACTTTTTCAAATGCTTGAAAAGTAACGAAAATAAGTCTATTCATAAAGCACGATTCCAACTTCCTAGATTGAATAAATATACTGAGCCAAAATGAAAACTTGACGAGCTGAGCCAAAATGAAAACTTGACGAAAATAACATGGAAAACTCCGATTACTTAAATAATGCCAGTGAATACAAATATCTGGTGGTATACTTGATAACCAACATGTTTATTTTGGAAGTTGTCGGTTCTGTATCTTTCGGTTTAGAAAAAGAAACAAAGAAAAACATTACATGGTTGTGGAATAATAAGCGTGGGATTTTGTTCTGATTTTAATTAAAAGGGAGATAATTTGCAAAAACGGATTTTTAAATAACTGTATCATTTTTCTTTGCATCAGTGGTATTTTATGATTGTGTTTTTCCTACTCTATATGTCATACACTTCTATAGTTGACAGTCAAATAATCTGTTTGAGACTTTTATGTTATTTTTTTTTATTTCGTCATTATTTAGGAAAGAGGAGATAACTTTGACCTATATGAAAAAATAGCAACATCTTCCCGCTTTATCAAATGTTCAGATATGTGCAAATACCACAAATAAAATGAAAGATAAAATATATCATCACTAAACAAAATATTTGAATTTTAAAATTGGTAAGTTTTCATTTTTGTTCAGTATATTAATTTTTAGCCGAGGTATGCCTTCGATGAGATTTTTAGCATTTTCTTTGTTTGGCTGTTTTGAAAAAAAAGAAGAGCTTTTATCTTAATTATTCAAGCGGAATGCATAATTATACTAAATGGAGGCGTGTTCTGTTTGCCTCATTTGTTTGATTTACTTTTCAGCTAACGTTATTGATGGCGAGATCAAGGCAATTTACAACGAGACAACGGTCCCCTGTTACTCCTCAGGACCGAGGGAATCCAGGCGCAAGGGTTATATGGTGTTCGTCGCTCTCATGCCAAAGATGAATCGTTTCTTCACAGTCAAGTATGTCCTGATTACAACAAAAATCTGTAAACAAATTTACATAAAACGCTATGGCAGAATATATGCCAGTCCTTGTGGGTAAGTGCTCAATCTGTAAAAAAAATGTTTGCGTGATCAGGTCCCAAGGTTATAAAACTGAGCATGGAAACCAGTCTCAAATCTCAAGCATCTGATTGGCTGAAATGGCGACCAGTCGCCATTTCAGCCAATCAGATGCTTGAGATTTGAGACTGGTTTCCAAACTCAGCTTTATAACCTTCAGCCCAGGTTTGACAAGCATCACAGTGGCAGTATTCTTTAGAGTAAACAAATCTGCATTCAGCAAAGTTTAAAATGGTAGTAAAATTTAATACGTCTATTTGCAAAATCAATTCATTCGATTAATAACCTTAATATAAAATATTTAAGATGCAAAAGTGGTGATAGCTTCAAAATTTGGTCGGATTTTTCTCGATTACTAGTAATTCGCAAAACGTTCAAATTTCGATACTTATATTTATAAACGCATCGGGCTTCCTTCTGAGACGTAGGTCGGTCGAAATATTGATATATAAGCACAAACGCCTCGTATATTTACACGCGTTTGGATTTTTGAATCTAATTTACGCCTACATTCTCTCTTCTAGTACTACAGGGTACGGTATGGCAACAAGATACAGGGAAGCCCAGCATTTTGCCTACTATCTCGGCCAAGAGATGCTCTGGGGAAAGCACTCGGCAAAATGCAAAGAAATCGTCATCATTTTGTATTCTGAAAATGACGGTGTGGTGAGTTGAAAGAAAATTGTTCAATTTTCTAGTGGGTTTCTGTTTTTGTAATTAAAAAAAGGAAAAAAATTAAACAAATAATTTACAGATAGGGGTATATCCCCAACACCATCAACCTCTTGGGATTATTTTGTAGAGTAATGGAAAAGAGAATGAGTGGCCCCTACAGTCACCACCCCACCACATAAAATTGTTTGAGTTTAGAAATAAAAAATATATGAAAGGGTAAAACATGTAAGGAATGGGGTTATCCTTATTCCAACGGTTTGTTGGCGTTTTAGAAATAAAGAAAAAGTAAACAAAAAATTAGGCTGGGTGTGAAGTGGTCCTCTACACTACCCCATTTGTCTAACAATATAATCTAGCGCATACGGGTAGAACTTGAAAACTAGATTTTATAAGATATGTGTAAGCCTGAAACACTGTGTCGAACAGTTTAACAAGTTCAAATGCATACTCCACTTAAAAATATTACAACGTTCTTGGAATTGTTTAATTTCTATTGTTATGCCACCGGCCTCTTTAGCTCAATTTGTAGAGCGTCGGCACGGTAAGCCAGAAGTTCGAGGATTAAGTCCTTGCCGAGACCACTCCTTCCAACCCAAACTTGCTAGTTACACTGCGTGTTGGTTCTCCTCCTTAGGATTGGTTGTATCCTGCAAAAGCTATGGTGGATTGGTTAAACACCTTGTAAATACGTTTGGACTTTGATAAAAAGCACAGCGTTCCACGAAAGTGAAGGGTTTCGATAATATCTTATATAAACTGTGTTGACTGTGAATTTTCAGTTGTACACTTCCACGCAGTCTACGGCTAGACGTTTGTTGACGGACGAAAAGGTGCAGGACACGGTTCTAGAGGCACTAACAATGCACTATCCATTTAGCGCCAATAACCGCAAGGTGTCGGATGCACTCATCTATATGGTCAGGAAGTACGGGTAAGAAAAGTTTTTATTTAATCTTCCTATAAAAAATCTGATCGGTGCTCTATTATTCATCTGTCTTGTAAACGAGGCCCTAATAAAATAGTTTTAATATTCATCATTCTGTTCATCTCTATCAGTTAATTCATGTTCACAAGCCACAATCATGTGGTATAAGACACCACTTTGTTGAGATCAGCGTTATCGTAATATATTTAAAAAAAAACCTGATAAGATCCAGCCCAACTTTTTTCAGAAGTGAACGCACGAAGTTCATGTTGCACACAGATTACAGTTTACAACGGAAATTCTTGTTTTCAACAGAAATACAAGCTGTTGTCGGATTGTCGGTGTGAGCTGAATCAGTCCGTTTCAAAGTCTGAATGTTTACTTAATGTTTAAATATTGCATTTATATATCTGATTTTAATTTCGGTGTATTTCTGTGAGTATTCAAAGCAATACATACGCGTAGGTCATAGTTTTTTCAGCTGCATTTTCGAATCTTACAAGGTAATACTGCTTTTTAAAATCTTATTTCCGATGTTTTCATGGAATCATTTTATTCTACTTTCAGAATGGCGCTGCGAGAAGACACTGCATCAGTGTAACCGAATAGAAACCGTGAAGCAAATCGCTTAAACTGTGATACTGAAAATCCTAAATGTTAAGACTTGTAATATTTTAAGTTTAATCCAATCACAATAAGATCCAGTGGCATTATGTGTTGCTTGTAATAACCGTAGATATCACGGAGACACATTCAAAGTAATGAGTTATTACATATTAGTGAATTTAAAAAAATACATGGTAAAATTGCATTTATGATAAGCTGTTGAACATCCTTTTTTTAGCAAACACTTATTCAGCCTTGTGTAGAATTAAGTTATCTAGTGTATTTGATCTAAATATATTTAATTCACATTTTGAAGCTCGTGGTCTTTTTCACCTGGAATGTTAAATATATGTAAAATAATTATTTTTAATAAAATTTGATATGGTAGACTCATTTCGGTCTATTTTAAGTTCTTAGGGATATGGTTTATTCCATGGTGGCCAGTTTTAATCCAGATCAGCCTGCAGTCTAAACAGTCAGGATCTACACTGTTAGCTTTTAGACTCGTTAGATTTTGACTGACCTGTAAGTGAAGAGTAGATCCTGATATGCAGGCTAATCAGGATCTACACTTGTCGCACATGGTATGTAAGCGGTATCACATGGTATAAATGAAACAATGCAAAATAATTATAACTTCAGCAGCAGGTGAAACATCTTGGAACATGGGAATATCAGTGCTAACACTTAGACTACATGTTAAAACGCAAACAGATTTTCAACTTCTTTAGTCACATTTTCCGTTTGAAATTTTAATAAACGAACAAACTAGTACAGATTTTCTTTGTCATTTATGTGTGTTCTTTTTACATTAACATGGCGGTACTACTGAAAAAACATGTCTTGATAGTAATGACGTTTAGTTATACTTCAAAGAGATCTTGCTAGCTAACGAAGCCTGTCCACAGTGAGAAAGAAAGGTGTATGATGGATGTTCTTGTATTCTGGGTATATTGGAAGTGTATTCTGTCACTAAGCTATCACATTTCAATATTGTGGGTGTAGATCCTTCCAAAGCGGTACAATATTTTTGGTAGTAATGCTATGTGCTTATGTCAGAACACATCTCCCTAAGAGCACAGGAATGTTTCCACCCATATTGTGCTGGAAAGTTCACCAAACTGTATAGTATACCAATATTATTTAAAGGCTTTTATACCTTATTTATGGAATTCTTAAACAAATAAAGATCTTTTCTATTCTTTTTCTATTTTCTATTTTTAACAAAAGATAAGGAAACATTATTATGTGTACTTTAGTTGTTACTAAAGATCTTTGAAAACAACCATTTTTCACAACTGATCTTTAAAGCTGCAAATTAGCACTAATCAAAAATATGCGAAATAAGCTTAATCCAGCTTGCAAAGTTCAGCAGATGAAGGTATCTGACCTGTACAGTAGGCTGTTGATAAAATAATAAATCAACGAAATCTTTATACTGTCTTTTTGGGTGAGCAAAATGTGATTATTTATACAACCTTATTACACATACATATAGTACCCTCTTCTCTGTGACTCTTACCCACTATTCTAATGCTTGAGGTTGCTGTTAACCCTTTGACTCCATGTATACAGGTTTTATTGCAAGAGTGACAGTGTCGATCCAGATCAACTTTCACATCTATGCCGGGCTGTTTGATCAGGATCTTCATTGTTATCCAAGGGTTAAAGCTCTTTCAACTATTAGAGTTTTAATTCTTGTGTAGTATACGTTTATGTGAGTATTGTTTGGCTAATTATTTAAATTTATTGTGTTTTTAACATTTGGTTAAAGCATGAAAAAACTATAGAATAAACATGTTAACATATAAAACAATAAAATCACAAACACAATAGACATTCAGCAGCCTATCAGCTATAGGTATTAGTCTTTCACCAAGTGCATAGTTTTGGCCATTTCACCAAGTCTCCCACAAATTCTACATAACTTTTAAGATTTTCCTACAAAATTTACAAAACTTAATCCTTTTTTTTTCTTCAAAAAAATAAAGCTTGATGTAATTAGTAACTGTTGTTTCAAAGCATTTTATTACACATTAAACTTAGAAAAGCCCATGATATGTCAAAAAGCAGCCATAAACAAAAAACAATGAAATGTTTATTCCCACTTGCCCAACAACATACCCCAAACTAATAATAACCAGGGTTTTCCAAGGAAATGAAAACCAGTTAAAAAAACTTATTCTTCTAGGGACAGTTTAACCCTTTCCTCCACAGATACACCTTTATTGTGATGGCGAACAGTTTATATCCAGATCAGCCAGCACATCTGTTGTGAAAGATCAGGATCTAAACTGTTCGCTTTTTTATTCATTAGGTTATTTCTGACCAAAATGTAAAAGGGTTAATAAAATAGAATGGTGTATACAAAGAGCTTGTGGTCTAACCAGTCTACAGCTGTGTTGCTTTATCCAATAAGCATAAGCAAGGCCATGACTAAATGAAACAGGAGAAAAGGAGGACACCCCGGGTTTGCCTTTTAGCCACAAGCTAAAGGTATACTGCATTCTAATCCAAACAAACTGGTTTAAACATATCCAAATGCAATATACTCAAATATAAAATCATAAACAAGGGTGACAAAGTTTAAAACTTTTTTTAATTCTTTGATACACATTTTAAAGTGGAAACCAAATAAATAAATATCTGTATGGCAAGTGTCTAATTTCAAGAAAAGTATGAATATAACCAGTATGCAAAATACATTAACTCTTGTTAATCTGAGCTGTTATTTGTGAATACAACAATTGTCACACCATTATTATTACTGAAAATCTGGCTCTTGAAATAAACACCACATCAAAAGATAACAACACGAGAAACATTTTTAAATGTTTTCAAAACCAGGTATCATGAAATATTTGGTATGGGTTATTATACAGTAATAATGCTAAAAATTGTAAATACCACTTTCTTTAATTACACAATACCTAACATAAATGGGATTTGGCTTAGTAATTAGAGTCAAGTTAAATATTTAAAAGCAGATACAAATATATCCCTGCACTCTTAGACACCTTCAGTTCTTTATATACATGATATTATTGGACTATTTGTTATTTAAGAGCGTTTGTTTGCTGGTGCACGTTGTACTGTCACCCTGTTTAGTACTGCACCTCCCACTGCAAACTGTTTTGTTCTCAGTTTGTCGACACGGAAGAAAACGCTGCTGCCTCTCTTAAGATTTTCCTGAAAAAGAAATAAAAATGTAACTTTCTGCAAAACATATACTAGGAAATTATTTTTATTTGTGGGGTACTAATTTTCTTGGATTCTTTTAACCTTAAAATATCAGTGCCCGAGGTTATAAAGCTGAGCATGGAAACCAGTCTCAAATCTCAAGCATCTGATTGGCTGAAATGGCGACCAGTCGCCATTTCAGCCAATCAGATGCTTGAGATTTGAGACTGGTTTCCAATCTCAGCTTTATAACCTTCAGCCCATATGTTTATCTTCAGGTTCAAAACCCTTGCTTTCTGGTTATTTTTCTTTCCATTCGTCTTTTTTGTTTAATAATTTAAACATGTTATTCATGAAACTTTTGGGTGTTTGTATTATGATTATCATTATAAATTTTTTAAGTTACTGGGACTTCAAACTGATTTATGTAGATTCTTACTTTTGCTCTTGTAACAAAAAACATTCATCATAACTTTCTAAATCAGATGACCCCTAAACTGTGTGAATACAGGTTTTGAATATAACTTACAGTTTCTTTGAGGTGTCGCCAACATTCTACCCAGCTAGAGTAGGGTTTCATATTTGGTGGTTGAGCTGCAATCAATCTGAAAGAGTATGATTCATTGTTTAACAAATATGAATTCTGATGCATATTCTGGATAACTAGTGGATTAAGTTGGAGGCACCCAAATACAATAAAAATATGGCTGACATCGCGACAAAAGGGTCACTCTGACAATTTTATCGCACCGTCAGAAAATACAAGAAAAGTATTGCAGTATCTGTAACAACAAAAAAGCATCGGTTCATCAATAATTTTTCATTTTTCGGGTTTACTGAGATTGTGATAAAAAAGGATGGCACAATTTCAGGTAAACTACATTTTCATCCACCATAACTTAATATTTGTAGACAATTTTACCGATTTTTTTTTATAAAACTGTTACGAAATCGATGCCTTTCACGGGCCATTTTAGAAATAACTAGAAATGTGTCCATAGGACACGGATGCCCCCGCTATGCATGTTTGTCATGGTGAACATTTATACCAAGTTATTTTAAAATCCAATAAGTAATAACAAACTCACAGCCCAGACAAGAAAATTCTGGTTTTAGTAATAGTGACCTTGACCTTGGACGTACAGGCATGTGATTTGTACACAACACAACGCCTTTTCATAGTGAACATTTGTGCCAAATTATTTTGAAATCACTCTGTGAATAAGGAAGTTATAGCCAGTACAAGAAATTTCTATTTTTAGTAACAGTGACCTTGACCTTGGACCTACAGGCATGGGTATTGTACACAACACATCGTATTGATATATGATTTAATGAACATTTATACCAAGTTATTTTAAAATCCAATAAGAAATAACAAAGTCACAGAGCAGACAAGCTTTTTATAACAAAATTCTATTTTTAGTAACAGTGACCTTGACCTTTGACGTTTAGGCATGGGTGTTGTACATGACACACCACCTTATCATGGTGAACATTTGTGCCAAGTTATTTTGTAATCCCTTCATTCATAAGGAAGTTGCAGCCTGGACAAGAAAATTATATTTTTAGTAACAGCTACCTTGACCTTGGACCTACAGGCATGTGTACTGTACGCGACACACCGTCTTGATATGGTGAACATTTATTCCAAGTTATTTTAAAATCCAATATGAAATAACAAAGTTACAGAGCAGAGAAGATTTTTCCAACAAAATTCTATTTTTAGTAACAGTGACCTTGACCTTGGACCTACAGGCATGGGTGTTGTACGCGACACACCGCCTTGTCATGGTAAACATTTGTGCCAAGTTATTTTGAAATCTCTCCATTTATAAGGAAGTTACAGCTCGGACAAGAAAATTCTATTTTTAGTAACAGTGACCTTGACCTTTGACCTTAAGGCATGGGTGTTGTCCATGACACACCGCCTTATCATGGTGAACATTTGTGCCAAGTTATTTTGAAATCCCTTCATTCATAAGGAAGTTACAGCCTGGACAAGAAAATTCTATTTTTAGTAACAGCGACCTTGACCTTGGACCTACAGGCATGGGTATTGTACGCAACACACCGTCTTGATATGGTGAACATTTATACCAAGTTATTTTAAAATCCAATATGAAATAACAAAGTTACAGAGCGGACAAGATTTTTCCAACAAAATTCTATTTTTAGTAACAGTGACCTTGACCTTGGACCTACAGGCATGGGTGTTGTAAGCAACACACCGCCTTGTCATGGTAAACATTTGTGCCAAGTTATTTTGAAATCCCTCCATTCATAAGGAATTTACAGCCCGGACAAGAAAATTCTATTTTTAGTAACAGTGACCTTGACCTTGGAACTACAGGCATGGGTATTGTACGCGACACACCGTCTTGATATGGTGAACATTCATACCCAGTAATTTTAAAATCCAATAAGAAATAACAAAGTTACAGAGCGGACAAGATTTTCCCAACAAAATTCTATTAATAGTAAAAGTGACCTTGACCTTGGACCTACAGGCATGGGTGTTGTACGCGACACACCGCCTTGTCATGGTGAACACTTGTGCCAAGTTATTTTGAAATCCCTCCATTCATAAGGAAGTTACAGCCCGGACAAGAAAAATCTATTTTTAGTAACAGTGACCTTGACCTTGGAGGTACATGCATGGGTATTATACGCGACACACCGTCTTGATATGGTGAACATTCATACCAAGTAATTTTAAAATCCAATAAGAAATAACAAAGTTATAGAGCGGACAAGATTTTCGAACATACACACTGACACACACACCCACCCACACACAGCCAGGGTGAACACTATATGCCCTTCCGCCATTACATGGCGGGGGCATAAAAAGAACTGTGTTTTAAGTTTTGAAACTATATATTTATTGTTGTCTTCAGATTGATATTTGTAAGAAATGATCGGTTATTTCGATTGTTTTTTCAATGTTTATAATTTGGACAGTTCTTTTTTTTCGATGTTTACAATTTTGACTATTCAGCGTCATTAGCGACATATAGCAACCGCACGAGTTTGTCTCCCTTGCGTGTTTTATAAGGTATGTATTACATCATTATCGTTGATAACGTAAGTCCCGAGGTTCGATTCCCGTCATAAATAAATTTTTTAAATATTTTTTTTTGTTCATTAATAAAACTTTAAATAATTAGTTAAACATAAGACAATTAACTATCGCAAATTATTTCTTATTTTAAATTTTTAACATTTTTGCAAAACTGTTTTTTGTAAATATTTCTGATTGGAATTTTGCATTTGTTTTCGTTTGTAAATGTAATATTAAAGTGTTATTTGATTTCGTTTATCCGTTTTAAACATTTAGGAACTTGACAACCTTTTCGGAGAGTCTGTAATATGTGTAGACTAGTATGTAAGGTTATTGTTTAATAAAAGCGAACAAAGAAGAATGTGAAAAGATGGGGAAGGATGCGTTAGTTGTTTTTTACCTTCATTGACACAAACAATTAGAAATGCCAATAGTTCATTTTTTCTGAGATAGACACGATATCTATTACACGACCCGATGATACCGGCACAAACGGAACAAATTACACCATTGTATGTTCTGCCGAGGATTAGATGATTAAAAAACACGCTGTGTTCTTAACGCGGATAACGCGTGAGGTAGATTACCCTCACACACTGTGTATTTTTGCCAGAAACCAGTTATAATTATTACTCTCTTTATTTCCACAAAATCAAAAGGTGATTAGCTTTCGTAGCTTTCTCGCATTTGTGTTCTACACTATTCATCAAGCGAACAAGCGTAATTTTACAAGCTGGCCTCCAACCATTTTGCGCGCAACGCAAAACGAGACATTTCTATTACGACATTACTCGGATATTTAAGAACTTTACATAAATATATTTTATCTTTCAAAATTGCATGTATAACTTTTAAACTCGCTATTCATTAATGTATGTTTTGTGTAAATTTGTTTGACTGGAAATCATTCCTGAACCGGTGTTTTCGCCCACTGAAGCGGATCCAGAAGACCCATTCTTTCCGATTTATAGAGATGACCGTTGTGCTGGGTTTGTAAAGGAGAAGCTGTTCAGTAAGAAGTAAGGGTGCAGTTTATGGAACGGAACATCTATACTGTATAGTGCTTATTATTGGCGGGGTCAAATTTTGGCGTATTTTGATGTTTTAAATTGGCAGGGTCATATGTTTGCGCAAACAAACCAGACCGTCAAAATAAAACCTTTGATGAAAAATGGCATTAAACATTTACATTCCATATTAAACTAAAATAACAGTGTACAACATTATCACAGCTACCCAATAATAGATTGCTTTGTTTGATTCGCGACAGATTCTTTTTGTATCAGAGCTAATTGAGACATAATATGTACTAGTGTATCAAAGTTGTCTACATTCAAGATATTAAAATGGCGGTGTGATGTCGGAATCCACGGTATTTTAATTGGCGGTGTACTCTAAATGATTGTGAGCAGTCAGTTGTCTGTCATTTTGAAAAATATTTTACTTATAAATAAGTTAGAGATTTTTGCATGTTATATTGAAAGTTTTAGAGCAATTGTTCACTTATCAAGCCAGTAATGCCCCAATACGCAGGTGTATACTCAGAAAAGTTGTTAAGTGTATAGCCAAAATACCCCCCCACCCACCCCCCCCAAAAAGTACTTATACAGTATTAACTGCATGACGGCTTTGCGGACCCGACCGCACCGCAGGCCTCTCTCGGGAAAGAATAGCTCTGCAGACGTGTTAGGCCTTACGTTCGACCCACTTTTTAGGACTTTACATCCCAGCCAATAATTCCAAAAGTCTTAGAATAGATGTCGTCATAGTTATTAATCCTACTCAACGACATGTTAACAAAAACCCGTACGAATCGATATTGTTTTATCACTCGAATGTATCTGCCGTTTTAATAAATGTGTTGCGTTTTTCGGTGTAATTATGGGTGTATTTTGTTATTTTAAATATTATTACATTGTTGACATAAAATGATAATAATAATTATAAATGATAATATTAAACATCTAATTTGGCTTTAATTTTATTTAAACCTATAACACGGGAATTTCAAGGTAAAAATGAATTCGTAATTTCTGCATGGCACTGTCAAGTCTTGCGGCGCTTTACGGCGTTTAACTTTTACCGACGTCAAATTCGAATTTTCTGATGAACAATGTGTTTGCGGGAAAACTATATTTTACAAAGTAGACCAGATAAAATCGTGACAGAAAAAGCAGTTTACTGAGAAAAGTTTGTTTTATCAAATTATTTTAAAAACAAGAAAACGACAAAAAATGTCCGAGTGACCCTTTTCTGGCGTCGCCAGCCATATTATAAGTATATTAAGTAATATTTAGCCATTCCTTGATAAGTGATTAAATTTGGTGAAAAGTTTTTCATCTATTATAACCCTATATACTCAAGAAAGATATTTATGATCAATAAGATTCTGAACTTCTGTATGAAAGTTATGAAACTCATGCTTTGTTCAATGTTGTCAGAGCTATGGCCAGTAAACCAAAAACATGGATAGCTACTAGAACATTTAATAATGGCAAATAATGGACTTCTCTATGCTAGAGCTAAGTGCACTATTTTGCCTTTGTTTGCAGTTGTAGCAGAACGAACAATTGTGAGTAGTTTGGTATGGATATGTACTCACTCAGTCCCAGCTACTGTCATCACGTTGGAAACTAGGGTAAATGGATAGGTGAAATTTGCCACAATCAGCTGCAAATATACAGAGATTTGATTGCCAACATATTACTTATATTTGTTAAAAGCTTTTCAGTATTGGAAAATACACTGAAAACCAGAACACTTGGTGTCAGTTTATTTTATATGGAACAGTAAACAAATTTGTCATTTCAGATCTATGAAATAGTTGCATAGAAAGAAAAGAAAAAACATAATGTATATGAAAGTAATGTATATTGCTTGGCAACTTTGGGCTTTTATTATCTTGTGCAATTATGTAATTTTTGCTAACATGAAGGAAATTATATATTGGTGGTCTGAAGCACTCCTGTATTTTGCCAAATGAACTTTCAATTTAACTCCATAACATTTCTTTTTTGTGGCATAATTGATTTCCCCATTAGAAATTTTAAAGAATTTAAGAATGCAGACAATGTGATCCAATTTTGTCTAACCATATCTCACTGTATTTTTAAATCACAACACTATCATTCAGGACGGATGATAACAGCCAATTTTCTGAAAGATCAAACAACTTACCCCAACAAACAATGGTACATACGATTGAGCTTCCTGAAATGAAAACAAAATAGGTAACCAAGAATTAATAAAACTGAACAGCAGCAGGTTGAACAAGCTACACATTTAGAAGCAAACTGAAGCTCTACAGAGCTAATGTAACATAAATCTTAACTAGCCTAGAAAGGTTAAACAAAACATGTTACTAAACAGACACCTCTTGCATTTGAAAAAATCTCATTTTTATTAGGACGTGGTCTATAAGAATGTGAGTCCTAGATAGTGGTTATGAGTGTTACTTATGTGTGTGTAATGATCACCGTTTCATTGGCTAAAACTTAACAGGACTTTACTCCATGGATAAAGCTTATATCCCATAACAATGCCCAATGTTATTAAAGCTGAGCATGGAAACCAGTCTCAAATCTCAAGCATCTGATTGGCTGAAATGGTGACTGGTTGCCATTTCAGCCAATCAGATGCTTGAGATTTGAGACTGGTTTCCAATCTCAGTTTTATAACCTTAGGCCCAAGTGTAAATCTAGATCAACATGCTGTGCAGTCTGATCTGGATCTACAGTAGAAGGTTTTAGAGCTATTTTGTTATTTCTGATCAACAAGACAACAGAAGACCCAGACTGCAAGTTCATACAGGCTAATCTGGAACTACTCTGTGCCCAAGATCATAAACTAAATCTGGAGACCATCTGATTGGCTGAAGTGGGTTGCCATTTCCCCCAATCAGATACTTACGATTTAAGACTGGTCTTCAGTCTTAGTTTTATGATTGTGTGCCCTAGTGGCACATAGGATATATGCTGTATCCTTGGTGTAAAGTGTAAACGGGTTGCTACTGCTAAAATTTAACAAGTATAATATTCATTTGGGGAAAAAATCAACAGTAAAATGAACTTTTAACTGATAAACATCTTAAATAAACTACACCTTTGATATTTTCTTGTGATGAGCGATCTGAAGCAATGTACGATTGACATGAAAAAAATGTCATTACATGTACTCTAAAATATCTCAAACATTTTCCTTTGGTTATGCCTGCAAGGTGGGTAAAAAAAAACTCTTCAGATAAATCCCATTCAACCTGCTTTTATTACTGCCATTCTTTGATATTTATTATAAAAATCAACACCACTGGACTATATATGCTGGTAAAAATCTGCTAAGACATTCACAGGGATAAAATTTTTGAAAACATTGTAATGTTGACCCTGATTGCAGTGAAGAGATGGGTAGGCTCAACTTGGTATATACTGAATGCAAACATAATTTGTGTTGAGGGATTATAAGATTAAACAATAATAACCCATTACTCCATGGGATCTGGCTGTTATCCATAGCAAACAGTGTAGATCCAGATAAGTGGGCACATCCATGCCAGCTGATCTGGATCTACATTGTCTGCACATGTGGTAGTATCTGTATATATTGAGACAAGAGATAATCTCCAGCAATTGATCCTCTGATTTTCAATAATATTTTCATGCAGTTATCTTACCTTTCCATCAATAAGGTATCTCTTTACAGCTCCAACAATAAGGTTACTACACCAGATCTGTAACACTTCACCTATCAACCGCGGTATAAGACCACTGAAAAAGCACAAAATCACTAAAATAAAATTACTGACTACACTGAAATTATAAGCAAAAGAGCCATGTGATTGATGTAAATGTAACGAACACATACATGTAAATATGTTTAAATAGGGTAAGTATTTCTTAACAGAGTACATCCTATCACCAGTTTCAAAGCTAGCAAGTTTGAAAGCTTATACGATTCTTTGCATCTGACTGGTTGATTTGATGCTTGAGATCTGAGACTGGTCTCCAATCTCAGTTCAATGAACTTGGGTACAGACGAACAATTTATTATATGTAATCAGAGGTACATAAGGCTACAAACTGACATTGATATAATTAAATTGATGCAAAATAATCAGTGTCCAAGATCATATTACTATTATGATGAGCTTGTATGCTTAACCCTTTCCTCCATATCTACCCATTTTTAAGCATATGCGACCAGTGTAGATCCAGATCACCCAGCACATCTGTGCCATCTGATCAGGATCTGCACTGGTTACATTGTGGTCAGAAATAACCTAACGAATCAAAAAGCGAACAGTGCAGATCCTGATCAGATGGCACAGATGTGCCGGCTGATTTGGATCTACACTGTTCACCCACGCAATAAATGGAGGAAAGGGTTAAGTCAAGAAAATATACTTTATGTTATGTTATAAAAAACTGGAGACCAGTCTAAAGCATCTGATTGGTTAAAATGGAGTTGATGCTTTTGATTTGAGACTGGTATTCAGTTTTTTGTTTTTATGACCTTGACTAAGATCCTTTGTATCAAAGTATACCAAGCCAAATAACAAAACTTTACTTACGCAAAAAAGCCTTTGATACCATCGGATCTGTAAGTTTCCGTAATTGCTGGAAAAAGCCCGCTGTAAAACATGACATGTTGGCAATGATATGATTTATCGACCTAACAACTTAGAACTCAAGTGTAGTCCGTTTTCTGATACATATTATTAAATTACTTCACTCTTCTTTCATCAACCGTGAGCAAAATAATTGGTGTTTGTTGCTACACTTGAATAAAACACAACAGATTTACAGATTTGTCCAATCAGATAATAGGAGACAAAACCTTTTCTCTTCAACTTCAAAAATACAATGTTGCATGGCAAGAATAAATTATGTCAGTATGTGATCTGCAATATTTCTTCATACAAATCTTCAAGTTTCTATATAGGAACTGAAAAATACATGTCAGTAATATATATATATCTTATAATTTTTTTATCCTGAAAAGTCAACATCATTAGTTGTTTACATCATTGCCAAATGTGTCCGATTGGTTTGCAGATCTGCCATTTTATCAAAGCAATGCTTTTACCTTGCAGCATTTCACAGGAAACAAATCAAACAAAACAAAAGCCAATTTGTGATGCATGGACGATGAAATAATAACAGAATCCACTTTACAATGGTGCAGAAGATAAGCCTACACAAAGCTACTGCCTGATCTAGATCTACACTGGTTGCAAATCATGCAGGGGTGAAAGTTAAAATTTCTGAAAATCCTGAAATCCTGAAAACTTTGACCCCTGCTTGAAATGTGACTTCAGTTGCTTATAGCTGACTTAAGATTTACAGATGACAAAAAAGTATTAAATAAAATGCGGCAATTTTACTTACTTATATGTCTTCTCCCCACCAACAAACTGAGCAATCTGTCTCACCATTATCACTAAAAGAAAAAACAAATCTTGCAATCACCCTCCAATTTTTTTATTACCAAGATTTCTTTCAGACATCTGAAATGCAACAAAAACATACTGGTTTTTGGACTGATTATATTTGTTTTATATTAAATCTTTTCTCTGATGGTAAACATTAAATCACATGTGCGACCAATAAACATTCAGAGCAGCCTGTATATCCATACAGTCTGATCTGGATCTACACTGTTTGATTTTTCAGTTTTTTTATTAAATGTTAATTTCCAACCACAATTCACATAGTTTGTCAATCTGATTCCAGGAAGCTAGGTCAGATGTGCAGATTCTGGTTTCTGTTTTGTTGAGCGTTAGTTATGAAAATTAAAGTAAGAGATTATCTACCTTTAATATTCATAGCTCTTTTGTGTACAATCATTACAAAATGGTAATGTGGTACACATGTACTAAGAAGACACATAATTTTTACAAATGACAGCCCATACTAGAACAGGGAAGGATTCTGTCAGGAAAAGTATTAACCCTTTCCTGGATATATACGCATTTTTATGCATGTGAGACCAGTGTAGATCCAGATCAGCCGGCACATCCGTGCCGTCTGATCAGGATCTGCACTGGTCGCATTTTGGTCAGAAATAACCTAATGAATCAAAAAGCGAACAGTTTAGATCCTGATCAGATGGCACAGATGTGCCGGCTGATCTGGATCTAAACTGTTCGCTCTAGCAATAAAGGTGTATCTATACAGGAAAGGGTTAACTTCTGATATCTTACCATGGAAAGGCTGGCTTGCTATTATACCACAACACTTCGCAACAGTTTCTTGTGATGTCTGAAAGTATATTTAACAATTTCTGAATTCATGTTTACTATATTTCTCTAACAACAGATAATAGAAAGAAACCACTGTGATAATACTAAAAATACTAAAATATGAATGACTTCATATGAATTTAATGTTTCACCAAAGACAGAGTTTGAAACAATCAACATAATCAAGATCAGGAACACATTATCAGTGTTGGCACCCTTAAGCCTTTTTTTCACCTGCTAAAATAACTTCAAACTTGGACCAACTAAACAGTAGATGGTATCATAAAAAATCATTGGAAACTTTCATTTTCTTACTAAATCAATTCAATGTTTACCTATTGGCTGTTACACAAATTTGTCGAGTTGGTTTTATTGTTTCTATCAAATTTGAGCTTTAAATTTTGGCTGCAGAAAAAGCTTGATAAGACTGTAAGTTAACAGAAAATGCAAGTATGTACCAGTGCTACCCTTACATACCAATGTAAAGGCTATGATAAAGGTGGTAACTTTCTATTGACAGTCAGTATATATGCACCATCTGTACAGCTAGGTCAGATATCAAATTTGAAGCACCATTAGGAAACAAGGTTTACTAACTTTGGTCACTTTGCAGTATGAGTAGATCCTGAGAAAGGGATATAAACTGTTTTCTTTTCTAGACACATTAAGAATTCTTCTCTGACTGAATGGCAATCAGTGCATCCCTGGGTCATCGCTGGTAACATAGGCCCAAAGCCCTATTTTGTCCTGGTGTATCACATTAATATCTTCTTATTCAACATCTGACCCTCAGCATCGACACTGTGTTGTCGGTTTACTTTCTATTCCCTGCTAAAGTCAACCCCCAATCACGTACCTTCAAACACAAATTTTTGATCCAGAATACATCACTTAAATCCGAGCGTTCTGATTCCTCGTCTTCTTCTTCTCCTTCATTCTTCTCATCATGTCTCAACCACTGTCAATATAATGCTACTTCTTATATTTCAATTTTCATTTACAATTTACTGACCAACTTAATGAAATTTTGCAATCCAATTTTTAACCCTTACCACCATATAAATTATACACCTTTATGGCATGGACAATCAGTGTAGATCCAAATCAGATGGCACATCTGTGCCATCTGATCAGGATCTGCATGTTTGCTTCTAGATTCATATGTTATATCTGACCAAGATGGGACCAGTGTAGGCTGTGTAGATCCTGATCAGATGTCTCGGATGTGGAAGCCAATAATAGTTCTACACTGGTTGCACATGCATTAGAAGTTGTATACAGACTAAAGGGTTAAATAGGATGTAAGTAATATTTTATTAAAATTATCCATACTTGTCACCTATATGATAAAAGGCGTATCCATGGAGGTTACTGCTTCAATGAATCTGATTTTATTATACTGGCAGCCCTGGGAAAAATACAAGTTGAAGGTCTGGCAACTCAGGCAATGGCGTAGTGGGAGACTTGGGAGAAATAGTCTCGCAAATGTTTTGAACTCCTTCTGCTCAGCAAATGGAGAAGTATTTCTCTATATCTTTCATACTAGCAACCCCAGCTAATCTCCGATAATCCAGTTAATTATCTTGAAATCTGCAGAAAACTGATAGTGTGTGTGGCATTTTCATTGTTGTAAATTTATTTCTTATCTGATTGTAAAATAATTTACATATAATAAAAGCGAATTAAATTCTCTACAAAATGCATGTTTTTGTTGTTTATTCTGATATCTGTAAGCAAAATTATGGTTTTGTAAACATCAGAAAATTGAGATTTTACGTCTGACGCGCGAGAACCAATACGCACGCGCTGGCTGCATGATAGTGGTTCTCTTTGTTGCTATTTGCGAGCGGGAAAACGTTCATGAATATTAATGAGGAGGGTGTGACCAATCAGAAATATCTTTACATTTTGTAATGGTTTTTGGTGCACATTTTTCTGATGTTCCTACGCAAAGATATAGTCCTCCAAAGTCTCGGCGACTTTGCTCACCGACTCTATGTTTTATACGTATGCACCATATATCGTTGAAAAGAACATTTTCTAAGCTTTAATTTGGTATAAAAATCATTTTTCGGAACAAACATTAACCGTTTCGCATTTAACGTCAAAACAGCACATTGATACAAAATTTCCGGGTCACGCTATGACCCGATCGTCGCCATCTTGAATACTACAATACGATAATTAACCCGTGTTGAAAAACAGTAAATTTGTCAATGCTGTCGTCGCAAACAACCAAATAATCATCAAATATGCTGAAAAATAAAAGGTGAGTGTATTTTTTTGTCGACTGAGGGTGTTGTATGGTGTTAAGCATAAATAAATTCGGTCGAAAATGGAAAATTTCATCGTACTCATCGCGCACCTGACCGCTCATCGTTATGAAAAATGACCTCTCGGATAAAATATTCGCGAATTTATAAACAACATATTTATAACAACATTTGTCTTTTATTTTAATTTTTTATCGATCACCATGTCAGAATTGATGGAATCTAACAGGCCACAGACTAGACACTCGATGCTTACAAAAGTGACATTCGAAAACAAAAACCATGACGTCACTTGCTATTTGCAAAAACGATACAAAAATATGATTGAAATAAGAAGGTGTTATATTGTTTTTTTGCACTTAGCACTGATTTTAATAGATCAGATTCGTGTATTTTGATGAAAGCACTTTTGTCCCACCTACTTGTGAGCTTTGAGTCCTTTTTGATGCTAATGAATTTAGGAAAAAATAGTCAAATTTTGAACATTTTTCAAGAATAAAGATAATGCTGTGTCTTAAGAATTTTTTCATGAGAAGTAAATACTTATTTATTTTACCTTTGAAAATAAATTAAAATTAACTTTGAGCTAATTTACAGATGGTAAAAATCACTGAATACAAGCTGTGATTTGTGACTATCTGATTATATGCCACATGAAAATTCCCTACAGGTGTCTGACGACCCCTGGTTTTCAAAATCGATTGACATCCCCACTAAAATGATTAAATTCAATATGTTTATGTAAAATACATGTGTTGTTGTTTTTTTCAGGCATGGCTGACACATATCCTGGGCCATTCTGTCAGCAGCACCAGATAACAATTTCTGATGTAGAAAAAGGAAGTGTAAATGTAACGAATCCAATAAATCCAATACCAAATGGACTTGTCCTGGAAATAAATTCATGTTTGGAAAAAACTGGGCACAATTCTAATGATCTGTTTAATATTGTTGTACAGCTAAATCCAGAGTTCAAGACAACATCAGCTAAATATTTGAAAAACAAAATTTCACGACTGTGTGAACAGAAAAAGAAAATTGCGAGTAAGAAGAAAGTACCCGGTATCAAAAATGTCAAAGACTTGCTGAATGCCCCATTCCCACCTCCTATTTCACAAAATCACCGAAGTGCTGAAGATAGTGACTTGAATGAGCATGCTTCCGGTAAATTAGCAGAAACAATTTCTGGTATTCAAAATATCCACGTCAGTGACAACATTAACATACCACAGTACATATCAGTTTCAATACAAACAGACTTTGATGAGAATGAAAGTGATTGTGATCTCAGAGATGTACATAATTCCAAATATTTAAACTTGATAAAGTATGAAAAAACAAGGCTTGAAAAGCATAGTAAAGTTATTGAAAACAAGATTCAAGAGCAGAAGAGTAACTTGAGTGACATTTTGAACAGAATTGGTCATTACTCTATTCGTAATGTTAACAAACGTGACGAAACAGCAAAAAAAAACTTGCATTTGCTTCGTGATAGCCAACGACAGGCTTTAAAACATGAACGCCTACTTCTTGAGACTTCGCAGAAACTACAGGATGCAGAAAAGAAAATATGTTGTTTAACAAGTGAAGCAAAAGTATTGACTGAAGAAAATGAAGTTTTGAAACAAAATTATGAAAATGAGAAAGCTAAGAAAGTTGGTATTCAGAAAATGAACAGCTACTTCAAAAATGAAATAAATACCTTGAGAAAAAAACTGAAAGACTGTAATGAACAGCTGAAAAGTGAGCAAAATGTGCAGTGTCAACAATGTCTCAAAACAAATGCGGAACTTCAGGAAAAAGAGGAAGCAATTACAGAACTTGAGGAAAAATTGAAAGACCAGCAGTCTGAGAGAGTTATAACAAAAGAAGCAGATGGAAGTTATAGCAATGAAATAAGGCTATGTGTAATAGAACTTTCAGGCCTAGAAGTTGCCGTTGAGAAAGTCCCTGAAGTGATAAGAACTGTCTCAAAGCATTTACACAAAAGAAACTTTGAACAAAATGAACTGCCAACAAGTACCACTGTTCAGTCAATTGTTGACGAAGGCCACTTTTTAGCCAAAACATTCATTTCTCAAAAACTTATTGAAACAGATAACTGGGGATTAAACAGAGACGGAACGACGAGGCGCAAACAGAAGATATTAGACACCGCAATAACACTGGACTCGGGAGATGTCATTAGTTTGGGTTTTAACAGGGTAGCTCACGAAACAGCAGTATCAATAAATAACGTCACTAAGTCACATATCACTGAACTGGCAAACTTGAACTGTCATCTACAAGGAGACACTGACAATACCGAGTCTGACACTGATTTGTACATTAAAACCTCTCTTGAGAAACTTGCATTTACCATGAATGACCGAGCAAATAATGAGAAAAAAGCAAGTGTTCTTCTGAATGAATGGCGTGACAAAGTGCTCAAGAACAATGTGGCAGATTACTCAAAAGTGAATAGCTTTCACTGTATGGCCCACGTCCTCCTAGGGTTTCATACTTATGTTTGTAAGGATATGAAAGAACACGAAAAACTGTTATCTGCAAAACATGGCCCCCTAGGTAGAGATAGTCTTGACTGCTTTAAGTTTTGGAGCAAAAAGAAGTCAGTGGTCGAGAGAGTTTCTAAAACCACGTCGGATGTATTCGGACCATCAGGAGACCACCATGGAGTAAGGGACCTGTGGGAAGCCCATTGTGCTGCCAATGGAATTAAATCTGTAATTGGAAATTACAAAGACAATCGTTTCAACGGTCTGTTTCAAACAGCTGCAGAGATCTGTTTACACAGAGATGACTTTATTCATGTCCTCGAATCGGTCAGTTCCCCCAATCTCCTCATAAAGTCAGTTTTGACAGATTTAAAATCTGACACTGTCATGACTCTTCTACAATCCCTTGGCCTGTTCTATGTCAGCTTGACTGGTCCCTACTGGAACTTGGTAGTGGGAAACAAAGTGCCATACCTTGAACTTCATAAAGAGATTAACATGATTACCCAGTACTTGAAAGAAATTGAAGAAAATCCAGCATCACTGTTACAAATGAAACACTGGAGTGAAACAGACACTTATGAAATTTCCGAAGTGCCATACAAAAAATTATTAGGAAAGAAATTGACAACCATCTGTGGAAGTGATTATCAAGACATGCTGTATGACACCGTAAGGGTAGTAGCAAAAGCAGTGGAACGTACTGTGCAGAAACAGTTGGTAGATTTCTTAGGAGATGGCCAGTACAGCAAGGAGGCAACTGAGAAAGACATCGCGAGGACCGGTTTTGCTCACTTAACTAACTTGGGATGTGAGCATCATTTTGGGGATCTTGACAGTAGTCAGAGACGTAGACCAAGAGCATCATTACATCACCATTCATCAGTGCAACTGATAAAACGGAACAGATCCCAAATGATGACCTGGTTGACTGAAATGCCAAATGATAATCTAAGTAAACTGTTAAAAAGCGCTAGGAAAGGTGGTAAAGAACTCCGTCAAAAACACCAAGAGCAAGACAAGGCCGTCCTAAATGAAATTCACAGTGAAATGAATGACAAGCGTAACAAAGTCAAAAAGAAAAACCAAAAAAGAAAGGCAGAAACCAATATGCCCAACAGAGAAAAAAGGCGACCATGTGACTCAGATTCTGAATCCGAGAGCTACTCAGATGTTGACGAGGAAATAATGCCATCAAACAGGGAAGTCTGTGAAAATGACTATGTTGCAGTGGCATATCATGACTCATGGTATCCTGGTGTTGTTAAGGAAAAAGTGAATGCTGATAAGGTTGTGGTACGATTTTTGACTCCGTGTATTATACCTGGACACTTCAAATGGCCAGCCCGAGATGACATTCAAGTTGTTGAAACCAAGTTCATTTTGGTTTCTGGATTCCTCCCTGACTGTGTGAATTCTGGCAGACAATGGAAGATAGAACAATACATATCTATTGAAAAAATGTACCAGAGATATGCAAAAATGTATTTTTAGATGTCACATATTGATCTGGTAATGTGCATGTGCAGTGTTACGTAAAAAAGTTATTATGATTATACAAAAAATAAATTGCATCAACCTGATCAACTTTTGTCTTTTTTAAGTTTTATTCACAATAGTCTGATGTTTAAATAATTGTCATTACTGTAAGGAGCATAGATTGATCTATATATATTCCAAATTTCATGAAGATATCTCAAAAAACAAAAAAGTTATGGCAATTTTACTCCAGAAAACAGTTCGCGGTTTCGTTTACGGTTCCGCGAACTTCAGGCTTCCACAAGCAATTTATATAAGGAAAAATTTCAAGATTTCGGTCGATTTTTCTCAACTTAAAAATGCCATAACTTTTTTATTTTTCAAGATATTTAGAAAATAAAAACAGTTCCAGAAAGCTTAAAATGAGCCCTTTAAAATGGTATTAATGAATATTTAAAATGTCTAACTTAAAAATTTAGCTGGGGTTGCTATTCATACAGAGAGCCAAAATCTTGGTTGACTTCTTCCTAAAATTGGAAAAACTTCTCCCTATTCTAACAACCCAAGCCAGTCCCTGCAACTTATCAAACTTGCATTGTAAGTGATTTAGTACAGTTTACCTCGAGCACAGAGCTCTGTGCATAATTTCCAGCTATGGAACCTAGGACCCTGGGGACAAGACCGGTATACATGGCAAGAAACCCATCTGTTGTCCATATGTGTCCAGCTGTAAAACAATTCTATCGGTGTAACAAGTAATTGCAGGTAACATTTATATTTAGAAAACACTGAGAAGCTAGTGTGCCATACAGCCTCCAGCTTTTAACTATAACTTACTGCTATATCTTTGAATTACTTTTTGTAATTAAACTTGTCAAACATTATTCCATTATGTGGTAATTGACATTCCATTAATCCCTTTGCATGTTTTTGATGACATACGCTTGCCGACTTGAAACAGGTGGCTTAATTAGGGCGTTTTCACACATTTGTCTGTCAGAGCGGATCATTAGCTCAGTGGTTAGCACGTCTGCCTCTGAGTCCAGGGATCGCTGGTTCGATCCCCGGCTACTCCAACTAAAATAACTAATATAGTCGTTCGGATGGGACTTAAAACCGAGGTCCAGTGTAGTGGTGATGTACACCGGGCACTTAAAAGAACCAGGGACGATTCTGGAATTGGAGAGTCCTCTGTATCTTGCACTATCCTCCAAAAACCTAAAGTGACTAACACTCTTCTGGAGGCGTCGCTCATATGGGCAACCGGTATCGACGATAAATAAATGGAAATACAAACAAACAAACATTTGTCTGTCATTGGAAAGATTGTTTTGAAAAGAATCTGAACTTCAAAACTCAGGTGTGACACTGACACTCGCCTTAGCTGTTATTTGCACTTGCATAATCAGTTTAGCAAGTTACTGACAATAAACAGATCGAAAAACAAGAGTAGAATACTTTGGATACGGGGATATAATTAATTAAAAATGAAAATGATAGCCTTTATAAATACAGAGGAGCGTAAATAATATATTAAACTAGACTGTGTCCTCAGGACACTGATGCCCCCACTGCTGCAAGTACATTTGTAACAAAATTGTGTACTAGGTATTAACAATATGTGGTGAATGAGGAGTAAGAGCCACAAAATTTAATGACTAACATAAACAAAGGGCCATAACTTTGGTGAAAATGGTTGCAAGGCAATGTCCTTTACAGCAATTAAGACATCATGTCTAATCATCTGTGTAAGTTTGGAAGAAATCAGCCAAATAAAAAATGTGGAGTTGATGCCACAAAATTTTGTAAGTGAAATTAACAAAGGGCCATAACTCTGGTAAATATGGCCGCAGGAAAAAATCCTTTCTTTATGATCATCTGCACATCCACCTTGATCATGTGAGCAAGTTGGAAAGAAATCCATCCAATAGTAAACGAGGAGTTGATGCCACAAGATTAAATCACTGAAATTAACAAAGGGCCATAACTCTGGCAAAAATGGCCGTAAGAAAAACCCTTTCTTTACAATCATCTACACAACCTGCTTGATCATCTGTGCAAATTTGAAAGAAATCCCTTAGATAGTTAATGAGGAGTTGATGCTACAAGATTTAATTACTGAAATTAACAAAGGTCCATAACTCTGGTAAAAATAGTCGCAGGAAAAAATCCTTTCTTTACGATCATCTACACATTCTGCTTAATCATCTGTGCAAGTTTGAGAGAAATCCGCTTTATAGTTTAGGAGGAGTTGACGCCACAAGATTTAATTACTGAAATTTACAAAGGGCCATAACTCTTGTAAAAATGGTGGCAGGAAAAAATCCTTTCTTTACGATCATCTACACATCCTGCTTGATCATCTGTGCAATCTTGAAAGAAATCTGCCTAACAGTTTAGGAGGAGTTGACGCCACAAGATTTAATCACTGAAATTAACAAAGGGCCATAACTCTGGTAAAAACGGTCGCAGGAAAAAATCCTTTCTTTACGATCATCTACACATCCTGCTTGATCATCTGTGCAAGTTTGAAAGAAATCCGCCTTATAGTTTAGGAGGAGTTGACGCCACAAGATTTAATAACTGAAATTAACAAAGGGCCATAACTCTGGTAAAAATGGTCGCAGGAAAAAATCCTTTCTTTACGATCATCTACACATCCTGCTTGATCATCTGTGCAAGTTTGAAAGAAATCCGCCTTATAGTTTAGGAGGAGTTGACGCCACAAGATTTAATAACTGAAATTAACAAAGGGCCATAACTCTGGTAAAATGGTCGCAGGAAAAAATCCTTTCTTTAAGATCATCTACACATCCTGCTTGATCATCTGTGCAAGTTTGAAAGAAATCCGCCTTATAGTTTAGGAGGAGTTGACGCCACAAGATTTAATAATTGAAATTAACAAAGGGCCATAACTCTGGTAAAAATGGTCGCAGGAAAAAATCCTTTCTTTACGATCATCTACACATCCTGCTTGATAATCTGTGCAAGTTTGAAAGAAATCCGCCTTATAGTTTAGGAGGAGTTGATGCCACAAGATTTGGGGACGTACGGACGTACGTACAGACGGACGGACAGACGAGTGCAACTCTATATGCCTCCCACTTTGTGGGGGCATAAAAACAAGGTATGTCGGTACTTTATATATTCTCATTTTTCTTCTTGAATCCCTAATGGGCGATTTCTCACATCGTTTTAAGTTTTGTTGCAAATACACAGCATTTTATAGTAAACTATGCAATAGCATCTTAAAGTTTGAAGAACTCGGGCCGACCTGCATAATTACCAAGCGCATATCTCTTGTCCCAAGATTAGGAATGTAAAAATACCGTTTCTGAAAGTGTCCCAAAACTTAGTGACACCAAAAAATACTGATCATAAAAGTGTCCCAAAATTTAGGGACACAAAAAATTATTATTTTCGTGAAAAATAATGGTGTCCCAATATTTAGGGTGTCCCAATACTTAGAGTGATTACGGTATTACGATTTTCCAAATACTTTTGGTTTCAAAAGAAAAATAAAAAGATTAACAAGAGGGCCAATTGGCCCTAAATCGCTCACCTGTCAAACTTGACCTAGATATCATTGAGATAAACATTCTGACCATGTTTGAAGAAGATCGGACCAAAATTAAGACCGCTAGAGTGCAGACAAGATTTTTATATAATTTGACCTAGTGACCTAGATTTCAAGGTCACATAACCCAGTTTCAAACTTGACCCAGATATCAAAATATACTTTCTGACCAAGCTTGAAGAAGATCCAACCAAAATTAAGACTTCTAGAGTGCAGACAAGCTTTTTCCTTAATTTGACCTACTGACCTAGTTGTAAGGGTCACATGACCCAGTTATGAACTTGATCTAGATATCATTGAGATAAACATTCTGACCAAGTTTAAAGAAGATTGCACCAAAATGAAGACCACTAGAGTGCAGACAAGATTTTTATATAATTTGACCTAGTGACCTAGATTTCAAGATCATATGACCCAGTTTCAAACTTGACCTAGATATCAACGACATAAACATTCTGACAAAGTTTCAGAAAGATCGGACCAAAATTAAGACCTCTACAGTGCAGACAAGCTTTTTCTTTAAATTGACCTACTGACCTAGTTTTAAGGGTCACATGACCCAGGTACGAACTTGATCTAGATATCATTGAGATAAACATTCTGACCAAGTTTAAAGAAGATCACACCAAAATTGAGACTGCTAGAGTGCGGACAAGATTTTTCAATAATTTGACCTAGTGACCTAGATTTCAAGGTCACATGACCCAGTTTCGAACTTGATCTAGATATCAATGAGATAAACATTCTGACCAAGTTTGAAGAAGATCGGATAAAAATTATGACCGCTAGAGTGCGGACAACAATTCTGAACGGACAACGGACGGACGGACGCCGGACGAAGGGTGATCACAAAAGCTCACCCTGTCACTATGTGACAGGTGAGCTAAAAATATCAGGTAAACGATTTAAACTAGGTGTATCAGTAATTCAAATTTTCTGTAATGAAATCATATCATTGCGCCAATAAAACTGATGAAACATCATTATTGTAGACAAATTTTGTATTTATTAATATTTAACAACGGAAATATAAGTGCAGCGATTTGTGCTGTATAAGTGCACCGATTTGTGCTGTATAAGTGCACCATTTGTGCTTTTACCAGTTCATACCAATGGCACATTTTTGGGGTCAATTTTGTTTCTTTGATAGCCAAAAATTAAAATATTTATATAGGCGTCCATATTCAAAAGTTCCATTTGACCCAGGAGATGACATATAAACACTGAAACTGAATCATTAGCTGATAAATGACAAGTACTAATATCATTTTAGTTGATGAAACAAATATTACCTATATTTATTAAGTGTATAAAATAGGATGCTTACTGTACTTCAAGACATTTGGATAGTAAAATGTCTTCTCAGGCCCGAGACCTAGAAAACTTCTTCCAAGTTTGGAATTCAAAGGTTCGTAACCAATCTGAAATTATTAAGCAGAACAATAAAATGCGAATAAACTATCCTCCTTTTCATAGATCTAGATGTTCTGTTGCAGAAACAAACAACTAATTGTCATTAATGACACTAAAACATAGACCTGGGTTCCAGCTTGCAAATCCGACATGCTCTGGTAAGCTATTAGGTTTTCATCAGTCATCATTTCCTAATTCAACATACATGTGGAGTTGAGTAGTCTTAACGGATTTCCTAATTCAATATACATGTGGAGGTGAGTAGTCTTAAGGTTTAACATCAGACTGCTGAACCAGAGGTTAGTATTTCTGCCTTGATATTCTTCTGAGAATTTCCAAATACCATAAAATTTAGCAGGTATGCTCCCTGACCTAGTTATCGGTGTTCTTATTCTCTAATCAAGAGAATGAAATAAAACAAACTGATTTCCCTTCTTACCTGGTCTCAACCTTTACTTTGACATTTAAAACACATGCTTTACAGAGGTAATTGCTGAAATACAACTTTATTTCCTTGTATTTTACTTGAGATCAACCATGTGTACATCATAAAGTTCAAGGTCATTATATACCAGTTATCGGTATCGGTAAATTTCACCTCAGTCAAATAATAAATAATTGGAATAAATTGATTGAGGTGTTTTTACCTAATCACTGCGTATCGGTGAACATCACCGCAGACACAAACACAGATTTACAGGTTTGTAAAGGAACTGGAGCTGAGCTATTTAAAAGGAACAACTTTTCACAAGACATTTTACATTAGATGCAAATATGTTAACTTACCCGTAAAAAACTCATGGTTTGCAGATTTTACGAATTTGACATGTGGCAGGATAATAGTAGGTACTGTAAACATCCGGAATGCAAATTAGATGATGTCAGAGATATTTGGCTATCACGGATTGCACAAATTAATAGTATACACCGATAACTAGGTCAGGGAGCATACTGGTTGGTCACTCAAGAGCTTTAGAAATATTGATAACATATAACAAGTTCTATTTAGGAAAAGGATGTGTTTGCATATAGGTATGGTCACTGTACTGGTATGTCTATCAACATGTTGATTTCATTTGGGATTTATTTGTCAATAACATCAATACTCACAAATCTGAATAAATGTAAGTTTTTAATTTATTATTGCTTGTTATGCTGAAGGTCATGTCATTTAACTTTTAAGCACACTAACCCTGTTGGAATGCACAAAATATGATTTTCATTGAAGCAAGATGCTTTTTCTTTTGATTCTTTAACGCACATGTATAACACTGTGTCTGCATCATCGCAGAACGCCATAACAAGATTGTAAACTACAGTATCAGTATCAACCTGATCATGACCAAGAGCCTCACACTAATTTCAGAGATCGAGGTCCGGGAAAAGTTGAGGCCATAAAAGTCTAGCTAACCTGTATAAGAATTTTTGACTGTCCAAAAGGATGAAAGATAACTGTTGCCAGATGGCTGAGGGCTGTTGCCCCAACATTGGAAACTGCCATTTTCCCTTTCGGCCTCTCGTTCGTTACGGTTATTTCCCTTGACGAACAAAATAAAACCCGGTTTTTCGATTCCGGTTTAGTCAACCCATAGACTCTGCCACAGGGGCTTTACGAACAATGTTATGATATCAAGGGCAGCGAAGCAGCATCTGTCGCATTAAATATTTTTAATTTATAATTAAAATAAATCTGTTTATGCGACAACATTATATTCTGCTCAGTACACGTCTTGCCTATCTTAAAATATATCAAATTGTAGTTGCCTTTTTTGTTCACGAATCAATAGTTTAGTTAATGTTAGATTTTCTCAGAAAACAGTTTTGTATTTTAAATCAGTTTATGTTGATTTTACTAATGAAGTTCAATTAATTATAATGTTGCAGCCTTGATTTGAGTGTTTCTTAATGGGCAGTACTGGAAATGCATAATCAGGGTCTATTTAATCAATTAGATAATTAAATAGACCCTGGCATAATATTATTACTGCTCACGCCTCCTAGCCCCAAGTTGAGTGCAACTCAATATTTTCACCAATAAACAGTACAGTTTATACCCATCCCATAAACGTGCATATTTTATTGATAACGCAGTCGTCGCATATCCTTATTGGTTTTCAGTGTGTAAAACACCAGGGTCTATTAACGTCCGCCAGTCTGGGCCTTATCGACCGTATTGTCCGCCAGGTTGGACTCCGACCTCCGCGCAGTGATTTGCTTCGTTTCGCTACACTGAAACTGTAAGGGGAAGTAACCACTGCGGGGAGTTTGGTTGGACTCTATCGACTGGGCCGTCACGTCGATATGCCGTATCTTCCATATGGTTACGGACCAGATATAAAATATGTGCGGACATAAAGGACATCTATGGGTACAATACAGTCTGGCCTTGTCAAAGAGATTTTTAGTTTACTTAATTGATCATTACTCTTACCCAGTCGTTATCTGTGAATAAACGACTGTTTTAAAACAAACATAGAGGATTCAGATTGGCTGATGAATGACGCAATACTTGCTGTCCGTATGAATTTCTCTCCAGTCTCCTATCAACTAGGCCTTTTGCTCATCACGATAAATCATGACACAGAAAATAAGTACAAAAGCACAGTTTATGATAAACAAAAGAAAACGAACAGCTTAAACTTTAAACCAAAGCAACTAGAATGTGTAAACAGCGCACTGAACGGCAGGGTATGGCAAATATTGTGCATCATTTGTGCAAATCGAATGTTTAACAAATTCAGTGTAGTTGGCATTTCAAACATAATATTTAACTGAACCAAAATGAAAACTTGATAAAATAATATGGGAAACTCCTATTACATTAATGATGCCAGTAAATGCAAATATCTGGAGGAATGTAATCACCAATATGTTTATCTTGGAAGATGTCGGTTCACTATCTATCAATTGAAAAAATAGAAAAGTTGAAAAAAGTTATTTGGTTGCGGGAGTTTTTAAGAGTTAGATTTTGTTCCCTCTAAAGGGAGGTAATTTACAAAAAGGATATTTAATTGACTGTATCTTTTTTTTCTTTGCATCAGTAGAATTAAACTTTTGCGTATTTCCTTCTGTACAAACAATAATTTAAACTTCTACATTCTACTATTAAATTATCATAAAAAGAGAGTAAAATACGCATATCAGGAATAGCCACATTCAGAAGACTCAGCCTCCCCATACAGCCAAGAAGAAAAGAGGAAGAGAGAGCATGATTTATAAAAATGACACATTCAAAAACAGATTCATCAAGCAATTTCAAAAATGGGAACCTGAGACTTTATTTTAAAGAAATATTGAAGTCAAGTTGCATCAAATGACCATTAGCAACCCTGTTGAGATAATCGCGTAAAAGACATCTTGCAAAATGATATGATGTTTTTTGTTGAACATTGTTGTTTTTTTTTATCTAATAGTCTCCAGCAACATGTACTCTACCGGTAAACGCGGGGAATAACGCCTATATTTAAACCCCAAGGAAAGATAACTGAAGCTCGCAAAGGACTCTCTTGCGAGACATAACTGGTTTACTACTGTCGGCCTGTCTACTGTGAAGTTGGGTCATGCGCAGCGAAACAGTCAATATACTTAAATGAAAAAAAAGGTTATAAACGGTGGTCTTTTACCCACAATATTTACACAGCGTGTTAATTTTTCAGAAACAGGAAGTGTAATGTTTGTTTACAAATGGCGTCTGCTTCAACATTTCGCGATTTGTAGCGATTTATTTAAATGTAATCTATATTTCGATCCGTTTTTTCTCAGTCATGTTATCTTATATCTTAAGGTTTTCCAGAAATATATTATTCATTGCTTATGGCTTTTGGGTTGACAGATAATATGAATAATGTACAAAACAACAATTTTTAAACACAAGCAATTAGGAAATTGACCCAATGACTGTGTTAGAATACAGATCTACTTTGAGTGGCATCATCCCCACAATGAAGATTCATTAGGTTATTTCTGACCAAGAAGTGATCTGTGTAGATCTGGATCCTTTCGCATGAATTGCCAGCTGATCTTGTCTTAGGCCTAAAACATAAATTGGGTTGTTAAGGTAACATACTCTCCAAAAATAGGTAGGGCAGGGATTTCATTACTCATAGCTTTTGAAAACCAAACTTAACTGTCTATATGCAAATGTACATTCAGCAGTGTGATGGCTATCACATGCTGTTTTATTAACATTGACAACATCAGCTACTGCAGGGCTTTTCATCAGTAAATTATACGAACGTTGATTGTTATTGTTTACATCCTAATATTGACGCGCATGCGCAGTACCTGGTTGGCAAAATATCGTTTCCGGAACGGTTAGGTAAAGCAAACGGTCGAAAACAACGGTCAAGTGTAAACCGTAGCGGCGCTGTAAAATAACCGGGAAAAAGACAGAAAAACACAGCGGCACCCCTTTACTTTTTTGTTTTTAAAGATATCTCAATAATTTTTTTTTGCATTCATTTGTATAACCTCCAGGCTTTCCAAAATGGTAAAGATATTGAAAATCTGACAATTATAAGGTACTTTAAAATTTGATAGAAATTGATGGTTTTTGTTCATAAAAAGTTTTGTGTTTCCGCGGGAACGGAAAACACGGCGGTACCCCTTAACTATTTTGGTTTTATAGTTATCTAAAAAATACTTTTTTGCATCTAATGAGACAACTTCCGGGCTTTCCAAAAAGGTATAGTTTTTGAAAATCGGACCTCTATAAGGTATATTGAGGTTGGTTTGAATATGCCGTTTTAAATTTGCAATATTTTACAGATGTTTGTTAAACAACCCATAGTACAAATTAAAGATAAATTTCTGCCGAATAAGATGATTAATTTTATTTTAATTTATCTTAACGATATTTTGGTCCTTTTTGACTTTGAATATAGCCACCCTATTTTCCCTATTACTTACATAGAAAATGTTGAGAAAGTGGGATTTTTTTTGCTTATTCTTACATATTCTATTGTTTATATCTTTTATTCCAAATGATAAATTAAAAAAAAACACAGGTTGCATATTAGGCAAAAAATATTAAGCTATTGTTTAAACTGATTTTTATTAAAAATAAATTTATAAGATTTTTGTCCTTTTTAGCTTTTTCTAACACGACTATCGAATATTTTACGTGAAAATTTGAGTGTCTGTAGATATGCGAACATTCCGATAATTGACGGAAGATTGTTTAATTCGGCAGTCAAGTGCAGAAAACAATATACAGCCTTTTCTTGTTTGATTCGTAGAAGTTGGAGTATTGTTTTGAAATGTTGTAATATTACTTTGAATTAAGTAGAAACACTAAATATTGACGAATCCGTTAGTATTTTAAAAAATTCAGAGGCGGAAACAAATACGTTCTAAATTATTCATGACATAAGGCTGCGTTATATGTCTTTTTGATATAGTTGTAAATTAAAATCCAATTAATATAATTAATCCAGACGAAAGTCTAAAACAGTGATAATTGTAACATATTACAATGAACCCCAGGTAAGTCAACAGGTAAGAAATATGTGGCAATTTGTGTATTAACAATATGTCACATTGAGTCACAAAAAATTGATAAGAATTCATAAGAAAATGCATAAAGAAATTAAAATCGTCATTATATAGTCTGATCTATATATAATTGTACAAGCCTATCTAAAACAAAAACCACATGTATATTAAGGTGGAATTCCCCCAAATTTTTTTCGAGTTTCCTCAAGAAATTTCGCATACATTTTGAAAAGTATATGACCTGTTGACCATTTCACCGTGGAGGGTGCAATCTGGGATTTCATCATTTTCAATAAATCAAGAGTGTTGCCATGGATACATTACATGCACCATTAAAATCCAAGCTTTATTTTAAAACTTTAGGAAGGATTTTATACATTACAGAAACTGCTTTCTTCCTTCAGGATTATAAATAGTAAAACAGAAATTTTGAGAGTGATTTTGACTAGTGTTTACATTTCTCTGGATTACAAGTGTTTTATGGACTAGTGAATAATAAATAAATAAAATCACTTTATAATCTAACTGTAATTTAACCTGTTACTTTATTGATATAGCCAAAATGTTGATCCAGATCAGCCAGCACATCTGTGCCTTCTGATTAGGATTTGCACTGTTCGCTTTTTGATTTATCTGGAATGACTTTAGCACATGTGATAAAACCTGTAGGTTTAGAGTAAAGAGTTAACTGCAACAATATAAATAGTAGGCAGTCTAGGTATTTTTACAGTCCCAAAGGGCTCCTTCCCACAACACTTAGTCTATACTTTTGTTTTTTCACACATGTTGCTCATTTTACAGAATGTCTGAGATGGCAAATATTAATGGTATTCAAAATGGCAGCAAAGAACCAGTTTCAGAGCCTGATCTCACTCACGAGAAGGGTCTGGCTATGCAGGAGGAAAGTATGGGCCCTCTGAGAGAGGACCTGGCAGAATGGATAGCCAAAACTTTAGGTAAAGTATGAGCAAGATAATTTTCTATTAGTGAAATTGACATTTCTGTATTTGTTCCATCTAGCACCAATGTTACTATAACCACCTGCCATGTGTTTTAAACTTGCAAATGAATAAGCGCCAGTTATAACAAACAATTTTCACTCACATTTCTACATGCTTTTATATCGGAGTTTTCAGTTAACCTACGAGTCAGCCGGACAAGAAAATATTTTGAATAGCAGTACTGGCAAATTATGGATTAATATTATGGAAAGGCGAGGGGGATATTAGTATTAAATGCCCTTTGTGCATCATTCCATAACAATTTTGTCCGGACCATAAGTCCATAACTACCGGAGGGATTTTATTCAAACTTCATACACTGACAGAGCACATTGGTAGGTAGTGCAGTGTGCAAGAACAATAACTCTACCTTGCCTATTTTTGGAGTTAGTCCCCATTATCATATTTACTTGATAAATTTTGTCCGAATCATTACTCCAAAACTACTTGAGGGATTTTATTCAAACTTTATACACTGATAGAGCATATTGGTAGGTAGTGCAGTGTGCAAGAACAATAACTCTACCTTGCCTATTTTTAGAGTTATTTCCCTTTATCAGAATTACTTAATAAATTTTGTCTGGAGCATAACTCCAAAACTACTTGAGGGATTTTATTCAAACTTCATACACTGACAGAGCAGATTGGTAGGAGGTGCAGTGTACAAGAACAATAACTCTACCCTGCCTATTTTTTAGAGTTATTCCCCTTTATCAGAATTACCTGATAAATTTTGTCTGGAGCATAACTCAGAAACTACTTGAGGGATTTTATTCAAATTTCATACACTGACAGAGCACATTGGTAGGTATTGCATTCTGCAAGAACAATAACTCTACCTTGCCTATTTTTAGAGTTTTTCCTCTTTATCATATTAACTTGATAAATTTTGTCCGGAGCATAACTCCAAAACTACTTGAGGGACTTTATTCAAACTTAATACACTGACAGAGCACGTTGATAGGTAGTGCAGTGTGCAAGAACAATAACTCTACCTTGCCTATTTTTAGAGTTATTCCTCTTTATCAGATTTACTTGATAAATTTTGTCCGGAGCATAACTCAGAAACTACTTGAGGGATTTTATTCAAATTTCATATACTGACAGAGCACATTGGTAGGTAGTGCAGTGTGCAAGTCCAATAACTCTACCTTGCCTATTTTTTAGAGTTATTCTTCTTTCTCAGATTTACTTGATAAATTTTGTCCATAGCTTAACTCCAAAACTCTAAACGATTTCCTCTCCAGGTAAATTACAGAAAGTACAACCTTCAGGTAACTTTTGTCCAGCGGGGGGATTAACCATGTGTAACATGGCTCTTGTTTTGAATTTCTAAGCACCGTGGGCAGTAGATGGGGTGAAATGGTAACCGTTTAATCTCCAACATGGGAATCTTCACTTTTTATAAAGAGTTATCGGTATTACCATGCATATACTCTTCCTTGTAAATACATGTATGTACATTCCAAAAAACTTTAGAATACTACCATTTCCTTGAGCTGCCTTCATAGCATTGTTGACATTCTCATAACATAAAGCGAACAATAATCAGTTATAATTTACCAATTACTCAGCAGCATTTAATTTTAGATATTTTCTGATTCATAAATCTGTTCTTCAAATACATACAGTCAATAGAATTACATGTATTATGTTTTATGTACATTTAATTCTATTGACTTATGTATTTGAAGAATACATTAAATTTTAATGTCACCTAGTACTAGTGTTCAAAGGGATCTTGTTTCTTACTAGCTACCGTTGTGTTCTTATCACCACTGAGGCTTATGGCTGCAGTTAGACCTTCTAAAGCTTAGTAAATTATTATGGAAGGGTTTGTCCTGCTTGCATGCAATTCTCAAAATTATTTTGTGTCTTATTAAGATTTTAGAAGTGACCATACATGCCATATCCCCCGGCGGGGGGAAAATCCCCCGGAATTTAGAGCCATCCCCTGGCCCCCCGGCGGGAGACGAAAATCCCCCGGAATTAACAAAAGTTAAGAAAAACGGTATAAAAATGCATTTTTGTCGCTCTCATATCAGACATTTGTCTATACGCTGAATACACCGTTACGTATCTCGGACTCCTAACGGTTGTGTCAAAACGTTCAGAATTCGTCTAGTGTCACCGAGAGGATTATCGATTATTTAGTGAGAATTGACACTTAACAGGATTGTTTATTGGATAATTGATTGTTTGCATAGGTGTGAATGAAATCACAAGTATACCGTCTGTTTTATGTACAATTAGCGGAGTTGTCAAAGGACTGAAGGTTTTTTATGATGTCCAAAATATGTGTGTATCCGGATAATGGGACACTTTTGGATACAAATTATTCGTCTTTAGACCAACAATTAACGTTTTGGCACGTTTGCAAATATTTTTTTTAATTACAAAGTAGGAAGAAATGACCAGTCAAGCTGATTCTTGCATCCTTGGAATAAAAATATAATAGCCATTGAAGCTGCAACATTTGATATATTCAAGGGCAGATCCAGATGGACGTAGTGTTGCTCGAACACAATTTTTGGGCAGCAATATTTAATTTTCATGGGGATTTTGAACAGAAAATAGAAATTATAATGTAAATACACAAAGACTTTTCTAAACAAACCCCCTTGGCATACTTAGAAAGATCAAGACTGACTCCTGGTCTGGTTTGACTGCAGAGACCATATGTTGAGCGTTCGAACTCAGCATCTGCAGCAAGTTAATAACATCCAAGTCCATGTTAATTAACTTAAATAATTGTTCTAACTGATGTTAGTCTGTGTTATGCACATCAGAGTTTGTCGGACAGTTCATATAGTGTTTGTTTTATATAGTTTTATTATGTGCTGACACCCTGTTACAAAAAAACATAATAAAAATATTGTTTAAATAAATGAGGATAAATATATTTAATATTGCATCTTAATTTAGTTTCTAGTAAATTCCGCTTGTTTAGCCGCTTTAAAAAATCCCCAGGAATTATATCGGAATCCCCTGGAATTTTGAACCAAATCCCCTGGAATGCTTTCCAGAAATATGGCATGTATGGAAGTGACTAGAAAAAAATCTTAAATCAATGTTTACCTAAAACGATGTTGTTTGAATAAGTTTGCTTTTGCTCTTGTACAACATGTATACCTGGTATGTAGGTGTAACATAACAACATGCAGGTCAAGTTTGCATTAAATCTAAATCCACCATAGTTTTATTGGCAGAGTTACAGTCATGTTGTAATTTATTGCTTTTTACTTAATTGAAACTGAATTGCTTATTTTCAGAAATCGACATAACATCTGGTAACTTTATGGAGGTGCTAGACAATGGTGTATATATCTGTGATTTAGCAAATGTGATTCATAAAAAGGCAGAGGAGTGTGTCAGAGATGGGAAGTGCAGTGAGGTATGACTCCTTGAGAATATATGTGCTACTTGGACTTGTATTCATTGACTTTGAAGTTGAGTTTTGATAGCTCTGTTAAATTATTTACTGATTTATCCATATTGAAAAATTGTAGACACTGATTACAGTATATGGATGTGGAGAGAGATCAGAAAACTGCCTAATCCTTCTATTATCCATAAAAATTACCTTGAACATTCCTTACACACAATATTTGTCACAGTCATGTTCACATTTATGGAAATTGTTGCAGTCTGATACAAAGCAAGGAAACAACAATAATAACAGTTCATGCAGTATATATCTGTTGCTTTTGTTGAGTTTTGATCCAAGACAATGTTATACCATATCTGAAAGGATTTTCTATAGACGAATTCCGAATCATTTATTTTTTGTATGCCTATTTTCCAGTATTGCTATTAACCAGTTACTGTTGTGCTGTTGCTGTAACTGGCAGTACAAGGATGCACTCAATATTCCATAATATTATAACATTTTCTAACAAAAAAGTATTCATAGCAATTATTGTCATTAATAGGATTTGAACTGCATTCTCTGTGTCCTTCAGAAGCAATTTTTATTGCATTATTTGACAAATATGCTTAAAGTATTTCATATATTTGTAATAGCATTGTCTTCAAAGATTAACAGATATCATTTTATTGTTAAAGGAAATTCCAAAAGTTCACCCAAAGTGCAGAAGAAATGCTCAGTCAGGAAGTTGGTTTGCCAGAGACAATTCAGCCAGCTTTCTAAAATGGTGCAAGTCTTTTAACATGCAGGATGACTGTTTGTTTGAATCAGAGGACCTAGGTAAGAAAGCCACTAATATTAGAAATGGGATCATCAAGTTATGTGCCATTATTATTTCAAGCGGTTTTGAATGCACTTGAAACAGTTTTTTATAGAGCAAAAGTCTGTAGAGGTTCCCATAATATTTTAAGGACAAACATGTTCTTTATCACAAACTTATGGAAAAGACTTTGTTTAGTTACATGTGCTTTCTATATCCCAGTCTTAAGTTCAACAATGTGTGACTAGGGTGCCCTAAATGTCAAACGCATTGTCCAACAGTCACATTGTCTTGGTATAGAAATGACTGCCCTCTGTACCATCATCTCTACATTTGTGCTGAATCTGCACGTTTATAACTCTAGTTATGCTGAAAAGCATTTCATTATCAAAGTGCACTTAACAAATTTTCTAAATGAACACCTGCATCAAATATATGGTTTTGACTACATTAAATAAAAAGTCATATGTAACATTTAGTAAAATATTCAGTAAAATATTCATCTCATTCTAAATGGTTTAGCAAATAAAAAATAACAAAAAGAAATAGAACTATCTCATCTGTTCAAATGAAATCTGTTGAAATTTAGCAGTAATTTGTACAAGTCCAGTTAGATGATTTGTTAAGAGTGTCTGTTAAATTTGAATTGATTTAAAATGAAACAGTTGACGTGATCTAAGAATGTTGTTATCTAAGAATGTTAGGCTTTGTATTATATCCAGAAGTCTGTACAAGAAAGAAACTACACACAGCTGACGTGAAAACAATAACTTTTAACACAAAAATAACTTATATTTTTATGTATATAGATTATTAATGGAACACACCCTTCGGCTTCAGATTCTGAGACTCCCAGATCAAGAAGGGTTTAGCAAAAGGAGGTTTTTAACAGCAGAATGTATTGCTAAGAATGACTAAGTGCAATTGTTGTTTTTTTATCATTTTATCTCAGACCAATATAAGTAGGTAAGCATTTACACTTGTATTGTACAATAATCATATTTGGAAGTGTGGTTTATTCCAGTACTTGTACATGTAGGTACTAAAGTAGAGGCATGCTTGATTACTTAAAAACTTGTACTTACCAAGGTGCATGTTCAGAAATCAAAAATGGTCCAGTTCTCTTGCACGCCAGTTGAACAATCAATGTTAACTTTGCACATAAATATTTCCCACAATTTATATTCATGATATACCGATGTCTGTCTTCTCTCACAAAAATTGATGTGTTATTTGATCTATCTATATGCCTTCTTAAACATTTTATGGATGTGCATAACACAACCACTTGTAACATTTCAGAAAAGACTTATTTGATGTCTTTATGTTTAACATCAAGTTCCACCTTTTATGAAGAGCATCAATGGGTGTATATGTTTGAGATACAGGGAATTTAGGTGTGATACCCAATGTCTTTAAAAAACAACAAAGACCCATGAACCCTGGTTCTTAAACACCTCCTGTGTACCAATAAAAACACTGATATTCTTCCTGGGAATGAACCAGTACTGTAATGGTTGTAAAGAATGAACAAGTACTGTAATGGTTGTAAACTTGTAAACACTTCAGAAGTTCCAAGCCTCTGCTTTAGTAAGACCAGTGAGTAGCCACTTGGTCTGCATGCATCTGAGTGCTTACATGTGGAAAATGTAAAAGTTACAATTGTGCACATAGTGTTGTTTGGGGATTCATATGACTGAAAACTGGTTGAAGTGCTATATATTTGTTTTGTACAATCAGATTTTTGTTTCAGTAGCAAACTAGTTTTTTTAAGATTGCTTTGATATGTATGCACAAGCATTGCAAGTTCTACACTTTAAATACAAGTCTTCTTGAGTGAAAGAATGTCTTTCAGTCCACATCTGAAACAAGTACTTACTGGTATTGGAAAAAAAAGATTCTTGAGTCTGCATTAAAAAATCAAGGGCACATTGGCATTCAAATAAAGATTATTCTTGTTATTCAAAGCATAATTTGGCTAATGCTGAAGAGATTTTATCCAGATTACACAGTATAGATTTAGATGGATAAATTAGGTTTGTGCCAACACTGCTTTTCAGACTCCTGCTTTTTAGATTCTTAATTTTCCACATTTCTTCACTAGTGATTTCACTTAACTTAAATCAACTTAACAGGTGTTATATTTGTTAATAAAAGATTGGTCACTCTTAGGTTCTGAACTTCAAAATTAGTATTAATACTAAATTGAAGTTATGGTTTATTTTGCTGTGTAAGAAGCATTGTAAAAATCATAAAATGTAGCTCATGTTTTATTGTTAGTGACAGTTCGACCAACACTTACATGTCTTAATTTTCATTAATTTGTAAATTGAAGTGTGTGAACTTGTTTTAATAATTCTAGCATTTTACTCCCATTTTATGTTTTAAAAATTCAATTTGAGAGTGATAGTTTTGGAGAAAATCTTCAATATAACCAAATAACATAATGAAGAGTTTTTAAAGAAAATTATTTTTACAACTTTGTTTAATTAATGATACATTTTACAGATCATAGAAAGGTTTTACATTTTTAACAACAGCAAAATACATTTACACACACATACCTGTACTAGTGTTCCGACTGATCTCCATTATTGAGGCTGTAACAGTGGTATTTTATAAAATGTATTTTCGCTAGGATTAAATAATCACACAAATGAATAATGACCAGGGTTATCAGTTCCCCACTACCACAGTCATCATTGAAAGTTATTATATCTATGTTTCACAGTTTCCCACAAGTCAGAGCGACAGGTGATCGTGACATTATTAGAACTGGCTCGGCTGGGATACAAGTATGGTTTAGAACCACCAGGGATCATCAAGATAGAGAAAGAGATTGAGAAGGAGGAGCTACAGCCTCCAATATCTCCGCCTCCAAAACCAGCACCACCAGTATCTGCTAGGTCAAGGCCATTGAATCTAGATGAAGAGGTAGAGTATATATTATCAAAGACAAATCTGCAGCACAGGCTAGCACAGGATAGAGTTCATTAGAACCATGTTTTCTCTTATTATGTCGTAAAGCAATTTTATTTGAAAAGTTTATTGTAGAAAATGTATCTGCTCACATCAAGTTGATTAAATAACCATAAAACACAAAGTAAAGGGAACACTTGCACATAGCTACAACCTGATATAATGTTGTCATTACAATATTGAATACATTAAAATAGTAATAAAATGAATATGGATTAGAAACCTGTAACCATTGAAGTCCTAGGAGTCGGAATCAATCAATGTAGAAGGTTGATGGTTCTACCCATGTACCTGCTTGTCCTTTTTAAATAACATTCAGAGCTTTTAGTGGTCCTCTGCTGGAAAATCAAATATTTGACATTCCATATAAGCACTACTGAAAGGTAGAGTTTGTTTTCTTTTACAATTTTTTAAAATAATAAAAGACAATATAGTGTTTTTGTTGTTGTTATTTAATGAAATATTTTATAGTACACATGTGCTGTAAATATTCTGAAGGTAAACCTTGGTGTCAGATTAATACATGATCTGCATGATTATAATTTGATATGCTTGCATATTATTGCATTAAAACAAAGTTTTCTTGTTTAAGGTACGAAAAATGGCAGCCAAATGCCAGTGTTCAGAACATGTGACAAGAATAAGGGAAGGAAAGTATATGGTGTTTGGAAAGGCGGTCATTATCAGGGTAAGTGTGGCTTGAAGTATTGAGTAATGATACCAATTTTGTAAAGATTTTCAGTAATTTCAAGACCCAAAAATATTTAATGTATAAATTAAGTAGGCACAGGTTTGGCCTTAGTGTGTTTGTTTAGGATATGTAGAAAGAATGAGCAGAGCTATCTGGGTGGAAGGTTAACCCAAATTAGTTTAATTCGCATGGGTCATTTTGTGATAAAAACAATAAGGGGTTCACTATTCAAAATATCATATTCAACTAACAGAAGAAGGCTTTTTGGTCAACTAGACATTTGACAATTTCAGATGCTAAGGAACAGTGACAGGCATAAGGTACAGTTAGGAATCAAATGTTAATGTTGAAGTTTACACTTTCAAGTTAAACTTGTTAGCTTTAAAATTAAAGTGTTAGTTTGTTGTTGTTGTTGTTGTTTTTTACATTTCAGCAGCTTAATTTCTTGGGTTGTTGCTAAATCATTTTGATTTCATTTCTGGTTACCCACGCATTATTATAACCCTTTACTCCATGGGATTCTGCTTTTATTCCATGTGTAACCACTGTAGATCAAATCAGCTGTCTGATCATTGTCTACGCTGTTTGATCTTGGTCAGAAATAACATAATAAATCTCAAAGCAACCTTTGTAGATCCAGATTAGACTGCACATCAATTCAAGCTGATTTCGAACTTCACTGGTTGGCTAAGAACTGAACTGTTCTCTTCTGTAGATCCAGATTAGACTGCACATCAGTTCAAGCTGATCTTGAACTTCCCTGGTTGGCTAAGAGAAAAAAACTGTATCCAAGGAGTCAAAATTTAAGCGAGCCAAGCTTTTTTAACCCTTTCCTCCATAGATACACCTTTATTGCCTGGGCGAACAGTGTAGATCCAGATCAGCCGGCACATCCCTGCCATCTGATCAGGATCTGCACTTTCGCCAAAATGCTACCAGTGCAGATCCTGATCAGACGGCATGGATTTGCCAGCTGATCTGGATCTACACTGGTCGCACATGTGTAAAAAGGTGTATATATGGAGGAAAGGGTTAAATACTCCCTGTTCACTTTATGCATCTAGTTTTACAGAAGAAAAATGGCTGTTTATAAGTGTAACTGTTATGCTATTGAGATGTGGAACATGGTTGCAAAAGCAGAGCTTCCATACTTAACCCTTTTCTCCAGATGACTATTATTCTAAGGCTAACAGTTTAGATCAAAATCAGCTGGTACATCCGAAACTTCTGATCAGGATTTACACTGTTCACTTGTTGGTCAGAAATAACTTATCAAAGCTAAAAGTGATCAGTGTAGCACCTGATCAGATGTCATAGATGTGCTGGCTGATCTTGATCTACATTGCAGGTCCATGGGATAACCTGCATATCTATGGAGTTTAGGGTAGCCAGGAATTGCCAGTTTCTATGGCCTTTATATTTTGATGCATGGCTGCTCTGCTTTCATATATGTCATCATTTTTCCTACCTCATCTTATTACTTTTTTATGAATTTCACCAGAGAAAAATTGGTAAATACTGAAATCTGATTTAACGTGAATGCACACATGTTCTTGTAAATAAAGAGGCTGTTCCATATTTTCATAAGCTTCAGTAATAGTCAGTATAAACAACATACGGATCATACTGATTGTTTCTGTATAATCCTGCCCTTAGTATCACTTGAATTAAGGTATTATTGGTACCAGTATGATAATAATACTTGTAATGAGCATGTCCTTACATTTTACAATAATCTATGTTGCAGCTGTTGAAAAATCGTCACTTGATGGTGCGTGTTGGCGGAGGATGGGACACCTTAGAGCACTACCTCATCAAACATAATCCTATATTTGCTGTAGAACATCGCCGTAGAAGCAGCATAGACTATCTGGAGGGTGAAGATGTTCTCAGCGGAAAATTTCTCTACATCAAATCCAAATACAAGACATAGCTTTTCATAATTTGCAATGCGGTCAAAAAGGGTAGTAGGGAAGCAACCAACATTGAACAAAAATCAAAAAATCAAAGTGACTGAATGATGCTCTAAAAAATTGTGCAGGAATACATGTTAATTTTGTTGCAAAATACAAATGTGGTAAAGTATGAGGGTTGAGAATGAAATAAGTTGTATTGTACAACTTTACCATATGGCAATTTTGTTGAAGTATTTCTTAGATGGTTTTTATTTATTCTTTAGGGAATAATTACAATAAAGAATATTTGAAATGTTACACATGAAAATACGCATGATACTATTTGCAAGCTGTGTCATAACCAAATGTTCGAATGACAGTGATACAGATTGGCTAATAGATCTGGAATTATTTAAAGAAATTGTTGAGGATTCTCCTTTAGGGTAATCTGAGTTGCTCAACTTGTTCCGTCCAACTTTTGTTTTTTGTGTCTAGATTTTTTGAAGAAAAAAATACAACAGTGATAACAGTTGATATATCTTTGCTGTTCCATTTTAATATGTTTGTTGTCAGTTGTTCATACTGATCCTTCATAAAGTACATGAATATTTTTTGATGGATAAATGATACTTTTCCAGGTTGTTATAGTTTGAAAGAAGTTGTTGTTGTTTTTTGTCTTATTAACAGTATTATAAAATTACCTGTTTTTATTTGGCTAAGTTTGTTTTGCAAGACTGCATGGCTTGGTGTGAATCATTTATTGCTTACTTAGCTGTGTGAAATTCCATCATTTATGCCAACAGCATTTCCGAAAATTATACCTCTCGGTTAACATTGGTAATTTATTGTAGTCCATTACATTTTTGGAACACAAGGATTCCTAGGTTAGAATCATTTCACTGTGTTATGAGTTGAATCAGCCAACTGTTAAGTTATTTTAAGAAACAGGAATCACACATCAGATACACAGCAGAACAAACTAACACAATAAGGTTACATACAGTGAAAACTTGCTACTTAACACTACCTTAAGTTTTAATATTTGGACAGTCTTTATTTTTTTCAGTATGAAAAAAACCCACTGCAAATGTAAAACTGGGAAAGTCTTGAGTTTTACTGTACTTTCAAACTGCATCAAATATACTGTGTTAACTTAATAACTAACATGTTATAATGCATTGTGTTGGACATTGTTGTGAAAATGTTAAGAGTTTGTATTTAATTTGCATTGTTGTGTTTCACATGTTGTAGTTTCTGAGTTTAATGTTTATGTTGTGGTGTTCAGCTTGTTCTTGATCTGGAATGTATTCATGCATTTAACTGTGATATTTCTATGGTTGCTTATAAGCTGTAGGCAGATATTGTTTATCAATGTGAATTATTACCAGAAAAAACTTCTGAAGTGTGTACATTGAAAGAGGTATTGTTTTTAAATTGCTCAGGGTTGCTGTTTCTTCTTGCTTACCTATCAACTTGTGCTTGCTGCTTTTAGCAATATAATATTCTCATAACCCTTTACTCCACAGATAAGTTTTTTTTGCATGGGCAAACAGCTTAGATCCAGATCAGCTGGCACATCCATACCATCTGGTCAGGATTTAGACTGTTCACTTTTGATTCATTATATTATTTCTGACCAGAGGGAGGGGGGGGGGGGGGAATAGATGTGCAGGCTGATCTGGATCTAAACTGGTCAGCTATGTGATAAAAGGCATATATATGGAGTAGAAGAAAAATACATATTTCTGTTATTTGTTTGGCTTGTTGCAATATTCTTCTTGATTTTTTGTTCACAATTTTTAAATGATTATAATATGGCAGATTCATGTTTATTACTATGTTTTGTTATTGTATGTGTATGCTTTGGCACAGTTCTCTGTTAAGATACATTGCAAACAAAATACCTTCATATCTATGCAACATGTTGACCAAACATTTTCCCGAAAGTACAAGTAAAAACTGTTGCTACATTCATTTTAAAAGGCAGATTATGTTTAAGTTTTTGGCAGCAAAATGTCGGGTAGTAAAAAAATGCACAAAATTAAAAAGATTCCTGTAAATTTCACTGTAGAGGTAATAAACAAATTCTTAAATTGTTATTTGTGCCTTTTCCTTGTTACCTTAAAAATGTTATTACTTGAAAATTGTTTGTAATAAACAAATGAATTTATGAAGAAAAAATTTGATTTAATTTTAGAATAAAAACATTGTTTTTGCTATTATTGTTACTCTGTTTTGAACCTTCATAACACAAAGATTGAAATATTTCATTTATTACACTTTCATATGCCAGAAAATGTTTCAAGCTCCACAACAATGAAAATTTTGACAATGTAAAAAGTTTATAATGAAATAAATGTGAATTAGTTTTCCTTATTTTAAGAAAGATGTGAAATAGAAAAAAACAACTTTATATATGCAAAAGAAAGGAAAACAGTAAAGAATTTCTCAATACAATCTAAATTACCAAATACAAATTTGCTCTTTTCGCAATTTGTAATATTTCTTGGGCAACCTGTGTGTCAAGATGCAAAGAAGATGAATAGAACACAAGATAAGGTGACAATATCTCTGTGTGCTTACAAAATCACCAGCCAATGAGAAAGGGATCAAAATGTCATAACTTCTCATATCACACAATCATACAATAATCCCACATGCTGCTATTGTTTTGATACAAGACAATCCAGGTGATCCTTTAAGACAATTTCATGAGACTATACACTATGAACATCACAGATACTTACATCCTAGTTGTGGAACAGTATTAAGATATTGGTTGGAAATTACTAAGAAGTATTCGGGTTTAAAACTTGTGACCCTAGCATTGAACTGTCATATAGACAATGGTGTGTGCTAAAGCAGTTTCCACTGTACCATATGTTACCATTTTTAGCTTTTCACAAATCAGATACTTCTACATTGAAGAATAAATATAAGGAGTTGTTCTTTGCATAACGGATATAAAGTAGTGTTTCTGTTATAAGTATGCTCGAGTCCAATCTCCTTCGCAGAGTTGTCGTTCCTTACACTCACTTTACATCTCTGCGAAAGGCTCAATGTCAAGATTTTTTACCAAACTCGGCAGCCTTATTTTATACAGTCATAAATTATGAATTTGAAAGCTTGAGGTAAAACAAATGACTGAAATCTTCACTATCTTTCATTAAAATCGAAGAAACCCAAGCTATTGTAAATGTAATTGGTGAACTATTTCTTTGAGTTAAATTAAAAGTAGTTGAAAGTTGTCCCAGCCTATAACAGAGGTGAAAGCATTGAGCCGATAGTGTAAGGGAGTGGCTCGAGTCATCTGTAGTATTTGGCTAGTGGTGTATAACCCAAATCAAATCTAATGAGAAAGAAATTGTATAGCTGACACCGGAACAAATGTCAACTTCCGCCCACAAATTGTCAAAAACACTTTTAAAAGCAACAATGTTTTCTCTTGTTGCAACCGTGACATAGTTTTAATGTTATAACTAAACAGTCATTTTAGTCTTAGATAGCCGTATGTACGCGATTATCACCAAGAAATTGAGTTTAGGAGGGTTGAAGAACGACTTGTGTTTTTGCGGCGTATTTTGACAATCAGCGTACCACTTGACTGACTCATTGTAGCCCTGCAGACGAAGTAAAGTTACTCATTCCTTTGCGAGGAATACTTAAATTAAGACGATGGCTGAAAATTCTCGCCCATCAGATCTTCAGTTCCAGAACAGTGTTGAAGGGGAAGTGCAAGGTAAGTATTTCCATATTTATGCCATTTATCGCCTGAGCAAACAGTGTGGATCCTTTATCCTTGCCCTCTGATCAGGATCTGTACTGTTTGCTTTTTGGTCAGGAATAACCCAATATAATTATATATGATATATCTAACAGCTGTTGATCTGAATCATCACTGTTTATCCATGCCACATAGGTATATATATATATGGAGGAAAGCATTAAGCAAGTAATATGAATTGGATCAAGACCAGATTCAGTCATTCATGAACATGAAGTTTATTCATTTTTGAATTATCTTTCCCGTTTCCGCCAATCAAAATAGGAATTACAAAGCCTGCAGAAAAGCTGGCAAAATGAACCCACTTTCCAAAGATTATTATCATTTAATTAAGACATGTTGCATGGATATATCAATGTCTTTAAGCAGTAACATGGATTTTTTATGCACTGGAATTAAAATTAAAATATGGAAGTTATTTATTAATGGCCTGTAAGTTTAAGTTGTGGACTTGGAATGGTGTGACTTCTCCTTTGAAATTTTTAAGTGTCTTCAGTTCTATGCATTGTCAGCAGTCAGGAATCAAAGGTAAACATAGCTGCTGCATTTTGAGTATTTTTATCTTTTAAGTTACCCCATCGTCAGATTTCCAGGACCCAGAGTTGGAGTTTGATGAAGGTGGCTTAGAACTTGCAGCAAAGGAAGGTGAGGGTTCTTTTCATTTCAGATTACAAGAACATATGAAAAAATATTTGACACATTTATTTTGCATGTATTTTGCAGGTAAATAAATCTTTAAGTTATTTACATGTAGTTGTTTAAATTATTTTATGCAGTAAATATTACAATTACATGTGATTGCAGATTTTATAGATTCTTGTTAAACTGTATCATTATGCATGGTGTTATACATTAGTTGTGTGAGTTTCAGTGCTCACGCTGGCTGATTTAAAATAATAGCCACAAAATTTTTGAAAAATAAATTAATAGCCAAAGTTTCACACAATGTTTCCACATGTCTGGGAAATCATTTTAATTATTTGTTTGTTTGTTGTTTTTTTTTAATTTAGATTATTTTATCTAAGAAACAAATGAAGATTACTGATTAGCTATTTACTTTATTAATTAAATCTAGTCAATAAAATTATTGGCTTTATGTAAAATTACAGACGATTTTTAATAATAAGACATTCTTCACTTCACTATTCCAGACAAAATCAATTGGATTCACTGCTATGTAAAATTGTTATTTGTATAACAAAACAGTCTTTATACTTCAAGGCAGTCTTAACCAAGCCATGTAAAATATTGCTTTAAAGCTTGGGGCAAATTAATTTAATTCACATAAATTTTCTGCTTAGGATGAGTTTATTATGTTAATGGGTAGTTGCAAAGACGATTCGGGACTAGACTGATGTCAAAAATAGACGTCGCGAAAATGGATGACAAATGTCATTACTAATAAACTAGTAGAAAATTGCAATGTAAAATAACATTTCCAAAGCAAAAAATAACTAAAGCAGCTAACTAAACTCATTTTATGAGAAAATAGGAAGTATATTCTTCGTAAACATGGTTAAAAAATTGGCAATTCGTACTGCGAATTTTCGTCCTATTCATCACTTGAGGTACAGTATCCGGCTAGGTTTTTGCTTTGAGAATGGATTTAGAATTTGGCCCATATTTACTATAAGGTTAGACAAAAATAACACATCATTTATTCTTATTCTTTAAATGTTTGTCTGCTTTGTTAAACATATGATTGGGGAATCCATAATAGCTATAAATAGCAACAGTTACAACCTTGTCATGACGTATATGGTTATACCCAAAGTTTACCGATTACAAACATCAATCATTGACCCGTAGGCAATGAAGCCAAGGTGATTATCTTAAGTGACACTTTGTTAGTTCAATTAGGGGATTAACGACCTACAATTATCAGAAATGTGGTGACCGCTCAGGGCAAAGTGAATGCAAATTAGCTAACAATATCTTGCTTTTTGACAATTATTTAATCGCCAAATTTTACCGCCAATTCTTTGAAATATTCGACAAAAACATAAAATTATCGCAAATGGCGACAATGTCGACTGACAGCGTGAGCACTGGAGTTTTAAGTCTTATGTTCAAGTATTTAATAGTTTGCATTTTATGACATCTAATTCAAAATATCCAACTGTTAACTTGTATAATCAGTGGTATATGTAGCTTTTCAGTTGATATACAAAATAGTCAGACCAATGCAAAGGATCATTTTTTTAGTAGGGAGCATGAAAACCGCCATTTCAGCCAATCAGATGCTTGAGATTTGAGACTGGTTTCCATGCTCAGTCTTATAACCTTGGGTCCAGATCTTCATGTGTTTCTCATAGGATGTAAATCATATCCCATTGAAAAAAGGTTTAAAAGTTTATTAGAGACATTTTAAAACTATAAGTGTCACAATTCACATTTGTCAGAAAGTAACTCATACTGCAAACTGTTCTTTTCATAATAATGTAAAAACTTATGTTACTGGAATTTTCTGTTTCCAGTGTTCATTTTCATTGCTTTATGTATGGGACAGATTGCATTCTTATTTGGAAAAAAACTCATTGGAAAATTAAAAAAAAATCTCAAATAATTGTGTGAATATAATAATATTTTATAAATTAGCTTCAGTGTTTTTAGCAGTATTATATCCAGATTGTGTATGGGGTTTTTATCCATTTACTACATGGATTTAACTTATATCCAATGTGCTACCAGTATAGAACCAGATCAGCCTGCATATCTGCGAAGTCTGAGCAGGATCTTCATAGGATGCATTTTTGTTATTCCTGAAGAAATCAAAAATCTAGATCTCGATCAGAATGCAAGGACTGGATGCACATCAGATATGAGCTACACCCATTTAGTAAAGAGTTAATTAACTGGAAAATGTTTCATTTTGGCAAACAAATACAATTTGAATAAGAAATGATACCCGTCCCCAGAAGGCTTGCAACTGAACACTGCATGTATATAGAGTGTGTAATTATATATAGCGTGTAATTATATGTGTGCATATTTGAATTGTTTTCATGCAGCTGAGTTAGATATAGAAGCAGAACTTGAAGGTAATATATCATGAATGGCTTAACTTGTTGTCTTACATCATACCAGATTATTTGAATTAAGCATGTAAACACTGACAATCGAAGAACTTTATTTCTTGCATTCAGTCGTTTAAATATTGACATCTTTTACATTTCTTTGGAACTGTTTCTAAATAACCACCACTCACTATATTAACACAAAAACTACCGAGATATTTTGAAATGGAAATTTTGCCACTCTCTGACAAAATGACCCTTATCACATTCTTGGGTGCTTAGTCCCCACTATCCTTTTATACAATGCTTGTTAACTTAAACTTTATTTGAAAGATAACTCTCTTCAGTATTAAACTAAATGTTTATCTTTAAGAGAAGTTAGGAAGTTCCATTCTCAACATAAAGTTAATTATTTACTTTTAACCCTTTCCTCCATGTAAACGCATTTTTATGCATGTGCGAGCAGTGTAGATCGAGATCAACCGGCACATCCGTGCCGTCTGATTAGGATCTGAAATGGTCACATTTTGGTCAGAAATGACCTAACGAATCAAAAAACGAACAGTTAAGATCCTGATCAGACGGCACAGATGTGCCGGCTAATCTGAATCTAAACTGTACAGCCATGCAATAAAGGTGTGTATGGAGGAAATGGATAAGGGGATGAAAAGCAATACATTTTATTGTGGCCTAAGGGTACCTTTTTCAGAGACTGGCAGAGACTATGTTTTATATGAGACACATTAAGCTAAAGCATAAAATGATTTGGTATCGTGCTACGGTTGTTACATGACTTACAACCCTTTCCTCCATATACACACCTTTATGGCATGGGCGAACAGTGTAGATCCAGATCAGTCGGCACTTATGTGATCTGGATCTACACTGGTTGCACACACATAAAAATGTGTATATATGGAGGAAAGGGATAATTTAGGAGAAGTGCACTGGGATAAATAAGTAATGAACAAGCTTATTGGGGTATTAAATAGTTATGTTGATCTTTGTTGTTATTAAGAGGTTGTAGTTAAAGTCAACTTAAGCCAAGAGAGCAGTCAAGTGACAGGAAAAACCATTATTGCCAACAATTTTAACAAAGGAATTAAAGGAAAGCTCTTTGCTATTTGTGAACATATGCCAGACACACTTCATCATTACTTGAAAAGTGCAAGATAAAACACTTGAAATTTTCTCCTTATATGCATGAAGGCATTTTATGGCCTATGCAACCAGTGTAGATCCAGATCAGCCAGAAAATATATGCAATCTGATCTGGATCTGCACTGGTCACATCTTGGTCAGTAATAACATAGTGAATCTAAAAGCAGACATTATTGTTTACTATTTTTGTTTACTCTAAATTTTGAAAACTTTTTACATATTTCCATATTTTTCCAAGATGTTCAGTTTCTGAGCATCAATATATTTAAGATAGACTTAATTTTATAAAGGAGACATCTGAATCTTTGCACCTGATACATAATTTTGGAAAGAGTAAACATGGTTATTGAGATCAGCCGCACTCAGAAAATTTTCTGTACCAACAATAAAAGAAGATGAAAGAGCATAAATCTGAAACATTTTTCAGTTAAAAAAAAACAACAAAATAGATAACCTGCTTAAAGATAATTTTAACCAGGTTCTGGGCATTTGCACCAACAGGTTTTCAGCATTTTTTAAGTAGCCACAAAAACGTTAGTAAGCTATCAATGTCTAACATACAAAAGTTGTTTTCATGGCATAAGATAGTGATGTATCCCAGCCATCTTCACCTGAACAGGTTGCATGCTTGTGGTGGTATGACCCTGATTGGAACTCCTTTTCTGGAGCTTTATTCTTGATTGGGTAAAATGATTAACAAATCTTTGTACTCTAAAGCACTTGTAGAGTGTTTCTGATACATCTATTAGGAAACAAAATGTACCTAAACCCGTATGTGTATAATCTGTTTTCATGCAATATTTTGTTCATGTTATGTAACAAATAAACAACTTTGACAAAATAAAAAACACAGACCTAATGTTCCAATACAATCAAATCAACTGTAAAATATTTTTTCTTAAAAAAAAAAACAATTTCTATATCATCTTTCTGAATAATTTAGAATGCATACATGCAAATATGTTTCGTATCATTTCCTTCAACAGTCACCGTCACACTGTACTGTAAAATTCTTGACTTAATCATAACGATGGGTTATTGTCTTGTTTTGTAAGTTTATCATCTTGTTCCATTCCCTACTCCATCTAGTCGAAACGGTTACACAGTTTACTGTTTGTTAAGATATTAATACATATTGTCATTTTAATGCAATAACTCCTTCTTATTTCAATAGCACTTATTCTGTAAAAGTGTTTTTGAACTAAGAGGAAGATATCTATAAAACCAAACTTTTATTGTGCCTTTAAAATATTCCTATAATTGCTATTCTCTTTCTTTCATCTCAGAATTGAAAGTTGATATATTAGATTTTGTTTTCTTTGTCTTCCCATCATGGTGTACATGTTTTGATTTTGCTAGGAGTTTGTTTGGGGTATTGTTGCTCAGCCAGAACATAATTGGTCATTTTTGGCTTTTGATTTTGCTTGAAAGAAAAGTTATTGTGCATGTTTTAATTTGAAATCTTTGTGTTTTTTGTCATGTGCATGATTGTTGTTTATATTTTATTCTTTGGTTATTTATTTTCATGAAGGGCAGGTAATGAGTGGTGAAGTTCTCTCCCCTAATTCACCAGTTCTAAATTGGGATATCGGTACAGGTAAAGAGTGTACACAGAAAGCTCTGTATTACTTACTGGTAGAATCTGTAGATGACTTGTATACAGTATTTTCAAGGTCATGTGACTGTGTTTCTCTTATATGATTTTTTAGATAAAAACACATGCTTATATCAGTTTGTGGAATTTTAATGCCTCATGTAGTTAAATAATTTGGCAACATCAACAGTTTGTGTTTATGAAAACTATGCTGAAATTTTACATGGAAAACTAAATGAGTGTGGAGAATATGTCACAGAATCTTGAAGAAAAGCAGAATGTTTATACTAACTCAGTGAATTTGCTGTGATTATCACTCTTTTTGCACACTTGAAATGCTCTGTTGTGTATCTGCTAATGATAGTTTCTTTACAGACGCTCCAACACCACAGTTTGTTACATTTATGACTATTCTGATAAAATTTCTTTCACTGATAGTCTCAGTAAGGTATTCACAATGCAGGACTTCTTTTACATCTATTTTAGTGCACTCTTAACATAGGAATCACACAGTTAGTCATTATTATGCTCTTGTTCTCCCCAAAATTTCTTTCCTCTTTCTTTCCTTGATTTTGTATAACTTTGTGAAGCTCATTTCATTTGAGATACCAGGACTTTCATTTATTTAAAGAAATTGAATGGAACTGTCAAAAGGAAGGAGTATTTATTCAATTTAACAGCATTCATAGGAGGCATATATTTTATTTGATTAAATTTGCATGATTGTATGATCTTAGTGGGTCTATAAGGCTACGATATAATAATTGTTTAAACCACTAAAATTTATCTCCTGCTTAATAATGTACAAAAATGAACATTTTATGTAAGGTGAAGGTCACATTAATATTTGAAGGCCAAATATATAAGGTTATCACCTATGTAAGGTGAAGGTCACATTAATATATTTGAAGGCTTAATATGTAAATTTATCACCTATGTAAGGTGAAGGTCACATTAATATTTGAACTCCGAATAATTATGTAAGGTTACCACCTATGTAAGGTGAAGGTCGCATCAACATTTGAAGGTCAAATATGTGAGGTAAATTTTACATGTATGTAAGGTGGAGGTCACATTTACATTTGAAGGTCAAATAATGTGAGGATAATTTTACATGTATGTAAGGTGAAGGTCAGATTAATGATTGAAAGCAGATAATTGGCCAGTCAACACATAATGTTGAGATCATGATTGGTCAGAAATTGTTCCCCTCTTTCAACTAGAACCTTGCTATGAATGTCTCCCAGATTGTCCTTCAACTCCTTTTCTTTATTATACAGAAAGTTATTTGGGCTAAAGAATTATCATACACCAATTACTCAATATTTTAAGTACAAGTATATAAATATATGATTGATATAAATTGCTTTAATTAATCTAATACACAATGTAATCATTATTTAAAAAACACTTCATTAGCAAAACTGCCTTTAAACTGTTTATCACAATATTTACAGAAGCATTTAATGTAGTGTACATATATTTCATTACTATTCTTACTACCATTATATTGTAGAATTATATTACCAGATACAATTTACTATGTTTGGTCAGTTTGAAAGAACAGTGTCTTGTGATTTCAGAGATTGCAGGTCTCAACAACTTGTGAACATCATTATTGTTACATTAAGAAGTAATTCCATGAATATGTCTGCTGTCAGTTGACATATTACCATTACTTTCCGTTTTACAAAATGGTGCTTTCTTTACTTATTGTAATATTGTAGCAGATATTTATGATAACTATATTTAAACTAAAGAGTCAGTGAACATTGGTGAATTTGATTTCTTAGAGTAAAACACATTTAATAATACAATGTATTGTTGGTGATATTTGAAATAAGTTCAAATATCTGTTTATAGACAATTGATATCTGGAAATAATTATACTTGCCTTTTCAACCAGTGCAGACCATCATCACCTATGAAGTCTGAACAGAATCTACACTTGACTATATCTAATAAAAAATAGGATAAAGATCATTAGTACAAGTTACTACAACCCTGATCTTGCAGGATTGATCTTTCTTTAAACATGTTTAGCTATCTGGGTTCTTTTGAAGAAAAGTTAACTTGTCTGAAGCAGCAATAAATGAAAAGTTGAAATGAAAAATCAGGCCTTGTGAAGTTGTTGCTGAATACAGTATGATTCCCAGTAAATGGTTATTGCATCAAGCTGTTAGATATGCAGCTTAGACAAACAGGTGACCACAACACAATTATGTACAATAATCACTCTTACATCGCAATGGTGAAGTGTGGAGACTGTGCAGGGTGATTTGGGTCTACACAGGTGGCAAATACAAGTAAACCTTTTACTCCATGGCATGAGCGAACAGTGTAGACCAGACCAGTTAACACATTTTGCGTGCTGTCTGAACAGGATTTACACTGTCTGCTTTTTTGTTTGATTGGGTTCTTTCTGACCAAAAAGAAACCAGTATACATCCAGATCAGATGGCACAGATCTACACTGGTCACACATGTGTTGAAATCCATATATATGGAGTAAAGAGTTAACATGGTAGCAGTAGGATGTGTGTTATGAGATGTTGTACTCTCTGCAGAATTATCAAGAAACAGTTCAGAAGGGAGTGCACCATTCAGAGGTGGTTCCATCACACCTGATGGTCTCATTGATGAGGACTTTGAAGAGGAGATTGGGAAACCTATTGTAAGTATTGTAGGGCTGAACAAAAAAAAAACTGAGATTAGAAACCAGTCTCAAATCTCAAGCATCTAATTGGCTGAAATGGCGAACAATTGCCAATCAGCCAATCAGATGCTTGAGATTTGAGACTGGTTTCCATTCTCAGATTTATAACCTTGAGGCTAGTTTCATTTTAGGCCTGTATCGCAACTGTAGGCCTCATTGATAAAGAATTTGAAGAGTAGATTCTGAAACATATTGTAAATACTGTAAAACAGAGTCTCACTTTAAGCCATTCCCTGTTATGAATTTTAATATTGGCGTTGTCTGAAAGGTCACACCTCAACTAGGATGAACATATTTCTGTAACTAGGATGAAGATGAGGAAGCTGAGCTGGGTGACTACCATGACATTGCACGACACGGGATTATTGAAGTGGCTGGAGACGATGTGTATGGCAGGAAAGTGATTGTGTTCTCAGCGTGTAAACTGCCTCCAAAGACAGAACTCAATCATCAACGATTACTAGAGTAAGATAAAAAAAATGCTCTTAAATTTGTACCAAAATGATGAATATATATTATTGTAAGTCAAAGTGAGCCAGCAGCAAGGTTTTTCCCCTGGGCACTAATTAGAATTACTATATAGTGTCTGTAAGATATTTTTATTTAAAACTTGCACAAATAAATGTTTGTAAGAATAGTTGTGTTTGAAAAAGTGTATACCTTGTTGATAACATTGCATTCAAGGGTCCAGCAATGTTTGGTTAGTGAAGACTAGCTCCTTTAATCTTGCTGTAAGTAACCTGGTAACTAAAATAAGACAAAATAGCAAAATTCTGCAAATAACTCTGTCCTTCATGGTGCACCTTTAAACTCCTGGGGGACAAGTGTAGATACAGCGGGTGAGGCGTTGTTGGTCAGGATTTTCACTGTTTACTGGTACTTCTTAGAAAGCGTCCAATTAGTCTAAAATTGAACAGTGTAGATCTTGATCAGACAATACTTAGGATATATAAGGTGTATCCATAGAGTAGAGCGTTAAATGGCATATGTATGTTTGCAGGTTTATCAGGATGACCCTGGACCAGTATGTGGAGTTTGACTATGTGATAGTGTATTTCCATCATGGAATGACCAGTAAAAACAAACCCAAGCTATCCTGGATGGTCCAGATATACAGAGAACTCGACAGAAAGTTAGTTTAATCTCCCTGTTTTTTTAGAGTTTTCTGTAATAAGTAATGATCCAGCTGCAGAATTCAATGTACTTGAAAATTAGTATTTCCACCTAGACAAGTGTTTTCTCAAATTCTTTCATTTTTTCTTTATTTTATAATATATTTGAAAATAGAAAATTAAGTAGTAGAGACTCAGATTTCTTTAAAATTGATGATCCTGTTTTGTTAAATTTTTTAATTCAGCAATTATTATTTTTAACCATGGGCTAAAGTTTCAATTTGCTTCTCTTTACTATTGCAAGGTTTCACAGTATGTTTAAGTTCAGAACCCCATTGAAACGGTGAATAATTGAAATTTATCTGGAATGATTACAGTTCTCCAAAAGAAATGACCAATATATGTAGCCTTAGTCTGGACTTATCCCAATTTTTCAGATAGATGTCACACTTAAAAAAGTAACTTGAACTTTTGTAGACCATTGGTTCAGTTTACAAAAGAGCTTGAGGACAGAGTAGATTGGTACTACATTTAGACCAGCAGAGGAAAATTTCTTGTCCTCATCCCGTAAAGACAGCCATGTCATGTTGATATGTTGAGATGTTTTCTGAGTAATAGAAAGACTAAATGCAGTCACAGCATAACTGGGAAATATTTAGTGACATAACTTCAGTCATACATGTCTCAAACTGTTATGTTTTTGGCTAATGAATCTGTCATCTGTGTACCTGCATTGGAAAAGCTCTGAAGAACTTAAGAGTCCAGACAGATTAGTTTATTCTCACTTCCATGGAGACAGCAATATCCTATGTGTGATACTTCTTGGAAGTTAAGATCAGCCTGCACATCTGTGCAATCTGATCTGTTTGCTTCGAGTCAAAAATAATTAAAATAATTTTAAAAGCAAACAGTGTACAAATGTGCAGGTTGATCTGGATCTACACTGGTCAAACCATTGAAGTGTAGTAAAGTAATATTTATATTTATTATTTGCAGCTTCTAGAATATCATTGAAGTTTTTTCCTTGTAATATTTTAGGTACAAGAAGAATTTGAAGGCTTTATATCTGGTGCATCCGACAAACTTCATCAGAATATTGTGGAATATATTCAAGCCCATTATAAGGTAAGTCGTCTGAAAAATGCCATGGTATTTACTAAAAGCTTATTGTTTGCTTATAACTGACCAATGTTTAAGTTAATTAACTAAACTTTTGCATGAGTTATGGACTAGAAAATGTTATGCAGTTCTTGAAAACTATTTCACAGAATTTTAATTTACAAACTTGAAGTTTATGTGTAAAAAAACCCTTTATGGTAAACCGAAGTTCAGCTGGCTGCTTCCAAAGTGTCCCATTTCATCAGTTACAAAACATAAGTTTATCTATAACTCAGGTGCACGTAGATTGAAAGTTTGAGTGGAAGGTGTCACATATATTCTGTTTTTATGAAGTAAATGCAAGAATGAAACATCTGCTTTGACAGCTTCAAATGAAATTAATAAGTACTGCAGATTTGTTTAATCTTCTACATTTAGTGCCAAAAGTCACAAAATGGAGACAGGAAACTAATCTGAAATCTCAAGGAACTGGGATTAGATTGGTCATCAACTGAAATAATCAAACATTTCACCCAAGATCATCAAAATCTGCAGACCAGTCACAAATCTAAAGTATCTGATTGGCTGAAATGGCGACTGGTCACCATTTCAGCCAATCGAGAATTGAGACTGGTCTCTAATCTTAGTTTTATGATCTTGGGCCCTACAGTTGAGAAATAAGTCTCCAATCTCAGTCTATGACATGTGCTCTGAAAGTAGTTCTGGGTTTTCAGTTGACAGTCTTTAACGCAAAATCTCTATAAGATGTGTACATTTCTTTTGCTTGTACTGAGTTTCTGCTTTAAAGGGACAAGAAGTTGGCAGAAATGAAAAGTCTATGATACGCATGTGCATTTGTTAACTTTAATTTAGTCATAAGCCTTTACACCATGGATATATTGACAACCAGTGTAGATCCAGATCAGCTTGCACATCTGTGCTACCTAATCTGAATCTAAACTGTTCATGTCTTGGTCAGTAATTACTGGTACCTAATGACTCTAAAATTGAACAGTGTAGATCCAGATCAGACTGCACTGATGCACTGGCTGATCTGGATCTACTGGTCCTCATGGTTATGAGTCATATCCCATGGTGTAAAGGGTTAATGCAGTATTAATTTAGATGTAGTTTAAACCACAAAATATTAATGTAATTAAACTTCTCTTTCTTGATGGTTTTGTTTGAAATTTCCTGTGTCGTCACAGAAGGTATGTTGCTTTCCTGCTTAATACTAACAGCAAGTCTTGTAAGCTGCTTGAACCCTTGTCCTGCTAACTTTTTCCAGGGATTTGAGTTTTGATTAACACTTCTTGCCCAGGATTGGAGTGATGGACTTGTGTTAATCTCTGTTTTTGCCTTTTGTTAATTAAGGGTTTTTGTCTAATCAAGACATTTGTATTGACAGACTAGGGTATAGTGTAGACCATGATTAGACTGTGCAATAAGAGCACTGAGTACAGTGCAGACATTGACTGCACAGTGACAGTCTTGGGTACAGTGTAGACCCTTCTTAGCCTGCACAGTGACAGCATCAAGTACAGTGACAGCATTGGCAGTGTAGATCTATATTTGACTGCGCAGTGACACATTGAAAGTGTAGACCCTGATTAGACTGCACACTGACAGTGCTGGGTACAATCTGAATTTGTCATCAATAGTTTTAAAATGCATGTTGATCCACTTGGAACAAGATGAGGGTTCAGCACTGTGTGGGTTGGAATATTAGGTATATTACCTGTGCTACAGGTATAGCTGAAAAAGTCTTATCTCTTGACAATTATAAGGTACCTAGATATGGTACTGAAGGTCTACCACAATACCACTTGCATCAGTTGTCCTGCAGTACCACATGTACCAGTGACTCCAAGGGATTAGATGTTTCATCTGTAACTCCAGCACATACATGATTCTTTTTCTTGCTTATCCAGATTCTTAACAGTTACAAAAAGTAACACATGATTTACCCTTTACTTCATATTTTATTGCATGTGCCACCAGTGTAGATCCAGATCAGCTGGCACATTGATGCCATCTGATCTGGATCTACAAAAGTCACTTCTTGGTTAGAAATAACCTAGTATATCTAAACCGAACAGTATAGATTCTGATCAGATGTTATGGATGTCCTGATAGTTATGGATCTACAATGTTCACATATGCCAACAAAGGTGTATTTGTGTAGTAAAGGGTTAAATTTATATGCTTAAATGTTTTTGTAACCTTATGGTGTAGAACATTGCATCTTTTATTTTATTTGTGACATCTTTTGAGCTTATCTTTCAGAAAGAAAAGTTCCAAATAAATAATTTTGTCTTCATTAGCATATTTCTTGAAACTTTTGTCAATACAATAAATAGTAATATTCATGTGATATTAATTTTCATGATATTGCAAACAGTTTGATCCATGAATATAAAACTCTCTCTAAACATGATTCCAGAACCTTGAAAACCATGAATTTAAAAAACAACAACATTGAAATGTTGTTTTACCAAAACATATGAAATGTTATGCCAATTACTACAGATGCATTTAGAAGGAAAAGTTCCCAGATTACCATAGTAACTGTCTTCATTCTCATACTTCTTGATACTTTAGAAACTTGGGATGTGCAAGAATGATGTATCAGTGTATAATATTATGTACATATTTATCCAACATTACTGCCTATCATGAAAGCTTTCATCATTATGTTTTGAATTTACATTTATTGGCATATGCTCAATTAATTTTACTGGAGGTCAAGATATGCATCAATTTTCACGTCTGATTCATGTGAAATAATTGTTATGCTCTCGAAGGGAAGGAATATAGAAATCCATCTGTCTGCCTAGTAAAGTCATGTCCTAACTTCCTCTCCAAAACCGCTTGGGAGAATTTCATTGAAACTTCACACTGGTGTTTTCCAAGTAACTGTTGTGAATATTGTCAGGAGTTTCTTCTTGATTTTTTGTTGGCAGAGTTATGGGCTCTAAATCGTTTTTCCTAAAACTTCTACTTATATTGAAATCTTTTCCACGCTTCATCCATGCTTGTGGAATTTCATTGAAATATCACAGAAATGTTTGCCACCAAACCTAACAGATGTCCTGACTGATCTGGATCTACACTGTTCACCCACACAATAAAGGTGTAAAGGGTTAAAATTAACAAGTTACAACTATAGAACTTTTGGTAATGGAATGATGAGAAGAAGAAATATTCCTTTTACCATATAGCAGTAATTTTGTTATGTTTTTACCAGTTTCAGGTATTCCAGCGGCAATAACTGTTTTCAAATATATTGTTGACCCTCATTTTACTTTTAAATGAATTATAAAAACATATTATAGAGAGTGTCAGAAACAAAAATGTAACACTGTCATGTTTTAATAACCTTTCATTGTTTAAAGCCCCAGCCCTAAACTTAAGTAAGAATATACTATTGAAAAATCATATTTCTTCATATGGACTCCAATATATAAACTCTAACAGAACACAAAAGGTCCGAGCGAATTCTTTCTTATAGAAGGGATTTTCAATTATATTGTTAAATTATCTTTAACGAACTTTTAAGAAGCTAAATATAATCAAGGTATATTAAGCACTGATTTTTGAAGAACAGACCACTTCATGCGCGATCTAGATTTCTGTGACATTTCGGAAATCCTTCTTTCGCTTTTAGTCATGTGGACCAAATTTATTTTAGTAAATTAAAATTTTATTAGCCCGAACTAATGCTAAAAATGTGTGCCTATAGTTCCAAATACTTGTAATATTTCATACAAGAACGGGTTAAATTGAAGTAATGCCGCTTTAACTAGAATGCTACTTGAGTCTGTACACATATGGAAGAAAGTTGATTTTTGAGGTAGCAAAATTCAATAAATACCAGATTTTTGTTCAAAATACCTTAATCTGTCTTTGAGGTAATTAATAACTTCCAACTGATGGCCTTTATCAACTTCCACAATCCTACTAGCTACATATATGACATTTTTATTAACATTACCATTATTCTTGGTTGATTTTCTTAACAGTAAATTCTTATTTTAAATTATAATATATTGGTATATACTTGCTTCTGTGTACAAATATGACTTATCATCAATTAATATAGAAGATATTTGTGTGTTACCTTTCATTTTGGACATTTTAGAATAATTGTACAAAAGATGTTTAAATTGGTGTAACAGTGTCCTATCAACTGTATTAATTCTGTATTATATAAAGGTTAAATAGTCAGTTAGGATTGCATCAATATTTGATATATACATGTATTAAAAAATCCTAATATTATAATTCATTTAATTTCTTCATTATTATATCTATTTCATTGTCACATGGCTTTCAAATGCTATTTTGTAGAAAAGAGAATTTAGTTTGTTAGTTAACGTTATAGCTACATTGTTGTGTATTAGAGAAAAGATAATATAATATAATATATACTGAACAAAAATAAAATGTATCCACTTTTTATGCTTTTATTGCCATGATATTTTCATTTAATAAGGGACACTTTGAATGGTATTGTATTATTTAATCTCGGTTGTTTTTAAGTTCAATTGATCATGAACATAATCTTCCACATCAAGACCTAAGCAACTGCTTGTCGAATTACAATTGAAAAAGGATTTAAAAATGCTATATTTTCAATTTAAAGGGAGGTAATTAAAAATGGTTGGATTTTAAAGGATTGTTTATTGAAGACTTGTTGTTTTATTAATGTGTTTTTATTGACCACAAGGCCTGGACAAATTGATTAAATAATAAAAATGTGAATATATTTGGGGAATTACTGACTTTTTCCTAAAATTGCTATTATAACAAAGGGAACGATAACTCTGTTGTGACTCGAGATTTTCAATAACATTTTATTTCTTTGCAATAATTACAGAAAAACAAATTTGTTCCCAGAAACCATTTTATTTATTATAATTTTTCTAATTTTACAAAAATACAGGTAGAAATGTGGATACTTTTTATTTTGCTGAGTATAGAATTTTCACAATAAAAGTGATAATTTGTAGATAAATTGTTTGATAAAAAAACTCTTAGACTTGTGTGAAATAAGTGTATTTGACCATCTGATGATACATGTATTACTACAAAGTATGTTAAGTTAATCAGATACCATGAGAAAGTTTATGTAATATTATGAAGAAAATTCAGTTCCAGGTGCGTGAACATTGAAAAACAAAACAACTGCTTTAAATCATCAAAAAGCGAAATCTTAAAATGTTAGAGGAAATGTTTTCCTGCAGAAATTTGCTTATGATTTATTTAATTTTATCCTACAGTTTTTCAAAGAGAATTTAGTTCTGTGAGTTCAGAGTTTCATTTAAATTTTTGGCTAAGTTGGACAGTTGTTTCCTTAATTAAATAATCTTCAAAAATGTTACCCTAGCAGCAATAGCTGAAATAATAACTCAAGCTTTCTTTCTTTATTGTTATTTCTGACAATCCTATAACAGTAGGTGAGTGATTGTTTGTTTATATCCTTTCAGATGTACTCTACATTCTATTACCACTTCTGTTACCATTTGTTTTCTGCCTTTCATCATTTTAGTGCAGGAAATACCTTAACTTCTTATTAAACACTGAAACATTTTTGCACTGGGGTGATGATATTTTAAATAGTCATATTGATTACACTTTACACTTATTTTTTTTACTTAGAATATTTTGATGTCCCCTATCTTGTTATGGTAGGGTGAACATAAATAGTGATAGCCTTGTCATTCCATCCTAATTTCTGTGGTTTTTCACAATGTAGTTTCTGGAGCCTATCTAAGCAACCCCTTAAAAAATGTCAACTAAATTGCCAACAAATACTCACCATAATAAAGGTATTCCAAGAACAAAGGCCTTCCGCAAAGGTCGCAGTTTTACTTTAAATAGCATAGCTTTACACCTTATTAAGAGACTTCAGACAATCTTCCCAGAACTGTACACGAGACTTAGACTAAAATCGATCATCAAATCCAAGAAACTTGGATTGGGTCAGTCTGTCTACAGGCTTGCAAAAATAAAGTCAAACATAATTTATGAATGGAAAAGAAATCACAGTGGGTGTAGGTGTTTGGGTTTACACTGCCTACCCTTAACCTGCCACCCATATTTTTATTAAAAAAATGCATTTGAATGTAAAACTTTTGCAGTGGGTATAGGTAGGAGGCAAGAACATCCTTGTCCCCAGTTTGAATAATCTGTATTGTGAGTGTTCTGACCCCATCATTGACTTTTAGCTCAATAGTTTCTCACTGAATTTAAATTCCAGATTGACATTTTAACTTGCTTAATTAAATTCCAGATTATGAAGTCCAATCTGTGGGCATGTAGTTTGGGACACTGGCCACACTATATTGAATTGTTTTGTTTTTTGCATTTTTGTTGTTTTTTAATGCTGAAATTGTTGTTTGAGGTTTTTTACTTTGTGGAATATGGGAGTATGGTTTTTGGTGTTAATCCTGGTAACAGTCCATTTACCATGATTAAGCAATATTGCTTAAGTCGTAAACAAAGTAATCAAAGAACTACATGTATTAATGAAATTCTTTATTTACTTATTTTAAAATCTTATGATGTTAAAATTCTATGTACACACACATATGCACAATTGTCTGTGCAATTTTTCATATCTATAGAGAATAGATGTGGCTGAAAATAATGGAATAAAATATCTGAATGCTTGGGTCAGTTTGAGGTAGTGTTGTTGGTATGACATTACAATAATCTAAAACACTATCTTTTCACATGCATGTCCATCGTGACTTCTGCTTAGTATTGTAAAATGTTAATTGGCTGATTCTTAATTTCTTGTTGTTGTTTTTTTCTAATTATTTGTTATCCATTTGGTATTTTTACCATATCAAGGTACAGATGGTTGAATGAAACAATATGTTAGCCTAATATTATGTTTGTAATAATTTAAGGGTTTGGTTCAGACTGATCCAACTTTTAAGGAATACTGAAGGAGATTGGTCTGTTTATTGGGCTAATTTATCAATATTTTGTTTTTTTATCCAGTAATCACAGACCCCTACATGTGTTCTGACAACAAATGTAGGCTGAATGATTTATGTTTAAAAATGACCTATAGTAACAACACTTCCTTTAAAATTCAGTATTTTTTAAGGAGAATGACTACACACTTTATATTGTGTATTTAATTTTTAGACTTAACTCCCTGAATGCTAAGCACACTTAGCACAGCTTATGTCACATTTGAAACCGGTGAAGATCCTTGGTCTCCGCTGTTCAATATGAGACTTGAGTGTGGAATTTCTGTAAGCACAAAAATGAATTAGCCCCTTTTCAATAGTCAGTTCATTACACTGATTCATCAGGTAACGGGTACCATTAATAATAATAAATTTTGTTCTGACTGCTTCTGTTAAGAAGAAAGTTGATTTTTAAGAATATTGTAAATTAAAAATGACATTGTGTAATTTCAGTGCCAAGTTTGGACGCAAGGTGATGTATGTGAACTACCTGCATGAGTTAAAGGCACATCTACACTTTGACCAGCTTAAAGTCCCACCACTTGTGTTGCAGTAAGTTTTCTTTAGAAAATCATGCTTATTCAAGTGATAATCATTTTCTTTTTCAATCTGGAAGAAGAAGGGGGGTTTAGTGAAAGTAAAGTTGCTATTCTAACTTCAAACTTCACAAAACTGACAGGTGTACCAGTAAAATAGATGGTTCTTACAGTCACTTTTGCATGGGAAAATCCCCCTCCCACCTGCCAGACCTGCCTCTCATTGAGATCACTGTAAAGATATTGTTTGGGTGGGAGGCATGTATGTCTGGGCCATAACCAGCATGGATGATCAGAGTGTAATGAAACTTTGTACCACAGCACGACAATGTGATGTGCTCTAAAGATGTGATTTTGTTGAAGGTTTCTTAACATGTTTTTGTGCTTAGCACCAGTTACCATTGGCTCAAGATTCTAGACCATTCTTAAAACTCATACCTTTCAAAACTTCAGTATATGATTGGTCATTTTGGGAATGGTCTAGGATTCAAACATTCAGTTGCTTAGAATGAGCAACCATGTTTGATGGTAAAACCAAGTGAATTTCAGTCTTCAGTCAAGCTTTAGGTGCTGGCTGCTGATCCATGGATGTCTGAAATCATCAGTTGAAACAATAATTTCAGAATACAATTTGTACACTAAATTGAGATATATTTAAGAAAGCAACACAATAGCGTGTTCTTTAGCAATCTTTACTGGTTTCCATATGTTTACAAATAACAAGATAATTTACTGAGATGAATGTGGCAAAAATGTAAGTAATTGTTGTGTAACATGATTTCCAAATGTAAAACTTCAAATATTAAGATAACGGTGTAGATCCTGATCAGTTGGCAAGGATATGCTGGCAGATCTGGATCTACACTGTTCACCCATGAGAAACAGCCATATCTCATGAAGTAAAGTGCCGGTCATGTTTAAATATAACACTATTTTGCTATTTTCAGATACAATGCTAAGCTTTTGTCATCACAAAAACCAACATACCCATATGAAGGGGAAGTGCAGAGGAACAACAGTTCACTGAAAACCCAACAGTTTGGAATGTCGCTAGCCTTGTAAGATGTTTCTGTTTATATTGAGAAGATGTTGTTGCTGATTAAAATGTATTGGTGGTTACCTTGACTGATAAGAAGCATGTATGTCAACATCCATACAATAAAATATAGTACAGCAGCCATCTGATCAGGATCTACACTGCTTTTGTTTGATACATTAAGTTATTTTTTAATCGTGGAAAATCAATGCTTTATCTGGTTGGATGGCACAGTTCAATGTTGATGACATTTTAGTATGATATTGTCATATTTATTTGACTTCCTATAGAATAATTGACAAGTCTTTATTTTTAAAAGCATAATGCTATCAGACAATACATGTATTTTTATTCACAGTAAATATAATTTTCAACCAGTGTCACAAGTCATTTTCAACTTCAGTGTCACAAATTTTAGGACATGTACTTATATATTAATATATATTACTTGTCTCAAACTTCTGAACAGCTCTTGTATGATATTTATTCTTAATTAAAGTCAGAAGACAAGACTTAGTATAAGCTGATAGTATGCTTAAAAAGTATATGGTTTTTTGTTATGATGAAAGTGTACATTATGATGATTTTATTTCAGGATTAAAACCAATTACGGCCAAACAATACCACCAGTTGTTCAACAAACAGTAGAATTTATCAGAGGTCATGGTAAGTGATTGTTCAAAGAACTTGAAGTAAAATATCACAGTGACACAAGAATTTCTCCTGCAACCATTTTAGCAGGGCATTTTCTTGATATAAACATTATAATTTTTTTCATTTCAACTGCTCATTTTACTTTCTGGTAGATATCTTAAAACTTGCACAGATAATCAGGCAGGATATGTAGATGTTCGTTAAGAAAAGCATTTTCCATGCAACCATTTTTCCAAGAGTTATGGCTTTTTTAAATACATTAGTAAATTTAGTTGTCACAGAATTTAGATTTATTTGCATACAATTACTAAGTCATGAAAATTTGTATGACAATGTTGTTATGTAATTGTTGCTGTATTTCACAGCCCTGGACTCTGAAGGTATATTTCGACGCACAGCCAATGCGGCAGTTTTAAAGGACGTGCAGAGCAGGTTAAACAATGGAGAGACCATCAACTTTGAGGAGTTCAATGACGTTACAATAGCTGCTGTAGCCTTAAAAACATTCCTACGAGAACTGAAAGAACCAATTCTAACATTTGAGCTGTATGAGCCAATAATTAGACTTCATGGTAAGTTGTTAAGTCCTGGTACCGACCAACAAGTATGACAGAGTTCTTCTTCATTAGGAAAATATAAACATATTATAAACAAATTACAGTGCAAGAGAATGTTTGGGTTTAAAATGAATATTTAAAGACAGTGTATTATACAATCATGCATAGTAGATGGCCAGAGTCCTGAATGCCGATTAGAGTCTAACTTGAACAGAATAAATTATGAGCTTAAGTTATTAAAACTTGAAGTGTATGTCTTCAGAAACCTTTTATCTCCATAAAACAAGATGGAAGTTTCGGATTTATGTTTCAGGTCAGGAGAAAGATGAGCAACTATTGCAGGCTAAACGAATGTTGAGAGAAGAACTGCCGGAAGTCAACTATACAGTGCTGAAATATATCCTCGATCTCTTAGTAGAGGTACAGTAAAGACTTTTGAACATAAGTCAGACTTTCTGTACATTCCAATGTGTATAAAGTTTATGAGAAGTACTGCAAAACTATATTTATTCATTTGCTCACACCTATGGTGTCTGATTGGGCACTACATGTTTGCTTCTTGCTCAGAAATAACCTCATAAATCAAAAAGGTAACAATTAAGATCATGATCAGACAGCATTGGTGTGCAAGCTGATCTGGATTGAAACTGTTTGCCCAAAGGTAAGGGCCATTTCCATAAGGGATTATAGAGGTTTTGTTATAATGTAAGGTTAAAGAGCTGTATTTCTTTTGCTGTAGGTACTCTCTAAGTTTGATGTTGACTCACTTTCTGTTTTAAAAACTTGTTTAGTTGTACAGTTTTCCTGCAGGCAATATCATGCAGTTTAAACAGTTAATAATTTGCAAGCCTGTTATTTCAGAATGAAATGCCAATTTTAAAGTAGCATTATTAACCAGGTTTTCTTTGAAAATATTTGAATTAAATTGATGAAATATGTTGGCATGCAACTGGTATCAAACATTCTGTATAGCCTATAACTTTGATTTGAATGAAACTTGCCTTAAATGATCACTATAATGTGAGCATGTCACATGCTTAAAGCCATGCCTTATGACCAACAGTGTGACAGGCAAAATTAACAGTTGTGATGTCATATATATTAACATACTCTTTCTAACAGAGATTAGCCAGTCATGCATATATCCTTAGGTATTATGGTAATCATAAATGTACACTTTTATAGGAAAATACTTGTTATGTAGAGTTTTATTTTCTCTTTTAAAAAGAAATGTATCTTTATTTTACCTTTCAGGTTGCTGCACATTCTGACAAAAACTTGATGACACCAGTAAACCTGTCGATTTGTTTTGGACCAAACCTAATCTGGCCACGTGGGCAGTCGTCTCTCGGCACCATGGGATATGTCAATTCATTTGCTCTGTTGCTTCTGGAAAATTTTGATACTTTGTTCGAAACAGTGACACAGAGTGAAGCCACTTAGAGATTTATTGATGACATATCTAGTGTTTCTTTTTGACACTTTAAGGCTACCAGGTGCACAAAAATACATCAATATCGTAACCCTTTCCTTGATATACAAGTATATGCCTTTCAGGCATGAACAAAGGTGTAGATCCAGATCAGCTTGCGCATCCATGCCATTAAGGATCTTCACTTGCTTTTTGATTTTTAAGTTATTTCTGACCAGAAAGGAAACTGCAGATCCTGATCAGATGGTGAGGATGTGCTGGCTGATCTGGATCTACACTGTTTGCTCATGCCATAATGGCGCATATATGGAGGAAAGGGTTAATGTAAAGTCATGGGAGAAAGGTAGAATAGATAGCTTGATGTGGAAGATAATAATTTCCTGAACTGTGTCTTGACATGGAACTCTTCTTTTGACATTGATTGGTCAGGGACAGGGCAATGCTTGTAAAAGTTTGTTGTGGAACTGTAAGTATAAAATGCAATACAGTGGGACCATTATTAAGGCAGCTCTTAAAAACAATTCCATGGGAAAGAGGAGAGATTTTCATACACATTTTACTTACATATTGTTAATTTCACAGTGAAATGTGTAGTAAGTAATGGCTTAACTTTATGTCGTCATTTTAAGAATTGACATCAATTGTCCGAATGTACCTTTTCCTGTGTCGCACCCTATATTTTAGTCTATTATTGCTGAACTGTGAGATGTAACAAATATTTGTTGGTTTTACATTTTTCTAGCAAACCACTTTATGCCCATGAGTAGGACTATTTTATCTAGTATATATGTGAACTTTTAACCCTTTTCTCCATATACATGCCTTTATGACATTGATGAACAGTGTAGATCCAGATCAGCCAACACATAAATGCCATCTGATCAGGATCTGCACTGTTTCCTTCTTGATTCATTAGGTTATTTCTGACCAAAAAGCGAATAGTGCAGATCTTGATCAGGTGTCATGGATGCGCCAGCTGAACTGGATCTACACTGGTCACACACACGTAAAAAGGTGTGTATACAGAGTAAAGGGTTAAATGAAAGGGATCCTGTTGCTCTATAATTGTTGATGTTTGTCTTGGACACTTGTCTGTTGTATTTAGTCCTTGGTAATATATTACACTGCAGCAGCAAAATTCTTCGCAAAACCATTGTGATCTCACTTAAATGACCCAATTTCATATATGATAAAGAGACAGATATGTTATAATTCCAGATATTAAAAGGCATTTTTTGTTCAAATTTTCTGGATTTCTAGTATTCAGTAATGGTATTTAGTTATTTAAAGTAAAGATAGACATTTTTTCCTTAGAATTAAAGAAATTAACATTCTGATCTGTTCTGATTGATGATCGTTATCTTGAACATTATAAGGCAATTCCCATTTTAACACATAGAATCTCAACTATTTCCTGTTTGAAGAAACAAATTTGAATAAGATATTCAGATGTTTGGATGACTTATTTTTAGCCATACTGAATATATTACTTTTATTTGGATATGTGTCACATTTAAAAAAAATTACATTGTAAAGATAATGTATAACATTGTATTTTACTATGTTTTCATTGAAATTCACATGTTGATAAAAAAAATTATTCATAGCAAAAAGACATGTTACACCTTCCAGCAGAAACAGTCTTTTTGCCATTAGTTTATTTTAGCATTTGTTTTGGTTATGCAGTGTTGGTTTTAAATTTTCATTTAACTTTCAAAATATAATGCTTGTGACAAGAGGATTATGATGATTCCCAATGTAAGATCAATGTAGTATTTGACAGTTATGCCCTTTTTTGAAAACTGATTATTATAATTTAACGAGTTATGGTGGGGGATAGGAGGGTTCGTAGTTGTTGACACAAGTGTTTTAATGAAAAATGATCTTGTCTCGCTATTAATATGATAAGAATAATATCTCTCTAGCACTGTTACATATCACCTAAATTACCACAGGGATTTTCAATGTGCCTGATCAGCTTTTTTGTTGTCTGGTGTATTGTCAGTTATGCAAATAAAAAACCTCATTAGCTCTTCACATGACATTTTGCACACACAGGTTGTCTATGGATTTACACAATTTTTATGATTTTTTTTTGGTAAACAAGAATATGAGATTTAAAATAAAGACTTTTTACACAGTGATGCCTATTTACAGTCTTCTGCTACAAGGTTTATATTTAATAACTCTTTACTCCATAGATACACCTTTATTGCCCTGGCGAACAGTGTAGATCCAGATCAGCTGGCACATCTGTGCCATCTGATCAAGATCTGCACTGTTCGCTTTTTAATTTATAAGGTTATTTCTAACCAAGGTGCAACCAGTGTAGATCTAGATCAGATGGCATGGATGTATCAGCTAATCTGGATCGACACTGGTTGCACATGTGTAAAAATGCACACATATGGAGTAAAGGCTTAAGATGTGTTTGTCCATAGAGATTAGTTTACTAATTGTAAATAAACTGGATGTTTGTTTTGTTTTCTTAAGATGTTTGTTCTTCAGAGGTGTTAGTAAAAAAATTGTAGTAAAGGGAATGACAGTCAGATAAATTATGAAGTGGTACATGTATTAATATCAAATGGATAATTTGTAAAACAAAATTCAATGTTCATGTGGTCGTTTATTCCAGTCATTGACTGTTTTAGGTTTGAATGGGTTGGGGCTGTATATTTATTGTTGAATTTGTCGGTGAACTGGGAATATAGTTAGCTGTGTTTAAAAAAAAACTGACATTGCGTCATGATTTGTTAAATTTATGTAGAAAAGATTGAATTTCTGTTGCCATACATTGATTGTCACTGTCAATGGTGCTGTAAATTGTACCATGGTAACCAGATTAGCCAACATATAGACTGAACTTAAAGGTAAATACCAGTATATAAAGATACACTGATAAAAAAAATAGGAACACATTGATTAATCATGATTATGAATTGAAGCAAATTTTATTTCAATTTGAGGTACCTAGTGACAAAATCCCAATATCTGATTGTTGAATGCCTTATTTGCTGAAATATGTAACCAATGTGAAATATTGTGATTTTACTGGCTTATATCACTGCAATTCTAAAACAAATTTTGCCTTTTACTTTTAATATTATTACACTTGTGCATGTCATTTTATTACAAGCTGATTGAGTTTAAATTCAGTATTTAGTTAGGTTTAAAAATCTATAAATAGGTAATATTATATTTCAGTTCGTCAAATCCTTGGATGCTGATTGCAATAAATTTCCTGGGCCCAAGATCATAAAACTAAGTTTTGAGATCAGTCTCAAATCTCAAGGATCTGATTGGCTGAAATGGCGGCTGGTCGCCATTTCAGCCAATCAGATTATTGAGATTTGAGACTGGTCTCCAGATTTAGTTTTATGATCTTGGGCTCGGTTTTAGGTTGTTTCATAGAAACACACATGCATTCCAGTAAAACTCTTGTGTAATTTTGTGTTGATTTTATTGAATGTTTTTGAACAAAGTGGTTAATGGATACTCATTAAAACTTGCTCAAAATTAACCTTTAACTTAAGTGTTCTCTAATACATTGTCTCAGTGTTTGTCTGAAGTAAATTGAAAATAATGTATATTGTATAAAACTTTCTCTTGCACAAGAAATTTTAGCTGTCACAGATTTTAGAACAATAAAGTAACTTTACCTGTTCTGGAATTGAAAAGCATCAGCCATTTTCTAGCTGGCATGGACTTTTTCCTGTTTTGTTAAGGTATACTTTTTCTTCACGGTCTAAGATTATTAGCATTGTATTAGTTATACTTTCATTTGTAAGATATAATTTTGTACATGAAGTGAATATTTATTAACTGCTTATTACTTGTATTATCTGATTTTATGTTATTTATTGTGTACAAAATAGTTTGAAGTTACTGTATATTTTGTTTTACTTTGTCAAAGTGTTCAACAGCAAAGTTTGTTAACCCCTTACTCCATGGGATATGGTTGTTATCCATGGGCAAACAGTGTAATCTGTGCCATCTGATCAGGGCCCAAGATCATAAAACTAAGTTTTGAGATCAATCTCAAATCTCAAGGATCTGATTGGCTGAAATGGCGACTGGTCGCCATTTCAGCCAATCAGATGCTTGAGATTTGAGACAGATCTCCAGATTTAGTTTTGTGATCTTGGGCACAGGATCTACACTACTGTTTGCTTATTAATTCAGTAGGTTATTCCTGACCGAAAAATGATCAATGTTGATCCTGATCATATGACAATGATGTTCCAGCTGATCTGAATCTACAATTTTTGCATATGCAATAAAATCCCTGTCCATGTATATGGAGTAAAGGATTAAGAAATGGGGATAAATATATCTTGTCAGTTTCAATGAACATATTATTATACATAAATTTGCACATTGCAAACATTCAGGTTGAGAAAGAAAAACCTGTATAACAACAATGTGTTATATCTTGTTGAAATTCTATCACTGTGTTCAAAATGTTTGGTTATTTCCTGAAAGGCACCTTTAATAGTTTTGTCATTCTATCAATGAAATTAAGCCTTTGGTTTCGAATTTTTCTACAAAGGCTAGATGATAATTGGTTTTATGTGAATCATAAGTTTAGTACTTTAAAATTAGCGTTTTGTAGGCATGAAGAACACTTTTCTGTAATAAAGAGTTGGCAAGAGTTTTAAGGAGACACTTCGGAAACTTTTCGGAAAAAAATGAGTTTGCATTGAAAACAAAACTACACTGATCACAATCACATGTATTTAAATTAAAGAAAAATGCTTACTATTGTTAAATCTAATTCTGAGTATATAGCTGACATATTTAATCTAAATATTAAAGGTGTAAAATTATATGATTATGCCATTAGCCAAACAAAATATGTTTTTGAAATAGTTTACCCGCCTTACACAGTTGGTGTATCCATAAACTAGTGATAATTTTTTATGTTCATCTGATATTGACAGAAGTCTTGTTATTATTTTGGATATTGGTTGCAATATATTTGTTAAAACCTTACTGAGTTGTTATACTTTTATTTCCTTAGGACTCCATGTTGTTTAATGTGGCACACAGATCACTAGAAACAAGCTTGACTTAAAGGCCACTACACTCCTCCTTGCATGTTTATCGAAAAAAGAGAAAATTATCAAAATCTCAATAACGGCAAAAAGCTGTTCAATGAAACTTTGCCCAAATAATCGTTATTAGTGTATCTTCATTTTAGATTTATAAATAACAGTAAATTCTATTTCATTGATGAACGTGCAAGGAGGAGTGTTGTGGATCCTATATCAGTTTTGCTGTGATTCACTGATCTCTGTAATTGCTTGACAGTGTTTGGTCAACTTGCCCAGGACCCAAGATGTCTTGAGATTAGAGACAAATCCTGAGACTCTGAGATAGTTTTGTTGGATTTGAGCTTCCTTGACATGGTAAAATTGACATCTGACCTTGTGATAATGACCCTATGGTTATAATGACATTGACCTTTAACTTAGAAACTATCGGGGCTTATCCATACACTTGTGACAGCATTACAGATACTTTGCTCAACACGAGTGTCAATGTATGTCTGGAATTACAATGTTAAACTGTTATGGCATTGAATTTTAATGAAGAAAAATCCAGAAAGCAATGGTTAAATTAAGTTGCAAGAAAAACAGCTTGGAGTGGCAGATATTTTCTTGTAAATCATACCCATTGATCATTTTCATTTAAACTGTGACAGTTAAAGGTTCAGGTGACAAGCTCGTTAACAGCTGGATTATGGATTGATACTGTTCAATTCATACTGAATTCTTAATAAGATCTGTCCCAAACAAAGAGCTCAATTATCTTTGTTGATAAATTTCAGTCCGTGCAATATGAAATTTGCATCCAGTTTGCAAGTAACATTTTCTGGCAGTCCATCACCCTGTAATAAAGAAAATGTAAAATGACAAACGGTATATATAGTTCCTTGTTTAAGCTTTCGAGATAGATCAATTCACAAATAAAGAGAGCTATTGGTTAGAAGCTTTTGACTTTTGTTAATATCTATACTAAATGATGCCTGATTCTGTTATTAGTAGGTACAAACAAAACCTTGACAATATTTACACCGAAACATAAGTCAACACAACTATATTTCATGGAACATAAACAGGGTACGCAACACGTCAAACATAGTATGCACCATGTCCCATATAGGCTTCTTTAAAATCAACTAAATTATGACAAAACATACACATTTAACTGCCATCGACAGAAAGGTCAAGCCTTGCAAATATTCGAGAATATTTTAAAAAACTTGAAGCTTGTACTGTTTTCCATGAAGCGGAAAATAGTTCGTCTTTAGTAAGCATTTTATCCAATGCCATTCTTTGTCGGGAATTAATTAGCGCAAATTGCCATCATCACAAAGACCAAGCCTTGCAAGCAGAAGAGAATATTTTAAATATTCAGGAAGATTGTCAAACAGAACTTTACAGTCTTCTTTTGGATCATCGGGTTTCGTTTGTTTGCCCTCTTCAGAAAAAGTTCCTTTCTGAGGCAGCTTTGCGTTAACGTCATCTTTAATAGACTGATTCGTTTGCCTTCCGAAAGCGAAACCACCGGAAAAGACAGGTACTGGTAATGTTGGCGCGGTTCCAGTAAACACTTTGTGACCAAATCTGGAAACAGTTTTAATAGCTAAATCTTCTATTTCTTTAAAGGCACACTCGTTGGCCTTTTTAAGAATGTTCAAACACGTTCTTGCTCGAGGATAGTTAGCAGTATTGTTGCTACCAGCTGCAGCATCGTTTATTTCAGAATTTAACCAGTATGCCATTAACTGCTTGCATTTAGTGACTGTAGGTTGAACTTGGTATTCATCACCAATATTAGCGATTTGAAGGACGTTCTGTTCTGAAAGTAAACAAAGCAAATCGTTGTTTTCGAGAATATAGTTGTCGGTCATCCTGATGACCGACATATTATAATGGACCAAACTTGAACTTTGAAGGGTAACACCGGTTAACAGCGGCACCGGACGTGGTCACTTTAGACAAAGCCGCCCGTCTAGAGCTTGGGAATGCTTTTCCGTTCCCCCTATTTGCAAGAAAAGTCTTCTAAATGTTGATGAAACAATATCTGGACGTTGTAGTAACATTAAATCAGAAATTGAGCCGATATATAACGACATGTTTAACTATATAAACATACGTGTGTTGTATTTTCTACAGGGTGTAGAAAAAATGTTATGCGTCTTTTTTTAGAAAGTCACGTGATGAAAACCTTCATAGCAAAATATTATTTGTGTATAAATTGAACTGTTACGTTATTTGATTCAAACAACTGTTCAGGATGATCCCATATATGAAATAGATTCAATCCGTTATATTGATTTTGTTGGTCAAAAGCAAGACATCGTTTATGTTTTTCTTAGAGACTAATGAATATCCGGGCGTGCTCGATTGGACTGTCGGAACAGTGCCAGAATCAAATTCCGACTCTTCCACAGAATCTGCTTGACTGTTTCACTGCGCATGTCTGTACTTTCAGCAGACAGCGACAGTAGTAAACCAATTTTGTCTGGCGATTATAGTCGCCAGAGAATCCTTAGCGAGCTTCAGTTATCTTTCCTCGAGGTTTAAAATAGGCGATATTCCCCAAGCTTGCAAGTAAAGTACATACTGCTGCTGGAGATTAAAGGCCAGAGTTCAGGTATAAAAGGGAGAAGCTCTGCAAAATGGCCACTTGTACTGAACTCTCTGTGGTGTCTGCTAGCAGAACACAGAAAGAGAAAAAACAAGAATATCTCATGAAATAACTAATATTTTTATCTATAATTTGGCTCACATATTCTCCATAGAGTTTTCTTACAATTATGTAAATTTGAAAGAAGTCTGACATCTAGAAATGTTATTTCCAGAAAATTATTTTCAAAATAACAGATAAATTCAAATTTCCCCCCACAGGTGTGATTGACAGCTCAAGACAGGTCATGAACTCTGAGAATGGCTAGCTCTGCACCTGGAGGGAGAAAAATCTTTACAAATGTTTATCAGTTCTTTACATTATGATGAAAGCTTCAAAATGCTCACTGTCTGATAAATACTTTGAGATAAATCACTCCAACAAATGCCCCATGTAAAGAGAACCTATAGTGTTAGGAAACCAGTGTCGCATACACAATCAATATTATTATTTACCTCTCAGCAAGTCAGCCACTTATGCTTACCGTATATGTTTCTTTATGAGATTTATATATATCTCTATTAACTAATGATTGATAGCCATAATAAAGAGAATTGTAAATAAATATATTATCTTCTCTGTATAGCAATGCATCTTTTTTTCATTGCTAAAGAGATAAATTCTAACTGTACAACCTAAGCTCTTATCATTCACCACAGATGTTTCTGTTTACAGATAATCTCACTAGAAACTGACCAGTTGTTAACCACGCCTCCAGCCCCAAATATGCTTAATGGCCCTCCGTACGGATTTTTGAGTTCACGAACTCCCCTGTTTAACAACACCAGTTGGTGTTAGATTTAAAAATACAACGAACTCGGAGTCATATTACAAGATGTATGTTTACCGTTATCACAGCAGAGTTGCTGATAGCAATTTGATGCCACTTAAATGTCGGTCACTGATTTATTGCCATTCATATGTTTGGAATGCATATTATGATGAGATCTGTATCTGTATTGTTACGACGCTTGTAACCACTGCTGGCGTAGTGCGTCGGGGGTTTAAATGTTAACCATTCGAGTTGCACAAATACTGCACACTGTTTGCCATATCCTGTTGTTCAGGGCGACGTTTACACCTTCTAGATGCTGGTTTAATACAGTATAAGCCGTACCTCTTCTTTTCTTTTTGGGGGCGTGCCCCCAATGTAAACATGTGAATTTTTGGTCACATGATCAAAATGGTACCTCGCTCTCTATCTACTTATATATTCCAACGCGGTTACCACAAGTGAAATTCAATCATTTTACCTCCAGAGAGTTATTCAAGGGCATAACTCTCTCATAACTTATACAGTATATGTAGGTCACAGAGGTTATGAGACGGTAGACGGCGCTGCTCCATTGTTAATCTAGCTTTCAACAGAGGGCTTTGCTTGTAATTAGCACTGATAAGCCAAGATAGTAACAGTAATAAATATACATTATTCAAGGGACATTCCGACATTTACCAGTGATAATGGCAAGAATAATAATGGGGTGATTATAGCTTATCTCAAACTTCGTGTGGAATTTCATTCATGCAGAATTTGGAGGGAAAATTTATTATACAATAAGCATGGATATTAATGAAATATATTGTTCAAATAACTGCTATATTTACTGATCAGCTTCCAACAGTTGTCAAAAGTAGTATTTTAAGCTTTACTGCCAGATGTATTTGTTTACTATCTGCAGTTCATGGCCCTAAACTCATCCCCAGGATTTTCAAATTTTGACAGATAACATATATATTTTCTTCTCAAAAATTACAATAAAATGTGTTTTGTCATAAACTTTTCTCTGTCAATTTGAAATGTTGCAAAGAAGTTAAATAAAAAGGTTTTAGGGAAATTACTTCTTGGTTATTGTACCAATCATAGTGCAAATAGCATCTACATCATAGTTAAAGTACTTTTTTTATTGTTCCATGTGTTTCACTTCTTTCTTGTCAAATTAAAGTTTCAAATCAAATGTTGACTTATTATTTATTTTTCCTGTCACAATATGACTTCAGTCTTGGATATTAGCACCCGCCTGATATCCGTTGTAGATAAAAACTTGATAAAGCAGAAGCCGGGCATGCAAAATTTTGTTCTGCCATCTGAAAATTCCTTCATACTCCTCTAATAGGAAACTCCACACAATCTATTGATGATATGACATGAAAATCACTCTAAAACGCCCCCATCAGTACTATCAGTGCTTTGATTTACAAATGGTTTATATTTACTCTTTAATCTAGTGTTATGTTGAATTATTGTAATGAGCAATAGGCTTAGTTGATAAGAAGCTGGAGAAATTGTTTTTTAAATAGATACAGAGAACAGGCTTGACGTAATCCAGAAGCCAATCAGAGGCCTCTAGTTTTTTGGTTTACAACAGTCGTTTATTTTCTGATAACGACGGAGAAAGAGTCTAAGAATCTGCCAAACGAGTGAGCTTGGATGTCGGAACAGAATCATGATAGGTTTTTATAAAAAGTGTTACATAATTGCATGTTTATTATATCTTTTGAAGTCTAAAGAACTCCTAATGGTCTTAATAAGCCATACTTCATAGTTCAACTAAGTTTTACTAGTTTTTAGATCAGTCAACAAAAAGCAATATTTATAATTTACTGAAAAATAACACTATTTCTGGTATTTATGTTGGTGAAATTCTTGGCATAGTACTGAAATGTAACCATTATCTTATTTTATGGCAAAAAACAGTATCTAAAAATATTTCAGTTTGGTGCAGTATAAAACACTGACCGATTCACACCACCTATTTCGATGGAATGGGTAGAACGCTGCAAGAACACAGTTCCGACGCACTCGATTGGAGTTCTCCCTGTTCTAAATGTCGGAATTTCCAATCGAGCATGCTCCGACTTTTGCGGGAAAGGCTGTCTGTAAACAAAAGTTTACAAAAAGCTAGTCGGTCATTAGCATACACTTTCAACCAAAAATGTATTCCAAAATCTAGAGTTCAACAACAAAATATTTCGTCACTGTCCTAGGGTGGGGGGATGAGCAGCCTGCCAGGGACTCAAATTATTAAATTTACTATTCTGATCTTCAACAATTTCGTAAGAATGCTGAACTTAAACATGTAATATTGGTGGTTCTCGCACATTTTCCTGTTTTTGTTTGCTAGTTTTAATGATGTCAATTTCAGTGTATGCCATGTTAGATGACATTATGCGGGTTTCAACAAAACTCATGTCCATGCATTGACTTTGAAAATTGATGAACACTTCTACCCATGTGTTAATTTCAAAAATTTCTTTCTTGTGGTATAAATCACCAAACATACGGTCGTGAAACAGTAGAGGCTTATAGTAAACGAGGAGATGTTTTCAACAAGCATTTAGGAGGAAACGAATGCTCAGAACTTGCTTAATTGTCAAAATATTGTCTTTTAAAGAGAGATTTTGCTTTTTGCGCTTTCCAGTGCAAATGTTGCGAATGTTCTCAGAAGTTAACGGAAGTTTAGCGAAGTGAGGTGATCATTGTTTAAAGTAAAAAAAAAGGGGGGGATCAGCGATTTTGCCATTTGTTTGCGATTTCCAGTGCAAATTTGGTGAATGTTATCAGAATATACCGGAGGTTTAGCGAATGTGACATGGCCATTGCTTAAAGTAAACATAGGAGATCAGCATGGGCAATATTTTTATCTAATATCATAAGTGTAGTCAATTGGGCGGTGCTACGCTAAAAGACAGTCATCAATACGACCAATAAGCTGCGGACGAGAGAGATAAACGACTAGGATGGCCACATCAGGTTATGATTACACATTCAGCGTGCAAGCATCAACAATGATTTTGTTTATTGAACTTGTCTGATATCAATTTATAGGATAAATGGCGACACGTTACCTCAGTTACAAGTTCTTAGTTAGTCAAGTTTGTTGAAATATAATTTCAATCCATAATTACACACTTTTGCATTTCACGAGCCCACTATTGAAATAACCTGAGATGCGAGAGTTTAAAACCTAGTTGGTTTGATGACTACCCATGTCTTCATTAGTTATGAACATTACATTTTATCTTTTATTCGCAATTACTCATTTAGAGGGACATTTATATACATGTATTATGCTCTTTCTCAAAGATTTGCATAAAAGTGCCTCGTTTTGAGCTTGTTGCACAAAAACTGCCATGTTTTTTTAGATCTATCTATTTCCCTGTCCTTTTGATATCCAAGTTGGAGCTCTAATTACGATGCGGTATTTTATGTTTTTGATATGCTTTAAAGTCTTTAACAGGCTCAATGAAACAGAGCCTGTAATATTTTCACATTTTTCGTCTTCGGTGGTTTTCAAAGTGACCTTTTAATCTATTTTAAGAAAACAAAACTTAAACGATTGTTTTGAAATAGAAACTTGGTAACCATTCTATACGTGCTTCTGTATTTTTATCATTTAAACTTAAACTATTTAATTTATGTTACAAAACTTTCGCCGCCATAAAGTTCAAAACTTGCCCTTGAATATATGCATTATTAACGAAATGCGAATTGATTTATTTTGATTCCCATATTCCCTCTCAAAACCGCATATATCTATGCGTTCTCTTCTTGGGGTCTATAGTGAACGGTTGGACTCGTCGCAGTTGCAATCCAAATTGAGTTTTACTTGTAAAAGATTTCCGGGGATGCCCGTGACCCCAATGACTGCTTCCCCATACACATTCAATATAACGGATCTGATTTCGGTCTTGGGATACTAAACGATAACATTATTTTGACAAGTACAGTAAGGTAGACAACACAAGCACTATCATTTCTATATAAGGGCGATCTACTAGAATATACTGCAAGGAATGCAAAACCAGCCTTTAAAGTAAAGAAAAAGTTGTTTTCAGAACAGTGGCATAACGACAATTTTTATGATGATAGATTAATTTAAATACAAATAGTGCTTCTTGAGTTCCTTTAATAGTTTTACAGACAATCGTTCAAACAAAAACAAAAGATAATAACAGCATAAAGCTTAAGTGAAAGTAATAAATGCATCAGCATCCTAATTTATTGTTTACTGTCTTTTAACGCTCGTCAACTTCAAGTCTGACGAGATCTGCTGAACCAACTAAAATTACATTTTATGAATGTTGGTAATGAATACCGAATATTATAAGCGTGGCTTTTCTCTCAATGTACAAATAAGTATCAATTGTGGAAAGTTCTATGGTACCTCTTTGAGCATTCGCGTTAATGTAACATATTCATCAGATTCGCTGGTGCTTAAACAAAGTAATTATTTCTACACGTCCTGAAAAAAAATTACGTCTACTAGAGACATGATTATTTATATTGATGCCTTTAGCCCGTACACGTATTCTTCATGTTTCAATAAATCAAACATCAGCCGTTCAACTTTGTTTGCATGCTTTAAAGTAACAGAATTGTACAATGTTTATATGTTCTCTTGTTTATGTTTGTACATACAGAGAAATGTAAATGGAAATAAACTTGAAACTTGAAACATCAACTAAATTCACAAATAGATGGTCAGATACAGTCTGTGTGACTTTGATCGACAGAAAACTGGCCATATCATTGACTTACATTGGTCCAAAAGTAAATACATGAACGAATACATACCTACTTATTCTTTTAATTTATTTTCTAATGACCGACTAGCTGTTTGGAAAGCTAAAACTTGTATAGATTTTAAAGTGGACAATGTAGAACGCCACCTCTACCTGAGTAGACCTTAGATTAAAATCCGGCCACGGAATCCACGTATACACTACTCGCTTTTCATTGAATACAAATTTACAAAGCAACTACATTGCATCAATTTTAATGAAAGTCTGTTGCAGAAACTCAGCGATAAAGTGAATAACATGGTGTGAAGAATTAAACGTGCCGGTGTAACGTAAACTGATCACGATAATAGAATAATCCCTTGGTCATTATTTTATACAGAATAATGAACCCTTTCTATTAAATAAACTTGTTGAACGAGAGTAAATGCATTTGTGTAGGAAGGGGCGTTACTAAAAATAAGTAGAGCAGAGAGACGCTTCTTGTGAATTGCACTCCGTTTCAATAACATCTACCTACCCATGAAGTCAATAGCTTTGATTATGTAAGGGGGGCAAGAAGTTTATGATTTGCATGGATATTAACACATGTTCCTGTAAAAAAGCACACCTACTTTAACAATTAGGTGTATTCTTTACTTCGAAGTTCGAAGAAAATGATGTGTTTTTTGTGATATTTAACAATACTCTTCAGTAGAGTCCAGCCGTCCGTTCGCATGTTTAATATAGAAGTTCCCAGTCAGAGTCACTTCGACCTACGTCTTACAATAGCCTTTTTCTCTTTACATGTTCATAGTTCTCATTAATTATTTCCCAACCATGCATGTGCAATGGGGGATGAGCTTTTTTTCTAAAAGCTTTAATGTGAAAAAAACAAGGTCTGCTCAAAATAAATGTCACTGATCTGGATCCGGTTTTAGATTCATGATAAAACAATGAACCCTTTTACTAAAATGCTCTATCCAGTCATATAGTCAACAACGTAGTTGAGGAATTCTCAGATATCTCAAGCTTTTAAGAAAAAAAATGCATTTGATACATGTCATCGCTTTGAAACTGTTCTAGCACTAGTATCCTTTAGGCCCATGTAGCACTGTGTTATCTAACATTGGTCAATGTCTTTATATCACACAATTGAAGATTGAAGTATTAGCTCTCGTTTGTTAAAAAGGAACACACATCTCTGTGAATTTCTGTCACGAAAGCACACTTTATATCCAAACTTCCTTTTAATGTCGTGTACTATGTCCCCTGTTAGCGGCGATATGGGCGTCGCACTGCATGGCGAGTTCGTGGTATGCGGCGGTAGATCGTCTGTGCAAGTAAACATGTTTGATTAGAGACATGTCTGATAAACTTGCTGGCCAATCAATGCGTACTATTTTATGGCAACATCACTTACGGAATAGCGGAGCAAAATCCCACAACAGCAAAGTGCAAGGGTAATCCGAAGTCGGAGCAAGGCCCTTATCGTCGCTAACGGGAGACATACATGGTATTAAGGGATGTTTGTATATTAACCAATGCTTTCGTGGCCGATATCCACAGGGATTTTTTGTTTCACGTTGATTCTTTCCTTTTTTACAAACAAGAGGAAATACTCCAATTTGGTGAAAATGACACTGACTTGCTGCTTGCTTGAATAGCGTAAGAAGGTCTTATGGTTGTAGAACAGCGATGGAGTTCGATCACTGTAGATATACACGGAATCAACAAAAACCACACTGTGCGACAATCCGATATAGATTTACTGATCTTCCTCCTTGCACAAATCTTGCGAATGCACAATGCAAGCTGTATTGTGCTAAAATCATGCATCATGAGTTATTGAGTAGATCTATATAATAAATAGAATAACAAGTACTCGTGACTTACTGTCAACAGGTCGTTGCACGCCTGGGTGGAGACAGAGTAAAAAATCGTGGAAATCGTCATACTTTTTCCCTGTCATTTTCACTTCACGTGTTTCTTTTTCCTTGAAGTCGTGTTGGAACATTGCTTTAAACACAGGTGATGCATACGACAAAAAACTCGATGACACATACATTGTTTGTCCATCATCAAAAGTCAACACCACTTCATCAGAAGTATTCTCCCTCTGTTTGAAATAATTTTCTTCGCCGGTCGTTTCAGTCCCTTTACTACCAATCTCATGACCTAGATTATTAGCCATTCCGTTCCTTGTCAAAAGCTGCAACTGTCACATATGCTTTTTTGTCGTGAAATATTTAATATAGATCTAATATGATAACAGAATCACAATTTAAATTTTCCAAAACAGGTTAAAGTGACCGAATACATAATTGCATCATCGTTTCAAAATAAAATCAAACCGGAAATTTATAACAGACAAGAGTTGAAAAACAGCCGTTAACTATGGAACGCCTTTACTGTTAAATGATGTTCTATTGTATTACGTGCACTACACAACATGAGACGAGGTTGATAAACAAATTAATTTGTAAATCTTTTCTTGATTATTGCAATTTCTTTTTTATGTTGTTGTTAAAAAATAACATGTAACGCAAACATGTGTGTACATAGCAGAATTCTTATTAAATTGTATATTTTATGTATGTATATATATTTTATACATTATATAGTGAAAAAAATGTATGTAGTTTGACTTATCTGCGTTGTGCACTTGTTAAGCATAAAGAGGAAGCTACGAAAATTAACTATAAATAATGTGTGTTCTAGCAATCATTTATCTAACGTGCGTCAGACTTAAACAGCAGAACTGAGATCTGTGTCCAAGGTTATAAAAATAAGCATGGAAACCAGTCTCAAATCTCAAGCATCTGAGTGGCTGAAAGGCGACTGGTCGCCATTTTAGCAAATTCAATGCTTGAGATTCGAGACTGGTTTCCAATCTCAGTTTTATAACCTTGGGCCCAGTTGAAATGAAATCAATGTAATTTACACTAAACATTGTGCTGCAGAGTTTTAAGGAATTTATGTTATATAATACAGGGTTTCAGAGATATCTGAATTTATCTATTACAGTTTTTCTACTTTCGGTTTCAATTTTAGGAAAATGCGAATTAATATGCTATCAGGAATTGCCTCATCCAGAAATAGATGAAAAGGGAACTTTGTTCATGGGCAGTAATGGATATGCTTTTTAATATCCACGCCGCCTACTCAATATTAACACCAATCAACAGTACAATTTTGATCTATCCCAAACGATGGTATGCATATGGCGGTGAAGATGGAACCTTCAATGCGGTATTTTCAGATTAATACCATTCCATGTCCAGCGGCGTATGGTCCCCAGATAAAAGAATGGGTTTGCCCTAAACTAGAAAACAATGGGCGGAACTAAACAGAATAGAATTTTGAGAGGGACTCTTAGAATATAAATCCTGCATATCACAGACAACGCCAAAGGCAAAATTTAAAAAGCAGGAAGTATATCCCTGGGGGTTATTGAACAATATCCAAATTTATAATGGCTGGGATATGGAAACCACCCTTCTTTAAACTGGCCGAAATATTAAAAACAAAAAGTGAATTTAGAAGTACTAGTAACCGTGTTCGACGACCTTCAAAGGACGTAACTGATAACAGCACTGAAAACACGCCATACCAACACAACAAAACAGTAGAGAGGAGCCGTACGCATGGATAATACTATGATTAGTTTCAAAAACATCAAAAACTTTTAAATAGGATGTTACTGTAAACACCGTTGAATTTGTTTTGCCATTGCGCAAAGCTTAACGATCTTTTGTACATGTATGTTGAAGTGCATCATACTCATATTTTCTTTGCAATTAATTTCACTTAAGTTTTAGATGGATGTCATTTAGACTGATCATGTTCATAAATATTGCTCATATATATCCGATTGAAAAAATAAAAATAAAGAAATCAGATATAAATAAAAGAAACATGCAATTAAGATTAAGAACACTTTGTACAAAAATCTTAAAAAATACATGATCAAAACCTTTGCGCATATGTTTATTAAAATCAAGTTGCCAATTTCAAACACACAATGTATTGAAGTACGTTACATTTTATTTCGTCTTCCAAATCAGTAAGCCGCATTTTCTACTTTTATTTCGACAGAAAAGCACATTTAATGGAAATCTTTCGTTTTTAGGTTTATTGATAAATAGAATGCATCAGTCGTGTTCATTTCATACTAAAATTATTGAACTCGTCAAACGGCTTATTAAATAAGGTCAGTATAAAATGAACTCATATATGATGCACTGATGATGCATATATAGTCCAGGCCTGCCAAAACTTCTTCATTAAAAATCCGGAGATTTTGTCTGAATATGCCAATGATGATGATGACGACGACGACGATGATGATGATGATGATGATGGTGATGATTATGATGTTGTTGTTGTTGTTGTTTTAATGTTTTGTTTCTGCTGTTCACTATGACTGTGACTGAACAAAAATGATGATAATGATGATGATGATGATGATGATTTTCTGATAGTTTTCTTTGTAATTATATTCTTCAAAGAATTTTATAAATGGTTTTTGCCGATTTTGTTAGAAATGGTTGAAGAACATGTTTTAAAATGACTTTTGTCTATTTTTATCATTCATGTTTTAACTGTTAAGACCTGCTTTTCACAATATTAGAATGAACATGCAGTGAAAAAGATAAAGGCAGGTGGAACATCGAGGCCCTGGTTTAGTTTATGACACGCGGTTATTGTATAGTTGTGCCAGAGGCATTGAGGCTGCATGTAACTGACCACGACCTCGTTATCTAGTAATAAACAGGAAATGTGCGACTGCAGTAGAATAACTATTACGTTTATTGCACAACTTTTAAATTAGGTTAAATTAATCTATATTTTTTGCAATTTCATACAAATCCGGATATTTTGACTATAAATCCGGAGATCCGGAGAAGTAACTTAAAATCCTGAGATTCCGGATAAAATTCGGAGATTTGACAGGCCTGATAGTCGAAATGCGAATTTTTAGAGAATTTGTTATTTGACAGTATATTCGGTATGGACAGATTGATTGCGGCTCTAGTCTATAAAAAAAAAACAACAAAAACAACGAGTCTGTCAATTGTAGACACTAACATAACGGTATTTATTACGGGGGCATCGGGGTCAGTACAAACGCTGTTCAAACGGGGTCCGTCTTCAAAGACCCTGTGCGTGTGTACAAGGCTTTTCTATACATATATACATACGATGGTCGCCCTTCGCGACAGACATCAATAAAAAGTCAATATGTAAAATGGGTAGACCTGTGCTCGCAGTCAAATTATTGAGACTAGTCTGGGTTAAAATATTAAAATATATTAAACTGCACTGCGAAGTCCAGCAAAATGTGCTAGATGTGACTGTCGCTGAATAATGAAGACATCAGTTGAAAAAAATCATTTATTCGGATTTTAAAAGCAGATGTACCTGGTATATCACGCATTGTTATAGAAAAAACACACATTGTTCATCAGGAACTTTCGCAGTGTAGCAGTCTGGTATACATTTTGAGCTTGAGCCGTTGTGACTACGGAGCTCTACTAAGACACCGGTAAAATTTTGCGGGAGGAACTGTCACACAATTTATAATTTTTCTTATCTAAAAATGTGAAGTAAAGTATGTTACTTCAACGTAGATTTCGAAATATTCACCGACTTTCATGTTTGATTTTTGAATTGCCATCCTTCATAAATCTTAGAAATAAGCGTGCGCTATTGATTCATAGGCGACATAAAATGTCAGCAATCTCTGAAGTTGGTAAAGTTCATCAAATTGCTCAAGAGGGATTTACACAGGTACGTTGTAACACAGACTCAAATTTAGTGTACCATTCCTAGCCCCATAAACTATGACAGTAGAGCTATAAAGGTTTAACAAGAACACCTGTTAGTTATGACATTTTTAGCTTTGATATTTGATAAAATTTCTGAAGCACAACCTGACATTGGTACAACCAGGTCTTTCTATTACGTAAACAGGGTCATATGCAAGATTTCAAGAAGAGTGTTTGTTATCGCAATCAATTTAAACTCATAGATAGGGTTGTTAAAAGGTAATTTCCAAATTTCTGGCCAGAATTCCACATGAAAATTAAAATTTAAATGTTGCTGCCCAAAAATGGTATTGGAGCAACCTGCTGCAACCACTCTGAACCTAGCCCAGCTATTTGTGCACAAAAGGGCTTTTTCTATATATATGATGGTCTCGGACATCAATGAAAAGTCAGTATGATAGTGGGTCTGTGCTTGCAGTTGAATTACTGAGACTACTCTGAACCCAATTTGGATCACTGAACTTATTTAAATCCAAGGGTACCTTATTTTTATCCAAAGTCCAAATAACTCATTTCTTATATTTACACTTTAAATATTACTGGTAACAATTCTTATTTGAATACTGGAAAAAATTTCTGTTGATAAAATTTACTGGAATAGGTTATTTTTCATAACATCTGTATTAGCTAAAACATTGTGCACAGTCCAAATGTTTGTGAGAGGCTTTTATCCTAGCAGCAAATTTTTTTCATTGAAAATGAAAACATTCTCTAGAAAGAATTTCACTGCAACAAACTGCAAGGCTGAGTGTTAATGTTGGAAAAATGATGGTCTTTTTGTTGTTGTTTTTTTACGCAGGCTTACTGTCTTATAATTTGATTTCATGTTTTGTGACCATCAGTTTAGAAGAAATTCAAAGCTACCCAGATACTTAAAAAACTAACCAATACATGTATGTGGGTCACATGTGTGACCATAGTAGACCCAGAATAGCTAGTATCTAGTTAAGCAATTTTCCATTAGCTAATAAATTGTAGCAAAACACATTTCATGAACAATCAGTTGACTGGCTTGAATACAAGTATTGCAAAGTCCATTACACAGATTCACCAGGTTATGGGTTGCATAGTACTTACTGTTTTGTTTGTTTTATTGATAGTAGTAATTCTTTTTAAGTAATATAACTCAAAATGAAAGTGATCTTTTTTATCAGACTGACAATTTCATTTCCCTGTCATTTATTTGTTGACTCATTAGTTCATTTGTATTCCTTATAATTATATTAATTGTATAATTATGTTTCAGGGGAGTCACTATGATCAGAACAGACCGTCATATGCAGAGGAGCTTGTTTCACATGTTGCAGAGAGCCTTCATCATGGGAAACACAATGGTAGTTGCAGTAGTTTCTTAAACTTTTACTCCATATATACAATTTATTTTATGGGCAAACAGTGTAGATCCAGATTAACCAGCACATCCTTCTGATCAGGATCTACACTGTTTGCCTTTTGATTCATTAGGTTATTTCTGACCAAAAAGTGAACAGTGTAGATCCTGCTCGAATGGCATGGGTGTGCCAGCTGATCTGGATCTAAACTGTTCACTTATGTTATAAAACCTGTGTTATTTGAAGTAAAGGGTTAAAGTGAAGTTTGATCCTTAACCTGCAGAGTATGTTAAATGACTTTTTGTTCTTTGAAATTGAGCCTGTCAGATGGGTGTTTATCATACCTGCTGAGTAAACATTGTATACTCAAATATCATGATCAGATGCAAGATTTCCAGAAAGGACAGTCAGGCTTGTTACATGATATTTTCCAACCTTCTGAACAAAATTTCCATGAAAATTAATTATTGAATCTACATTGATTGCAAATAAGACATGAGCTTAAACAGTTTAATAGCCTCTCAGAAAACATGTCAAGAAAGATGTTTTTTCTCTTAAAAAAATTCTGTAAGTATGAGTTTCTCCAGTGATCTTTTTGCCCTTGGCTAAAATTCTTGTTAAAACAAAATATGACATTTACATTTTTTTGAAAGGAGTATCAGTAGTGACCAGCATTTAAAGTTCCATACTTTCAGTTCACATTTTGGTAGAGTCTAATGACTTTGCTAATTTGTGGATGATGGTAAGTAAATAAATAAAGAAAACTAATTTGTTTTATCTAGATATCCAGTATGACATTCTGGAATTAGGTGCAGGAACTGGGAAGTTTACCAGGAAGATCCTTGACACTTTGAGGGATCAGGACAAGCTGAAATACTTGGCAACAGAACCATCAGAATGTTTTCTAGATGTTTTAAGGAAGAAATCTCCAGATCTGAATACACTTGTTTGTACTGCAACAAGTATCCCCCTACCAGATTGTTCCATTAAGGTAATAGCTGTTGCATGTATTTAATAATATTTCATACTTGTTATGAGTATAAAGGGATGTTTTGTCAATATTTGCAAGAAGTCCTCTTCCTATTTAACCTTTTATTCCATATATACATTACCGTAATAGGGGTTTTATCATGTGTGCCAACACCAGCACATCTGTGCTATCTGATCAGAATCTGCACTTATTTGCTTTTTGGTCAGAAATAACCAAATGAATAAAAAGCAAATAGTGTAGATCCTAATCAGATGGATGATCTGGATCTACAATGTTTGCCATAGATAACAGCCATTTCCCGTGAAATAAAGTGTTAAGTCAAGCTTGTTGTTTTTTCTTCATTGTAGCATACCTTTAATTTTTCTGTCATAATTAATATTTTTCAGAATGTAATATGTGCCCAGAGTTTTCATTGGTTTGCCACTAAGGAGAGTCTGCAAGAAATTTTTAGAGTTCTAGTACCTAAGGGAAGATTGAGTAAGTTTTCTTGTATGTCTATGGAACATGTTATTCATCTGTAAATCTTTTTTCAAACTGCAAACCTTTTGCCATGATTCCTGAGCCCTAACATTTATTGACATGTTCAGTACATCATCAGGCAGTTCACAATTGAGCACCATCCTCATATCTCAACATCTTGCTCAAATGAGCTCACTACAAAAACACTGATCGGATGACATGGATGTGCCAGCTAGTCTTGATCTACACTGTTTGCACATGGGATTACAGTCATGTTTGGAGTAAGGGGGTAATTTTTTATTGGTTTATTTTGGTTGCTTTATTACAGTTATATGAATAAAATAAAATTCAGACTAATATGGTCTACAGTGATAGACCTCTCTATGCACAATAATGTTTGAGCCGCTATTATTTTTACATGCATTTGCTATGAATTTCAGTTCTAGTATGGAATGACAAGGACTGGGATATAGAATGGTTACGTAAAATGGAGGATGTGTTAACACTCTACTATGACGTGGAAACCCCTCGGAAAATCACCGGCAAGTGGAAGAATGTGTTTGACGGGAGTGATCTCTTTAGATGTGTTGAGCACACCTATCTTCCAGGAGTTAACATGAAGGTTTGTTTGGGTATACCTTAACCCTTTCTTCCATAGATACACCTTTATTGTGTGGGTGAACAGTTTAGATCCAGATTAGCTGGCACATCCATGCCATCCGATCAGGATCTAAACTGTTCGCTTTTTTATTTAATAAGCTATTTCTGACTAAAATGCGACCAGTGCAGATCCTGATCAGATGGCACATATGTGCTTGCTGATCTGGATCTACACTGGTTGCACGTGCGTGAAAATGCGTATATATGGAGGAAAGGGTTAAAATGGGATACAGCTTATCAGCAGGTTTAAGAGTGTTCTTAAATAACAAATGAAAGATCTTTCTCTTACTTGCTGACAAACCTTCAGGTAATCTCTTGACAGCATTTGCAAACTTTATTATTTTGATTTTTTCTTGTAGGGGTTTATAATTGAAAAACTTCAGTTACATTTACACACTTCATAGCACAGTGTCCAGAAATTGGTGATAATAACATCACATCATTTACTGTATATTTACAGTCATCTCTTGTATTTTGCTAAGATGATATGCTTTCCTTAGACTGTTTTTATTTTGCGATGTAGGTAATTGTTTTGACTTGTGCAGCGGCAAGAATAAAAGCCCCTCACAGACTGTACACGATGTTTTGAAAGGTTATGTCTATGAGCAATGGGAAATGCTGTCATTTCCATTGTTGTCATGGCCTCTCCAACAGTCATTGTGCTGGCTAATCTGGATCTACACTTTTTGCCATGGAGTAAAGGGTTTATCCTTTATTCACAAAAGCTTGCTCATGGACTAGCCTTGCTTGGAATTTAAGATGTTCCTTTTACACTCAACAGGCATTATTTGCGGGAAATTATTGTAAAGCTTTCTGTGTAGACCCTGATCTGATTTGAAGAAAAAAAGTCTGTAATAATGGGGTCCTACCAATATACAGAGTTATCTCAATATTCTGTCTCAAGTTACATCCCTTTGTAACGCGCACCTGTCACTGGGTAGTTCCTGTCTGAGATTGACAATTAAAACAGACCTGCAGTAGTCATATATGGTCCTTCAAATACGTTTTAATAGGGTCTGGTTGGTTAGAGATTAGCATAATGCATACAAACTTTTGATTTTTATCACTGAATGGAAAATAGGTACCGTAGTTTTATAGTGCAGCGCATAATATTTAAATTTTCTCTTCTAGCCCTTTAATACATTGGAGAGGTTTGTGCTTAACATCATTATGTTCGAGCCCTTCGCTTACTAAAAAAGAGTAAAAAATTCGCATATCTTATGCTCAGAAATTATCTGCCGAGGAAAAGAAAAGTTAGAAAACTTTTTAAAAAAAAAGGTAGTAAAATATAAAATAAATAAAAAATAAAGTTTGACGTCCGTCAATGAAACGCCCCTTCACTTTTTATACATGTTCTTTCATGCCCATGCAACATTTTTATTCCGGAATTGAATAGATTTTTTTAACTTACTGAACTTTTTCCTACAAATTGAATGCAAAGCATTCGATTAATAGATTCGTGCCATGTTCGTATTGACATAATTTTCAATATACTACTCTTTTTTCTCAAAAAAGTTCTTTCTTATTCATATACAATTAAGAACATATTCAAACAATGTTTCATAATGTTTTCACGTTTTTCTCTTTATTTCTGAAAAGTTTTAGTTTATTTAGTTTTACAATCAATTGATTCAATTATTAATTCATTAAATAAATATATGTTTGGGTAAAACTTCCAGAGTGTGATTTATTTATTTCAGTTCGGAGCGCTTTAAGTTGCCAGTATCAAATAATCAATGTCTCGGGTCTCAAACATTGTTGTGACAATTAATTAAGGATATTAAATTTTAATCTCTAGTCAGTTTCCTAAAACAACAATTTTACCCCTAACAAGCAACGTTTTCAACATCTTACAAATCTACAACCACACTTCAAAAGGCCCTTATCACACCTCCAGCTGGTAAAACCAAGTCTTGCTAATTAGATTACGTAACATGGTCATAAAACACCAGGCCCGTTTCTTAATAAGCATTGTTTGCATGACTTAACGGTGAATGACTGAATAGTTAAATGAAAGTTTTAAAAAGCTATAATTTCCATGGCAGCCAAAAAAAAAAATTTTCATGAAGGATACGTGCAGTTATGTAAATAGGTAAGGTTGCTTTTAGTTATTAACTTAAAATCAATTTACAAAGACAATGGTTATTCCTTATATGTCTGTTTCACTTTTTTGTTAATTCGACAATGCATTTTCACTTCAAAAGCTCTTTGAGACTTTTTATTTACACTTTTAACTCAACGCTTTATTACCGCTTCTAAACCGGAACTACCCAATCAGCAAGGGAAACCACTCTCAATGGGAGGTAACTCAGTATATCGGTAGGCCCCCATTCTCCAATCTCAGTTTCATGATGTTTTGCCAATAAGTCTGTTAACCCTTTCCTCCATATTCATTTTATCACATGTATGACCAGTGTAGATTCAGATCAACCAGCACAAATTGGTCATTTGATCAGGATCTGCACTGTTCATTATAATCTAATTAATCAAAAAAGCAGATGTGCAGGCTAATCTGGATCTACACTGTTTTCCTACACAATAAAGGTGTATATATGGAGGAAAGGGTTTAGTTCCATTGGAACATATAACTATTGCAAGTAACATTCATGACAACTGAGTGTTCATGATACAACTAAGTGTGTATTAAGTAATGTATATTGCAGGGGAGTAAAGACTTTATGTTGGAACATTTTACGTCTATAAGCGTGATAGCCAGACTGGACGAGGAGGAGAAACAGCGTGCCAGACAACAGTTCCTAGCAGTGCTGGATGAAACATTTCCAACAGATGATGACATCATCATTCCATTTAAATCTGACTTATATTGTGCTGAAAAGTGTTGATACACATTATAGATTAAGCTAATCATGTTGCTTAATAAAGTCAATTTTATAACTTGACAGTATTAATTTTCAAATTTCATCCTGAATATAAATACTTACTGTGACATTTTATTTCGTTCCGGTTTAAATTTTGCAGATTTATAGGGTATGTGCACAAATTCAAACCCTAGTGAAATTTCACAAAGTAATTATATATAATAAGAGACTAGTTGTGTGTTCAGTTGAACATTTAACGTCCTCTGGTACTTTTCAGAATAAAAATGCCAGTACAAAAAGGAGCATAACTTTATCAAATGTGACCTTGACCAAAAAAATTCGACACCAACATGAGCGTCTTGTCATAGGCAATTTAATTTAATTTAATTTGAAAGTTCGATGAAAAAATATAAAGAAATGGCAAAGTTGTAGCCAACGCTAAGTTTTCATGACAAAATCCAAGTACAAAAAGGGGCATAACTCCATGAAATGTCAATGTGATCTAAAGAATTGCGCATTTACATGACCATGTTGTCATAAGCAATATAATTTGAAAGTTTGATAAAGAAATATAAAGAAATGGCAAAGTTATAGCCAATGTTAAGTTTTCGTGACAGACCGATGGCCAAACAAAGCGATCTCTATGTATCGCCTTTTCTTCGCAAGGACACAAAAATACTATTGTGCAAATTTTTACCGCACAAATGTAACATTTGTGGCTTTTGCACAATATCTGAACCTGCAAAATAAATAATACCACAATATATGATTAACTTTTAGCCGGTGGCAGGACTGCGGCAGTAACGATCTGCCGGCAGCAGTCGGCATTTTAGACGTTGCCAGAAAGCAGCTGAAATTTTAGGAAAAGTTAAAATTCTGGCGACGTCGTGGCGATTTTTTCTTTTTTTGCAAATAGGCAGGTGGCAGGGCGGGCGCATATTTTGTTCGTGCGGTGGCAGACAAGTGGCAGGCGGGGCGCAGGGCGTTTTTTCCTCCGCGATCGAGACCTCAAGAGTCTACATTATCAGCCAGTGACTGCTAGAAACTAACTGCCTCTCTCCAGCACCCGGCCTGCCACCACTCTGCCACCGCTCGATTTCAATATATCAGCCGGTGGCAGCGCAGAGGCTGGGAGGTGGCAGTCAATGTCGGTAGGTGGCAGGACTTCAGACTACCAGACATTAGTTTATAATGAATTGACTATTACCATACAACTGAAAATCGGCCTGCCACCGTCAGATTATCGGGCGGGCGCAGAGCAGTGGCAGCTAGATCGCTCAATGGCCGGCCGGCAGCAGTTGTAAATGGGCTGTCCACCGCCAGGTCCTGGGCGGTGGCAGTTTAATTCTAGCTGCCTCCGCCCTGCCACTTGCCGGATATTTTGAGGTGTCACGTTTCCCCCGAGCCTTTGAAACCAACTGCCGCCGACAGGCGGCATTTTGTTGGCAGTTATATGTGACTGCTCTCAGCTATGTGTAAAGAATCAACCGGTGGCAGCCAACTTCATGACTCTGCAGATGTCTAAAATCGGCTGACTGAATTTAGCAATTGTGACGCTAGCATAAATGGGTAGCAGTATGTCTGAGTTTCTCAAGATAAACAAGTTTGAAACAAGTTTGAAGATTGAATGTTACTAAGGTTTTCTGAAAACAATCCAAGTACAGAAATAGGCGCAACTATGTCAACCGTGACCTTACCTTAAGATTTTGGCATCATCATGTTGCCAGAAGAAATATAATTTTCAAGTTTGATGCAGAATATTAAGAAATTACAAAATTAAAGCCTATGATAATCCAAGGGTATATCAATATCTGTCAAATATTGCCTTGGCCTAAAGATTTAGCATCATCATCATCTCAAAAGCAATATTGAAAGTTTGATGAAGAAATATTTAGAAATGGCAAAGTTCTAGACAATGTTAAGTTTTGTGATGACCAAACAAAGCTATCCCTATGAATCATTCTTTTCTTCGAAAGGGCGACACAAAACTCCGGACAAATATTGACGCCAGAACTATGGTGTTACTGATAAGATCTGGGAGTTGTTTTTTTAATTTGCTAACACATTGAACCAATATTCCTCAAAATTATGCCAAGTTTCATTGATTGTTGAAACCTGGTTCCCTCAACATGATTTTGAGCTTGGTTTTCAATTCATCTCACCAATTTACCAGTTGACATACAATGTAGTTATACACACATTGCACATAGACAAATACTATGAAATTTTGGTGGCAGTGATTTTGTAACTTAAAGTAGCTACTGGAAAGTGTGAAAAAATTGTTTTTTCCGTAACCTTAAGATGCTAAGACATGTTTTGTCCAGGCCTATTATTAATTACTATTGCCATAATTGGTATAAAATACAAAAAAAATTGAAACATTCATCTTTTCATAACATTTATTTCAGTAAAAAAAAACAGATCTCACAAATAAAAGTATTCTTTAAATATTATAGTTCATTTGCTCATTTAACATTATTATTCAACAAAACAGGAAATTTATCATTTGAGCTGTGCTGCAAGAAAGTCTACCTTCTGGTTTATTAAGAGACTAGATAAAAACCTTCCCAGAAAGTTATTTCTTGAATACTAAACACAGCTTTTGTTTTCAAATAAAAATACCTTAAATTTATGACTTCAAACTAAAACCTCAACAGCTGGATGGTCAATTTTCTTGAAACAGCACATTGTATGTTAATCAATCATCACACAGTAGTCTGTTCAGCAAATGAACTTTTTGCAAATATAATTACAAGCAAACAAGGCACTTAATTTATTGCATTAATTCCCAAGTACCTATATAGCACACTAGTAATGACACCTTTTCCTGAATTTACAAGCATTTCAGATGGCTAGATTCATTTCAGTATAAACAATTTGAATATAGGACTAGCATTTTTTTTCATTTGAGAAACAGACTTTATAATTATATTCACACAAAGTAAATAATGAATAAGTCATTCTATTTGCATACATACTGTAGCATCATCAAGCCTTTACTCCATGGATACTGCTTTTTTCATCTTTGACATGTGTAGGTTCAGATCAGCATGTATGTCTGCACAATATGATAAGGATTTACACAGTTCACTTTTACAGTGAAGATCCAGATCAGATGGGATGGATGTGCAGACTGATCTGATACATTTACTGTTTACTTTTGTGATTAAAAGCATACCATGAAAAGGGGTTAAGAAACTTTTTGTAAGTTACTTATTAACATTGACTTAAAAATAGTCATTAAAAAACAAGATATTTACATTTTAATACAAATTCTATTGAAAACTAGAGCCCTATACTGAACACCATCTTTACCTGGTATAAACATTACCAAATAATGATTGTACTGCAAATGGCTGAAATGAACTGGACCACATCTGCACCAATTTACTTGAAAGTATCTCTATCCAACAAAATCACAGGTTTGATATATCTACTTGATCTAACTAACATTCTATGATCTACTTGGCAGTAACTTCTCATTTTCTTATAATGCTAACATCAGAGTATTGTAATACTTTGCAGGTCCATATACATAAATTTATTGCACACTAGAAAATTTGAAGGTAATTAAATATATGAGACAGTGCAAAAGATTTTCAACACTCTTAGATTTTTAGTTTTGCAGGTAAGGATATCACTTCAATGATGTCAGTTTCTATACATTCAGCAAATGTATTTGAAATGAAAAACCATTTAATGCTAAGTAAGTGATGAATATACTCCAGAAAATGTACCCAGCATTTTATTTATTTTACCTAATACATTTTTGTTTGTTACAGTCGGATATTCATGTTTGTTTTCCATTTCCCATAAAAAATACATCAATAAATAACTATTTTCTACATGGCATATGGCTGTTCCATGAGGAAGAGAAGGTGTAGATTGAGAACAGTTTGCATATCTATTCTGTCTGTTCAGGATCTACACTGTGCTTTTTGTGTAGATCCTGATCAGAGAGCAAAGATGAGCCAGCCCTTCTGGATCTACACTGTTTGCACATGCTATAAAGCCTGTACTAGTATTTATGGAGTAAAAGGATAAGGTAATTTTAAATAGTTCATCTTGCGGCACGCCAATTCTAATCTGATAAGATTTAATTTCCCAGAAAAGATGCAATAAAAGTGAATATCTCATGCACTAGCTCAAAATTGCAATCAGGAAGAACAATATTAATTTTTCAAAAGGAAACAAAACAAATATCTCTAAAAATGTAAGTCTAGATTCTCAAACTGATATAAGTAAAATATCTATTAAATATGAAAAATGACAGAATAAAAATATTGCTGAACAGCAATAACAGTAAGCCTATTTTTAAAAACAATGGTTTCTATTCATTACTGAAGACAAATTGCTAGAGAATTTATTTAAAATAACAACAAAGGCTACGATTTAATAATAATAGGTTTACCTCCACCTTTGGGAGACATTTTTTTAATATTCTTTTAGTGAAAATTAACTTGTGCTTGTTTAAAAAAAAACAATATTTTTATGGGGGCTACTAAAACTTGATATGGGAGTAAAATATAAATATTTAATGATAATATTTACATTTGAATAAATTTTGTGGCAATAAATGTACAATATTTACAGTTTATTTTTTAAGATCTCTCACAAAACATAAGAGGCATGTGTACCTAGACTTGCTAAGGCAGCAGTGTTTTGACCAGAACTTCAAACCTGAGAAGGCAATCTTTCAGCAAAAATATGTAGCCTTTAGTCATGAGTTTTACATAATCATTTGTGGATTTTCACAATATGAGCAGCTGTAATTGTTTTCAAATCATTTCAAAATGACACAAGAACACAATACAAAGTTTAATGCTACTGGCACACAACCTAGTTTCACTCACAAGTGCACAATCTCGTGTTATAAATATATGAATTCCAGGAACCACATTTTTAGAGTGCCAGAATAAAACTCTTGTCTACAGACCACAAAAAAACACTCAGATGTCAAAGATTTCCTTGATCTTTTCAACTGCTGAAATTATCTGTGGCAAACGCCTTCCTCCATACCTCAGTGTGGCTACGGTGCAACAGATCATCAGGCTACACAGATATACAGCTCCATAGAAGTCCTACACTGTGTGCTATGTAATACAAGGAATAACATCTATTGCATAGATCAAATGGATTTCTAAATGAAATAAATTCCATTAAGGGTCCACTACACTCCTCCTTAAATCGAATTTTAGGGAATTTGAGGTCTAGCTATTTTTCTTTACTGTTCTAACATGTCTTACCATTTGCAAAATATAGATTCATTGGTATCATTCATTTGTGAAAAGCTTCAATGACCAGCATTTTGCCTTTACTGAGCTTTTGATAATTTTCTTTTTTATCAATGAACATGCAAGCAGGAGTGTAGTGGAACCTTAAAATAATTTTATCACAGACAAACAAAGCAGTAACAAATCATACAAACACCAACAGTAATGCACTTCATTAATGTATCACAAGAACATTCTGTTTTAAGACATAACTATGACACTTTTCATAAAAAAATGTTTTTAAAATTTCATTTTTAAATTTAACCCTTTACTCCATATATATGCTTTTTATCTCATGGGTGATTAGTGTGGATACAGACCAGCCTACCTATCTGTGCTGTCTTATCTGATATCAGGATCTGACTGTTCACTTCTAGGTAAAAAAATAACCCTATAAATCTACAAGCAGATGCCCATGTTATAAAAGTCATACATATGGAGTAAAGGGTTATTTTTTTTAATAGTTTTCCCCCCAACAATATAAATCTTACGACAGGACGTAAACCCTTATTGTGTACATGTATGAAAAGTCAAAAACAAAACAAGAACAAGAAAAAAAACAACAATACAATATTTTGTTTTGGTCCTCAAAAAAAAAAATATCTCTCACAAAAAAATATATTTCTAACAAGAGCTCTGACAAAAAAAAAATTTCAATTGTGTCCCAAATTCATTTTTACTAGTGACCTAATTTCACAATGCTTCAATGGCCCCTTGCTTAATTAATTAACTGTCAAGATGATTCAATTTGTACAAAAAGTGATTTTTCTTTCTTAAAACAAAATTATTTTCACTTTTCCATTCAAGAAGGTCTTACAATATGGACATTTTATTAGTTTTGAAGCACAATCCTCACAAGATATCAGATGGCCGCAAGGCAGGAAGACGATGCACACAGCCTTATCCCAACAAATTTTACAGGTAAGCTTTTGCTTCATCCATTCATTTTCAGCTATGATGGCTTTCATATCTTGTTGTGCCATGTCTGCAAAACAGCAGCATGATTACTTGAACAATAAACAAGCATAACTAAATATGTAACATGTAACTGAAATAGTTTTTCAATTAAAACATTTATTCATCATCAACAGAAGCTTTATGTAAATTTGTGAACTCTGGGATGGCGCAAACTTTGACAGAGGACCAAGCTGTTATTAGACTATCAGTCATGCATCATCCAACTTCAATGTTGCATGCAAGATTATTCAGTGTGGCCATATCATGTGGCTTTTGACACCAATTTTTGGATTTGTGGCAAGAAAAACAAGAGGGCCATGATGGCCCTTTATCGCTCACCTGAGTACAACAAAGTTATTTTTAGTAACACAGACCAAGACCCAGATGACCCATATTCGAACTCATCCGAGAAATCATTGGGACAAACATCCTGACCAAGTTTCATGACAATCGGAGCAAAAATGTGACCGCTAGAGTGTTAACCAGAAAATTCTATTTTTAGTAACAGTGACCTAGTTTTTGGACCCAGATGACCCATATTTGAACTCGTCCAAGAAATCATTGGGACAAACATCCTGACCATGTTTCATGACAATCAAGGCAAAAATGTGACCGCTAGAGTATTAACAAGAAAATTCTATTTTTAGTAATAGTGACCTATTTTTTGGACCCATATTCGAACTCGTCCAAGAAATCATTGGGACAAACATCTTGACCAAGTTTCATGACAATCGGAGCAAAAATGTGATCGCTAGAGTGTTAACAAGAAAATTCTATTTTTAGTAACAGTGACTTAGTTTTTAGACCCAGATGATCCATATTCGAATTCATCCGAGAAATCATTGGGACAAACATCCTGACCAAGTTTCATGACAATCGGAGCAAAAATGTGACCGCTACAGTGTTAACAAGAAAATTCTATTTTTAGTAACTGTGACCTAGTTTTTGGACCCAGATGACCCATATTCGAACTCATCTGAGAAATCATTAGGACAAACATCCTGACATCCTGACCAAGTTTCATGACAATCAGAGCAAAATTGTGACCGCTAGAGTGTTAACAAGAAAATTCTATTTTTAGTAATAGTGACCTATTTTTTGGACCCATATTCGAACTCGTCCAAGAAATCATTGGGACAAACATCCTGACCAAGTTTCATGACAATCGGAGCAAAAATGTGATCGCTAGAGTGTTAACAAGAAAATTCTATTTTTAGTAACAGTGACTTAGTTTTTAGACCCAGATGATCCATATTCGAATTCATCCGAGAAATCATTGGGACAAACATCCTGACCAAGTTTCATGACAATCGGAGCAAAAATGTGACCGCTACAGTGTTAACAAGAAAATTCTATTTTTAGTAACTGTGACCTAGTTTTTGGACCCAGATGACCCATATTCGAACTCGTCCGAGAAATCATTGGGACAAACATCCTGACCAAGTTTCATGACAATCAGAGCAAAACTGTGACCGCTAGAGTGTTAACAGGAAAGTTCTATTTATAGTAATGGCGACCTAGTTTTTGACCCAGATGACCCATATTCGAACTCATCCGAGAAATCATTGGGACAAACATCCTGACCAAGTTTCATGACAATCGAAGCAAAAATGTGACCGCTAGAGTGTTAACAGGAAAGTTCTATTTTTAGTAACAGTGACCTAGTTTTTGGACCCAGATGACCCATATTCGAACTCATCTGAGAAATCATTGGGAAAAACATCCTGACCAAGTTTCATGACAATCGGATCAAAAATGTGACCGCTAGTGTTAACAAGAAAATTCTATTTTTAGTAACAGTGACCTAGTTTTTAGACCCAGATGACCCATATTTGAACTCGTCCGAGAAATCATTGGGACAAACATCCTGACCAAGTTTCATGACAATCGGAGCAAAAATGTGACCGCTAGAGTGTTAACAAGAAAATTCTATTTTTAGTTTCAGTGACCTAGTTTTTGGACCCAGATGACCCATATTCGAACTCGTCCGAGAAATCATTGAGACAAACATCCTGACCAAGTTTCATGACAATTGGAGCAAAAATGTGACCGCTAGAGTGTTAACGAACTAAGTGTGGACGGGCGACAGACGACGGACATTGATCGATCCTAATAGCTCAACCTGAGCCAGCTCAGGTGAGCTAAAAACCACCATTAATTCAAATCTTTGATGCCTGTGCACCCTAGAACCTGGTTTAAACCCCCAGTGGAAATTTGATTTGCCACTGACCGTTCCAAGGCGGCAACCTCTCGGGTTCTCATTTATGTTAATTGTTAGTGGTGTCTTTTTTGAAACTGATCACTTTATTAACCATGCTCTCTCCCTCTCTCTGTTTTTTATAAATGTAGCGCTTCCTGATATGCATATTTCACCTTTTTTTTAAGTATTAGTTTGGGTAAATGCTTTGATTAGGGGTAAATGCTGAAAATGAATGATAATTTTATCGAAATTTGCCCCGAATCCCAGACAAAATGTATTGACAACCATGCGTAGTGTTCAACTTTCCTCTTAGAATATGCTTAATTTCATCGAAAATAGTGAAGTAATAAAATAATTACAAGGCATCGACGATTTGAATGGATGGGTTTTTTCTTGCTGTAATATCGAAAAATGAAGTCACAAGCACAGTGGTATAACCACACTGAATTGTTATTCCTTCTTTAATTCAATTCAGTTCTGACATTCTTTTTGCAACCTTGAAATGTCAAGCCTAAGACGTTAATAGTTTCTAAGAAAAACATGAAAATCATATCTGACTTTTAAACTGTTCATCTCCCTGAGGTAGTAAGAGAGTAAACGCCACACCAGAACTTGGACGGATCTAAGAGGTAAACAACTGATAAATATACTTTTTTTATAAATTGTAGTTTACAACTAAGATCTGTCAATGTTCTGGTTTGGCATTTACAGTGCTACTAAACATGCACCTCCAGTCCTGTCAGTGCTACCAATAAAATGAAGGGGTATGTATTCTGTTATATGAGGTGTATACTGTATATTTGCAAATTTAGCAATAACAAGGTAGGTGATATCTTTTTAGCAGCAATTTTACCACATAGATAAACAATTCGAAAAAAAGTAAAAACATAGTTTGATTCTTGTAAGAATAAACTTAATAGAAGCAAAACAGCTTCCTTATAAATGGTCTGATTGGAGGGGATTTCCTCATTCTACCTCAGAACTGAGACTTCACAGAATGACCAACAAGAATCCTTTGTTCCTTTGAGACCATTTTCTCATATCAAATGCATCAAACGATCAAAATTAATTATAAAAACACAGTTAATCATATTTCCTACAGTTATTTTGATTTTATATGTGTACATTCCGTCAAACTGACGTGACAGTCAAATTAAGGACTAATCAGCAAACTGATTTAACAAATTTGATATTTTTATATGCACCTCATTTTAACTCTAGCACAGACAGAACTGAGGTCTGTGTTTACTAGCAGTGATTTATGAAATTATCAAATATTTCATACAGAATTATACTTACCAGCCTGGATAAATTGTGTACAAACAGCAAGGCTGTTGGTGCCATCTGGTGACTGGTCATCTTTTACAGCCTTCAATGTCTCCAATTCATGTTTGTTCTCCATGGATTTTAGGGATATTTTCTAATAAAGGTGTTAATATAAGATTTTAAACCTGCTATGGATTATGATAGGGAAATTTCACATTAGTAGTATCAAAATGTATTTCTGTGATTGTTTGACAAAACTGAGAGTCAGATAAATTAATGTTCATGCAGGCAGATACAAATGTAGATGGTCACAGTCAACGTTTTCCAGTCATGCCCACCATTGCCAGATATTCATAATTTTATGTTATAATATGTGCATTTGAACAATATTTATTTTAAAATCTGTAGTTGTTTTTTCAGTTACCTGTTAAGAATATAAACATAAATAAACTACAATCGATATTTGCCAATTTTAGACAACCTTAGCACTCGATTAATCTGCTCCTGGTCCATTCCAAGAAATTCCCCTTCTGCTCCATGGACCTGCCTATTTCTAAACCCCAGCTCTATTCACTATGCCAAGGCAAATTTATTAAAATTCTGTTTGTGCTAATATTCCACATGTTGACAGGGGGATGATTAAATTTTCCAATAGTGCTTAAAGATTATTGCAGATTGATTTATGGAGCATTTTGCTACAAAATGCAGAACTTCAAGATTTCAACACAAAATACCATATAAAATTTGTGATGAAATGTTTATATGTTTATTATCCCTTCTAACACTTCAGATATTAATGGATAATTGCAGAATTTATTTGGCTTCTAAGTTCAGCCAATTTTTCTTTCCAAGAGTTATTAAAATTTTGCGAAAATGAAAATTACTTAGACTGCTGTCAAATGTGCAAAAACTTACATTGTCTGTTCCTTGATCTGCCGTCCACCTTGATCTGCCGGTTGATAGGTGTGTGTTAGTACCACTTTGCTGCAAGAGGATCTTCATTGCCTGCAACAGTGGAAGGACTGGTAAATGTCATTCAACCCTAGCAAGTGTGAGGTCATTCATATCACTGTACCGAGGAAAGCTATCAAGGCTTATCCATGGCAAAGGCCTTGCCTTGATACCTTAAGTAAAACAGGAAATTACCATGGCACAACTCCCGGGCATACAATTTAACCTGGAATGCTTATACAGATGACAAGACCAAGAAGGCCAACAAAATTCTCTGCAAATGCCTCAGAAATGACAAGCCAGATTAGGCCTAAAAAAATATTTTTGACTCCTGTAACCTTACCACCCCCCTAACGAAATCTCAAAACATAAATTGAAATGGTAGAATATCTTGTTTTTTCAACCAGGGATTTCAGTAGATGCAGATCCTTGCATTTTGATGCAAGCAAATTTGAATTTTTGCCAAATTTTGCAAGAATAAAGATAATTATTGTGTCTTGTGTCTGGGTTACAGTATTTTAAAGATTAGGTAAGTACTTTAAATTATCAGATCTTAAAAATATTTTAAATGAATTTAACACACTTTTATAAGTAGTTAATTTCAATGAATACAAGATATGACTCACAATGATCTGATTATCAACAGGAGTCAGAAGACCCCTGCAGGGGGTCCAACGTATTTGGTTTTTTCGGAATTGTAAGTGAGCGACATGTTCTCTGCGGAACAAAATGGCGGAAAATTGTGTAATTTGGTGCATTTCAGGAGATATTTTGACCTGGTAAGTAGATTTATATCAATGTTTTCGTAATATAAATATGCCTACCCGGAGGCCAGATGTGTAAGCTCCACTCGGTTTTTTAACTTATGTTTCTAGAGGCCTAAAGAAAAAAGTTATTGAATGTATAAACTGAAAGATTGTTTGTTTACAAAGTGAAAATAGAAAATTTTGTGACTTAAAACTGTGTTTTTAGTCAAAATATAACGTTCTAGGACCTATTTTAGCGAAATTATTATCGAGTTTTTGCATATATTTCTTCACGGCGGCTTTTGCACTTTACATGGGTACTTTATGGCCAATTTTTTTATGTTCAAACACCTTTAATGTTTGGCGTGGAAGTGGTAAGCATGTTTTTGTTCGGTGCAGAATCTGAATAACACACTCGTATGCGTTAATATAATTTAAAGTAAGACAAGAGCTGATAACAAATGTTAATAATCAAAATAAAAGCCGATTTGTTACCCAAATATGAACATATCGCGTATTTGTTATGCAAAAATTATCTACTACATATTATACTTGTATATTATTCTACCTCTTGATAAGTATACTCTCGCCTTGTGACCACCTCAATTTCAAGACCATCCCGCTGTTACGGGCACTTTTAGAAAGAACAGATTTTTCCTATATAATTCAATGGTCGCTCGCATCGATTATACGACCACCCCGCTATTCCATATTCCATAATGCGACAACTTTCTACAGTCTTATATACCCAGTTGCCACTTATTTTGACACCTTAATTACGACCACAAGGCATTTGCTGGCCGAATACACAGTCAAGTGCCATTGTCTTTTGGCGAGAAGCGAGTTTACAGTTTACAGTCTTCAAGTATCTGACGTAATTTATTCAAGTTAGTGACGTCAATAAAAAATAAGATTTACGTTTACGTCAATATTTAAGCGTAAGGCAACAAAATTTATTTTGTATACATATACACAAATGAACAGTAAAAGGTATGCAAGAAAAAGTATCTTGCATGGGACATTCGGTAAAGATAGAAAAATCTGTCACCTCGGGTGAACAGTTTTGGCGGGAACTCGACAAAGCCTCGTTCCCGCAAAACAGTTCCCCCTCGGTGACAGATTTTTCCATCTTCACCTCACACTCATGCAAGATACTTATAATCCTGTCAAAATATCTCGGAATACCCTTATAACAAAATGCTATGCTCGGTATTGTTGTTTGGGTATATTCTGTGTCATATTTACAATATTTAGAAATTTTTGTACGTAAAAAGGAAAGCATCTTTTTTTTTTGAAATAAAAACGATTATGGAAGTAATTTTGCTTACTGAAGGAGGATACAAAAGCGTGTTACCCTTAATAAGTTAAAAGCCCTGGGAATCAGAATTGAGCGTCATACGGGGCATAGTGAAATGACGTTTACCCATCCCGCATCAACTTCTACAGGTGCAACCCTAGATACAACTTATTATTCCACCTAAAATAAGAAAAGAGACTGGACTGGTAAGAAATTTATATCGGGGTATAGATTTACATGTACGCTCACACACGCACACACACACACACACACAAAAAACAAACACGAGAATGGGTAGGTAGATTCTAATTGATATTATAAATACATATGAAGTTCTTGTTTTGGTAAAGCCATTTTCGGGCAAAGATATAAAGGAACATCCGTGTGTTTGGGTAAAATATAGGCTTTTGGTTTGATTTTTAACATTTGTCAGCTAGTGTCTTACTTTCACTTATATAAACGCGTATGAGTGTTATTCAGATTCTGCACCGAACAAAAACATGCTTACCACTTCCACGCCAAACATTTAAGGTGTTTGAACATAAAAAGATTGGCCATAAAGTACCCATGTAAAGTGCAAAAGCCGCCGTGAAGAAATATATTCAAAAACTCGATAATAATTTCGCTAAAATAGGTCCAAGAACGTTATATTTTGACTAAAAACACAGTTTTAAGTCACAAAATTTTCTATTTTCACTTTGTAAACAAACAATCTTTCAGTTTATACATTCAATAACTTTTTTGTTTAGGCCTCTAGAAACATAAGTTAAAAAACCGAGTGGAGCTTACACATCTGGCCTCTGGGTAGGCGTATTTATATTACGATAACATTGATATAAATCTACTTACCAGGTCAAAATATCTCCTGAAATGCACCAAATCACACAATTTTCCGCCATTTTGTTCCGCAGAGAACATGTCGCTCACTTACAATTCCGAAAAAACCAAATACGTTGGACCCCCTGCCCTGGTTGCTACTGAAATCCCTGGTTCAACACTATGTATGATAACTCTTTATCCAAAATACACAAAAGACTGCTTATTGCTTCGTTAACTGACAGCGGTACTCTAGGATTGATGCCGGATCCTCTACTCCTCCACTGAACACAGTTTCTGGTACAAATAGTAAATTCAGAAATTGATGAAATGTTAAAATGGAAGTCTATGGAAATTGAATTGGTGGTTTGTAGCCTATAAGGTGAAGAAGAAGACACCCGGTCCCGCTTGGCATGCGTTCGTGGAACCTATTCCAGGACCCAGAGCAGATAATTTTGCTACACTAAAAGCCTGACTTTAACTGAACCCTTAAGGCTGGGTAGCGGGCCGTTCTATTTGTATTTAACCACCTTTCATCATTGCAACATCCTGGCCATCTACGATCTTATAATATAATTTCGCGATGCTTCGGCGTTTTAACTTTACTGTAGCCTTTAGGAATGATAACACATTGACAGTGGTACCTTTTCGCACATTTTCAAAATCAGTCGCCAGGAAATTGTATTTCACATGTTGGAATAAAATGAAGTAATTTTTATTTGTGTAAAAACAATCAGAAAAAAAGTAGCATACTTTCGCCGGTGCATCCGCAAGTTCTGTTTACCATAATTGGGCATTCTATAAATAGCGGTCACGTTATCAGGCTTTCATCAATGTGATGATCACGTGACCGGTGTGTACACAATGCATCATTGGGCTGAATACTACGCGTTATTTCATTGGTCAATAATAGTCATGCGCGTCTGTCAATCAAACGCTGTCGATCGAACAATTGACGAATCACTCTCATTGGCTTATTGTCTTGCCGGAGATCGCCGTGGAGTCAATACGATTGTAATCGTGTATATCCGAAGCTTGCCCGGAGATCACCGAGTTTTCTTCGGCAACCTATTCCATAGACTGGTCCCCGAGCGACTTTTCACGCAAAAGAGTTCGTCTACATACCGGTCGTCTATTTATATAGACGATTGTGGTACCAGTCGATCTATTCAACTCTCAACTCGGTGATCTCCGTCAAGCTTCGGATTTACACATTACTACGTAGAATCACCGAAGCGTGATCCTAGCGAGGTAACGCTGCTGTATGGTGCACGAAAAGGCTCATAAGTCTGCGTGGTCTGGCGCACCGCAAGGTATTGAACTAACTGCAAACGGTTATCGGTTTAGCATGAGAATAACTGAGGATAGTTAGCCAGCAAACATTTAAAGTAAATTCCGGTTGTGGTTGGTCGGAAAAACAACAACAAAACAAAACCAACAACACAAACATAGGTGTGCAGGACTGTTCATAGATAATGTCAATTGAAGGACAAAACTGCACAAAACGACAGAAACTAGTAGATACTAAGGATATGATGATATTTAATTTTTAAATTTGAAGATAGCTCAAACTAGTTGAATTTTGTTCACTTTATAGTGCATTATAGTTAGTCAACTGAAATCATTTGGAGATATAAAATTATGAAATGAACAAGACAGAACATAGAATCTACACCAGTCAAAAGTGTGTCTCATAGCTTAGTATGAAACTAACAGATTAATATACCTCTTATTTGTGAGATGTTCGTATAAATTGTACACGTCGAGCGTGTTGTTTTATTTTCATTGTAAATATTTTCAGCACATATATTAACAAAACATCGGTGCACTCTTAATTAGGTTATACGCACAATGAAATTTATTCGTCAAACATATGAAATTATACGTTGACAGAGTCGTAACATTGTCGTCTGTAGGTCTTACACCATCGAATTTAAAACGGGGACGCACACGACGCGCCCCTCTAACATTGTCCTGGTAAATGTTCGAATGCCAATATAAAACATATATGGCCAGTTTTCTTACATTTTTCCACACTCTTTCTTTTTGTGACCAGGTTACATTTTTCACATTGGTTACATGTATAAATTGATGTACTTTGCCTGTTTTTGCCCTGTTCTTTGACAGAACAACAACAACAACAACCAGATATGAAAATCTCTACAAACTTAAAGAAATTAGAAACGCAACTTCTTTAAACACGAATATATATACTTCGTGTTTAAAGTCGCGTTTCTAATTTCTTTAAGTACATATGAAAGTAGATACATAAATTAGAAAGCATTTTAGAATAAATATAGCTAGTTGTTCCATTGGACACGATTTAAAAATGTCCATTTGCTCCTTTAAATATTCATTCCGGCTATGTTCCTAGGGCGTTCATTTAAAGTTTCCATCCAAAAGTGCGCCCCTCCCACATCTGATCACGGTGACCCATAATTCGCCCAGGAAACTTTAATCTGTTTGAGTATTTATTTCTGCGAGGTTAAAAGTCTACATATTTCATCAAAACACGAAAACATGACGCGAGATCGCGAAATAACACGGCATTCGAATACGCGATAACTCGGGGGGTGGGGGGGGGGGGGGGGGGGGGGGGGGGGGCGGGTGTAGGAAGGCACGCTGTGAAGGCTTCAGATCAGCATACAGTATATAAAAGCTGCTTTCCTTATGGTAAAAAAGTCAGGGGATTCTCGTATGGAAAGGGAGAAACGTTAGCTGATTTACTATTGTATTATTGTATCTAAAGGAAAAATAAAATTCTTTCTAAATTGTGTATTCCGTATCTGTTGGAAACAAAAAACATTATCCAAAGTACCCATGTAAAGTGCAAACGCCGTCGTGAAGAAATGTATTCAAACACTCGATAATAATTTAGCTAAAATAGGTCCAAGAATGGTGTATTTTGACTAAAAACACAGTTTGAAGTCTCGCAATTTTCTATTTTCACTTTGTAAACAAGCAATCTTTCAGTTTATACATTCAATAATTTTTTGTTAAGGCATCTAGAAACATGGGTTAAAAACCGAGTGGAGCTTACACGTCTGGCCACCGGGTAGGCGTATTATATTACGATAACAGTGATATAAACCTACTTATCAGGTCAAAATATCTCTGGAAATGCACAAAATAACGAAATATTCCGCCCTTTTGTTCCGCACAGTCCCCCTGTCACTTACCTTTCCGCTAAAACCAAATACGTTGGACCCCCTGTAATATTTAGGATAAGAAAATTCTTTCAGTGAAAGAATGCATGTTAACATGGTAGAATATTGTTACAAATAAAATAGTTCACAGGCAAGGGTGATAGTCAGGCAGAAACAAACGGTCATGTTGGCAGGGCGTGTTTTACTTCGTGAACTCCATAATAAGACCATGCCTGACATTACCTAAAAGTATCTGAATCAAGGAGACCCCAAGACGCTATAAAGCAAAAGTACGGGAAACAATAGTGTTCGCAGTCCTTCAGGAGAGCGACACTATGAAAACGCGACTACACGATTCGAGATCGCACCCTCGCATTTTGACTTTCGCGTCGAAATCTAGAGCTAAGCTTTCTACATTCCTGTTTTGCGATCTCGCACAGTGTTTTCGCATTTTCGTGTTCTCACTATCGGGATTCGAGTAGCTGTCCTAATAACGAGAATAGGAAAACGAGAAAACTTGGTGCGAGATCGCAAAACAAGATGCGATGACCCACTCTCTTACACTATCGGCACATTACATTTTACATTCACCTCTGTTATATAGGCTGGGACTACTTTCAACTATTTCTACATTAACTCAAAGAAATAGTTCACCAATTACATTTACAATAGCTTGTTTTTTTTCGGTTTTAATGAAATATAGCGAAAATTTTTGTCATTTATTTTACCGAAAGCTTTAAAATTCATAATTATGACTATATAAAATAAGGCTGCCGAGTTTTGTTCAAAGATCTTGATATTGAGCCTTTCGCAGAGGTGTAAAGTGAGTTAAAGGAACGACAACTCTGCGAAGGAGATTGGCGATGACCATGTCGTGTAAGGGTGCGACATTAATAAATCACCGTGCTGGACTCTCGCGACTTCGCATCGTCTTTTCGCGACCTCATATCTTTGTTACGCGATCTCGCATCGTGTTTACGCGTTATCGTGGTCAAAATAGAACACCGTAACAAACAACCTCACAAACGCGCGTTTCAACGGAAAATAGACACAATAAAACCTTTATTTGTTGTTTCCCTTGCATTGTATTATATCAATTGGTATATAAACGCTCCCATTTTAATACAAAATACTTATACTGTAAAATGCAGGGTAGACAACTTATAGAATAATTTCCATCATAATTTTAATAAGTCGTGCGAACGCAAATTCATGAGAACGCAAATACGATTCTGGGAATGAATATTTGCACAATAACAAAACGAGTTTTTAAAGAATGTTGTACTTCATTCATTTGACAAAGGGAATGACTTTTCATGCAAAATGTTAACACGTCTATATTATACAAATAAACCGGCCCAATCCACTAGCGCACCGAATTCGCATCGACTAAAATATCGGTATATTTCTCATCCCACCCTTCTTTAATTCAACACATTGAAAATGCAACTATTGATAGCGCTTTGCATGTGCTTTGGGGGCCAAATTGAAATAATACAAATTTGATTCAAAATTGGATTAGGAAACACCGCAACAAACACAACAAATTTGTTCAAGGTTAAAGATTTTTTTATTTTATTGTAACAATATTTATATCGATTTCTTACATTTTATACAGATGATTTCTGGACAAATAGTCATTAATAACTTTAATTAAATAACATACACGTATGTTATATTTTTCTTGTTAAACATTTTCTAGTAAAATTGCTTGAACAACTTTAACAGAATTAGAGCAAAGCAATATGCCTTCGTTATATTTTTGAAATCTAGAGTCTTTTAGAAGATTTTTGCTGGGCCACATGACATTTTTGGAAAACAAGCCACGCCCGCTAGTGGCTGTTTTTTTAGAAACATCGTGTTTTCAGGAGTTTGGTAGATGGTCTTTCTAGCAGCTAGGTTTCTTTTTTTTTATGTTTTTGAGAACATAACCCCCCCATAGATAATTATGGGGGAAAAAACAAGCCCCGCCCCGTGGTGGCCATTTTTTTTTTCACTAAATATCACATTTTTTATAACTTAGGTAGAATGTGTTCAATGCAATGTTCCAGCGAACTGTTTTTGAATAATAGAGAGTGGTTTAATATAAGATTAGACAACAGGCTGACCAGTCGCCATTTCAGCCAATCAAATGCTTGAGATTTGAGATTGATTTTCATTCTCAGTTTTATAACCTTGGGATTGAACTTAAATTTACTTCTAACACAGGGTTTAAATAGAAGAATTTTATGGGGTATTTTTATGGGAAGTTAAGTTCAGTAAACAAAACATAGGTAAAATAAGAATAAATCCAGTTGTCTTATAACATTTTTTGTTTATTTTCATTTTTTTCCTTTATAATGAAAATGTATAAGCACTATAGCATCATCATACTTGATAGGTTTTCCATAAATATGTATAGATATGTGAGGTGGCATACCAAAGTGTAGAGGTACATTATATATACAGAAATGATTTAGTGAAAAGTTTGAGACTTTTTTTGTGATTCAAATTAGGAAATCGTTTTTTTTTAAATCACAGTCTCCTTTAATGAATTGATGTAACAAAAATCTATGCAATATTTCCTTTAAATTATCCATCACTGTACCAACTCTTCGCCTTTGGTATGACAGACCACATAAAATCAACATCTATCTACAGTCAACCTGAGTTATAAATATCGGTTGTTTTAAAGAATTATAAAATACAAAATTAACATATGAAAGTATAAACTGATAAAATATCATTACGGTGAAGTCTGAATTTACCTAAATAAAACGTTGGCCATTTGATATCAAATGGTCTTATATTGTAAAGTAATGATAAAACAGCCATAATGCTTTATATACAGTACTCAATTGATTACTTAATAATCTTATGTATTAAAATAGCGTGCAACTAATTGATTAACATTTACGTTGGTATATTAACTGTTTTTCATGGTATGTTCAATGATGAACAGTGTAGACCCTAATCAGCCTGGTAGTTGCCACATTCTGATCAGGGTCTACACTGAACAAGGTTCCTTTAATATTTTCGATGGTATCAAGGTATTTTTGTAAACTAAAATTTCAATTCCATGTGTGTCTCAAGTATACAAACAAAACATCTACATTTACAAACAGGAAACATATCACAGTCAGGTAGTTCATATAATGCATTTTACATAATGTCAAATAATATAACAGACATTTTGAAAAATTATCTTATTTCAAACAGACTTTACAATTCAAGAACTGTTAGAAACTGTTTCAAAATTTACAAGAGCTGCATGCATTTGATTAGCAGTATATACATTCTAATTTTACACAGTAACTTTTGAGTTGAGTTGGTTTCCTTGATGTTTGAGTTTTGCTTCAAGGCTTTTGTTCTTTTTTTAAATAAAACCAAACACAAACACTAAAATCAACCAAGGGAGTGAACTCAGCATTCTAGATGCTCTCCCCTACATGTATATCTATAACAACTGTTTGTTGAACACACTGTGAAACAACTTCTGGAAGCACATTTTGTTCTGATAAAACAGTGCACAACAATTCTTAACCCTTCACCCTTATATACGAGTTTTATTGTAAGGGCAAACATGTATATCCAGATCAGCCAAAATATCCATGCCGCCCAATCAGGAAATAAAGCTTTTAAAGTTAGTATGTTATTTCGGACTTATATGCAGTGTAGATTCTGATCAGAAGGCATAGGTGTACCACCTAATCTGGATCTACAATGGTCACTCATGAGAGATAAAACCTGTATACAATATGGAGTAAAGGGTTAATTGTATTCATAGCAACTGACAAAAAAGAAAAACAGGAAGCAGGTTCTGCCTATGCTGTTTGTTATTTGATTGTCCTGATGTCTTTTTCATGTAACACATACATCAGACAGACACATGAGGTAATATGGTTCCTATAACAGTTATGAGTATTTTGATCAGACTTTTATAACAACTCAAAGAAATAAAAATCTCATTTTATAAATTTTTCAGGCAGCAATTTAATATTTGTTCACTTCAAATTTTTTTGAAAAATTATACTCATTATGAGTGCAGTAAAATATATTGCCCTGAAATCTTCTTAGGCAGTATATTCTTAATATTCTGAACACAATTCAAATCTTATCAAACACTATGGAATGCTCATACGTAAGTTATATCTGTAAAACTGACGTCCGTAAGCTCTTCAACACTACTATTATCTTTCCGGCAGTTTAAAGAGTATCTGCATGAACAGTCCGATTCGTCCGTAGAACTAAACGAGTCTCTAGCCTGTGGCCCAAATTTATTGTACGATTTTGATGAAAGTTTATTACTGCTGAGAGAAGCATTAGTGCTACCGATGCTGCTACTGCTCGATGTACTTGAGCGGTTATTATCATTTCGATGTTGAAATGGGGGTGGTGGGGTGTATGGTGGTGGAACACGTGATGATGTGGAAGATGTTGATGATACGTTTAATGCAGGTGATGAACTTTGTGATTGTGATGTACTATTGTCACTGTCACAGGGTCTGCTTGCATCAAAAATATTGCTTAGTCTTTTTACACTCCATGGTAACTCCTTCTGAACACCCATTGAATGTCTATTTACAGCTGCATCAAGAGAACTCCGCCGAGCTGGCGGATTTGTTGAAGCAGATGGCTGTGATTTTGCCACCTCTGAACTCTGTGGTGTCGGATTTCTGTACGAGCCAGGCCCCTGAGAAGATGTTCGTGGATGGCTGATGTTACCCTGAGTTTCTTGGGGTTCTGTTGATGAAGCACGAGGTTTGAACACATTAGCAGACTGAGAATGATCAATACTTGTGGTAGGTGTGTTTGATTTGGATGAACGTGAAGCAACAAATGCAGAGTTTCTGCTTCTTGAATAGGAAACTGGCGACTGATATCGTCCAATCTCACTCTGAGCACTTTGCACTGTGAAGTCTTCATTGTTCGTTTCTCCATGACTTTGACTTTGTGATAACAGATTCACATTTCTATTTTTATTAGACACTAAAATGATATTGTCTCTTCTTTTAGGAACAGACAAGTTCTGAGCATTTGATAATGAGCTAGAAGTTTTCTTAATAACTGCACTTTCAGTCACTGTCTTTTGTGTAGCAGAAGGCATTGCAATTGAATCTCCTGCACGAGGGAATAAATGTCTTCTAGCCCCAGAGCTAGGACTAGCTTCAGAAAGTTCATTATGGTATGGCGGTGGGTCGTTGTATGGTGGAGGCTGAGCTGGCCTCCCAGTCGGAGTGGTTTCTCTACTTGGTACCCCTACTGGGCTATTATTGTTTCTACCTGTGCTAAGAGGACTTATTCTTTGCGGGCTTTTCCTATCAAGCACATCACTACAACTTCTATGTAAATTTGAACCATGTGACAATGTTGAATTAGCACCAAGCTGATCTCCTTTCGAAAGCGAAACATGTCCTTGTTCATCGGACAACATTTTTATTAAAGGAGATCTTTTGGATTGTTCTTCAAGGTAACGTTTTAATGACTCTTCATAAAGTCTACGAGGATCGCTTGTTGACTCGGGCTGTTCTTCGTCACTTGATTCAGAAATCGACTCATTTTCGTCTTCAATGTGTGACTCTTCATGAATAATTGTTTTTTCAAACTGTTTCGGAGGCAACGAAAATTTGTCTGCTTGTTCCTGATATTGTCTCATTGATTGTTCATACAATTGTTTGGCTTTAAGGCTCGCCTGCTTCACTGTTTCAACATCAGTATCAGACGGCTCTGCCAGTGCGATACCCTGTTTGAGCATTTGGCTTCTTTTTACTGCCTGGTCATAGTCTGGGGGATTCCCTGGTCTATACTGACCAATTTCTTCTGACTGACTTGACGAATCGGAACTCGATCGTTTATGTTCAGAAACAAACTGTTGGGGAATTTTATATGAAATTGGAAGCTTGACAATTGTTGTAACACGTGATTCATATTCGATATCTGATTCAGAGTCCTCATTCTCCTCTTCACTAGAAACAGAATTTTCTTCCATCAAGTACTTTTGTTTATGTTCATTAAACTGTACTGTTTCGAAACTGTTTCTATGGGGCTGAGGTAATATTTCATGGTTTCCCTTCATGGGAGTATTTTCACGCCTCTGTTGAGACTGAGAATTGAAGCTTTGAAGCACAACACGCGGAGGTGGGGAAGTACCTTGTAATCCACTTGAATATATATTTAACTGTTTCATTGCTAACTGAGAGTTGTTATTGTAAACGTCCATGTGTGGCACTGAAGTCTTATCAGTTGGTTGAGGCCCATCCAGTGAATCATGAGGAAAATATGTCACTGTCAATTTTGGTGATTTGATAATGTCTTCAGCTTCTTTAGATGTATTTGAACCAGATCCTTTAGGTGTAACTTCAGCATTCATAGGAAATGATCGTCGTACACTTAAAGGTATTGGTGAACGTCTTCTTAACTTAGGCGAGGATTTTGGTGACGTTTTTGGTGATATAAGGTAATTCATTTTGTTCATTGGCTTTCTTTCCGTTTTTACACCAATTTCCATGTCATCATGGCTCACACGTCTCTGTCGCTGAGTGGTGTACGCTGTATGCCTCGACTGTTGATTTAACCACTCCGCCATTCCATTGTCCTCCTGCTCTGGAGTCTCCGGATCAGGACTGTTTTGCCGGTTCAAATACGATCCAGAGGAGTCGGAAATAACACTGTCCCTTGAGCTACTTAAAGAGTATTTTGACTGTGGAGACATTGGAATAGCACCATCACTTGACTGTTTGAAAAACTGTCCACGATTCTTTACACGCCTAATGTCATCAAATTCCGACAAAATTGGTTCTTCAAAATATAAATGAGCACCACTTGCTGATTTTATTAAAGTTCCAATATCTGGTCTTCTATAACCCTGCATGTTCATTTCAGAATCTGCCTCAGAGCTTTCCTCAACACTCTTCAAAGATTCTGTTGACCTCCTCTTAAACTTTTCCACTAGATTTTGATTATAACGTTTATTGTATCTATTTGGCACATGATAGTTATTTTCAGATACAAAACGATTCTGCTTTCGATCATTATCCATATTTGGACTCTGATCTGGCCCTTTTCGTCGTGCTCTTCTCGGTGGAGGAACAGGATTTTGAGGATCGTATGAGTAGAAAAACTGACTATCCAAACTTTGACTAGTCTGTTCAATATCTTCCTGGGAAATGTCTGGATGATTGTACGATGAACTACGTAAATAACGTCGCTCAACTTCGTTACCATTCCCGTCTTCATCGTAAAACTGAGCGTCACTGATAAGCCCTGAATCACCACTTAGATTTGAGGGCGAGAAATGTGATTTTGGATGGGAAGCTGAGTCCAATTCCCCAGAATATAACATCTCACGATCCAAGCTGTCAATAGAGGAGTCATCTCGTCGGTAATTCCCTGTTAAATAAATGATCAAATAGTTCTCATGAAATACCATTTGTTTATGAGGGGGGTGGGTGGGGGGAGAGAGAGTAGTATATTTAAGCAATTCTATAGAAATTTACAAACTTTTTATATTACAGATATAAACTATTTGTTTTAGGTTACCTTGGTTATGCAGAATTTTATAGCGACAAAGAAATCTAAAATAGTTTGTAAGTTAACCAAAAAAAATTATTTAATGCAGAGTTGCTATTATAAAAACTTACTACAAACATTTTATATATAACAAATTCAAAAAGCTAAAAATATTATGAAAAGCCAGTTTTGAAAACTCACCTTGTGAGCTTAGTACACTATGCATGCTGTCTGAATCCGTGCTCGAGTCTTGTCTCATCTTCTGATCGGGAGCTTCACCGAACAGATATAAAGTGTCTGGTCCGAACACCTGTGCACAGTTCTCTATCAAGTACTGTATCAGAGCAGGTGGGGACGCCAAGGGGTCGTTATTTCCCTTAGGCCATAGAAGACTTGGTGCGATGCAGACAGACAAGTTGTATGCTGTCATCATATTCTCCTCTGATTTCTTATCGATATGATACAGAACACATATAAGGTGGCGCAGCAGCTCATAATGAGGCTCTGGCAGTTTGCTCAGAGTGCTGAAAATGCAAAACATTCATTTTAATATGGCCTTATACCATTTATGTAAAAGTAAAATTTAAGAAATATAAATATAAAATGCAAACCAGTCAATGCCATCAATACCTTTCACGTGCCTTTGAACAATCACAAAAACTTCTTCAATGAAATGAGCAGAGTAAAAGTGTTTTAACTCTGAGTTCTGAGAAAATAATTTACTTCAAGCTAAAAACTAATTATTAAATTAAGCTTACTCTTTGAGTTTGTTATTTTTCTCTGCGGAAATTTCCATATTGTTGGCATTGATCCAATCCTCGTACAACTCCTCCATTAGCAGGCTCTGAGGTATGCTTCGTAAATAATCCTGAAACATAATCACGAACAGCAAATTAGACCTTACCTCTGAAATAATATTTGATATATCTTACATGATTATGCAAACTTTAATAAGCAAATAATATTGGCTATAATACTTGTGCATGTTTCAATAAAATTAAGCTCTTTTTGTTTTTATTATATCTTTACCTTGACAATAGCTCCGATCACCAAAGTCGGCCATTGTGTTTCCCCTGTCAGACAATCTTCCCCGTCATCGAGCTTCTGTCGCAGATCTTTGAGCATCTTAGCATTACATGATTTCCTCAGTATGCCTACTGTATAAGGCCCCTCTCTGAAGAGGATCGTCAACAGTTCCTTCACAGGCTTTGCCACGAGGTTCTCAGCAGATGTTGTATCAGAAAGCTTATGACCAAACAGTTTCCCCTGGGGTTTCTTGTCGTCACGGTGTTTGCGGAAGATATTGATCAGTGGCGACTTGCGCTTCCCCTTTGCTGGCTTGTTTGAGGTCTCTTCTGGAATAAAAAAATTATAACAATACATTGCCATTGTGTTTTCTTATGAGAAAAATTTCATGTCTGCTTCAGAACTCTTTATTTATGAGGTCAGTCCCCAGCTGTGCCACAATATTGCTATCTGACATTGCAAACCTACCCGGTAATAAAGCTAAGTGTTTAGATCAGAAAAACAGCAACATTACATTTTTTTAACAAACAATGTAGATCCTGATCAGATGGCACTGATTTACACTGTTAACATTGGTGATAAAACCCATATACATGGAGTAAAGGGTTAAAAAAACAATTATAACTTCATACGAGAAAAATGCAAATTAAGCTTTCCCCAGTGCATTTTTGAGATAAAGAAGCAAGGACAGTTAAGCATTAGAGTCTTTAACATTTACTGTACAGTAAAATAAAGACACAACAGGGCACATCATTGATATTCCACAGATAAGAAAAGAGCCAACAGCCCATATCTCTCAACTTCAAACCAATTCTAAAATAAAGTGTCAGTATCTTTATCATTAAACATTCATTAAAGACAGTTTTAAAAACAATTCTTTGCAATAAATGTAACTCTTGCTTTATTTGGAAACTTAATGTGAATATAAAACTGACAATGAACTCATAATTGAGTGACAGGCAAGGTTAGACACTTTGACAGTTCTAATTATAAATTGCACGCTGAGCTACTGTTAAAATGACCTTCAGGGGTTATAACATATGTTTGTCTATGTATCTACCACTAGACGTTACAAAGATTCATGTAAAACAAGCGGGGTTTTTGACTGTCCATGTAGAGTACCAGTAACATGGCAAGTTAGGTAACGTAGTATTTCTGAGACAATAAATCAAACCCACCGCTGCAACATTTTATGTAGGTCAGTTAGTACAATGGTAAAACATTGCACTCACTTATGCATCAACTTGTCATATATTACATCAATGCATAATGTGCTATTTTTCATCTGGAAATATTGGGTAAATTGGTCACTTTTAGCTTATGCATTTAGAACATTATATTTCTTTTGAATTTAAGTTGTTCATTATATTGCACAATTGGATTCTTTGCAGAAATTTAATGAATAAAAAGCAAACTGTCTTTCCTTTATACTGCTTAACCCTTTGCAGAGTAGATTCAGATCTGCCCATCTGATAAGAATCTACACTTTTAGCTTTTTGATTCATTATGTTATTTCTGACAAAGAAGTCCCCAGTGCAGATCCAGATTAGATGGCTTGGATGTGCCAGCTGCTCAGGATCTACAGTGGTCGCACAGGAGATAAAAGCCCTTTAATATGGAGTAAATTAGAGTTAAAGCGTTAACTTTACTGGTACTCCAATTACATTAAGTGGTCATATTCTTAAGTGTCAACAATGAAGTGTTCCCTTTCATTTCCATTGTAAGAGAGTATAATTAAGATAAGTATCTGATCCTACCCCTTTCATTAACTACTACATTTACTTTGCCCTACTCTGAAATGAACTTCATAGCGGTAACTTGAGTATAGTTGTTCTTTTCAATTTTTGTGCGGTCAGCAACCCTGAATATTAGCTCAGGGTACTCAAAACCAGCGGGATACTGTATGGGAGTGTGCGTTAGTACAAAAACTTAAGGTTACACCTTTTATCACCGTATTATAATATTGACATTTCGTAAAACTATGTACACTGGATAATCGTTTCTGTAAAAAAAATTCAAATGATACGTGCAATTATGGCGATCAGTACCTTTACCGTGTCAGGTTCTCGTACAATGAAAATCAGCATTTATCACTTTTATTCATGAAGGCCCTTATAATTATATCTGAGACTAAAATCTTTATGAATTCAGAATTAATGTCGACTGAAATTTTTATTTTCAAACAAAATTAAACACGTTCACATGATACCATTATTATGATCAAGGTTTTTCTTTCATTAATCTTTTTGAAGTCAGACACATATTAAGATTAAATAACAAAAAATTACCTGAATTTCAAAAACTGGCTCATTAGAGACTCTCGCAAGAAATCATTTTGTAGTATGTTTTGACATAAAATTACATGTTATTTTTGTCGGCTTTGTAAAGGAATATAATATTATTCAATTAAATCGTAACTCATTTATCTCAATTTCGGATATTTATCATTAAAGCAAACTTCATTGAAAATTGAACTTAATTCAATCTATTCCAGTCGTATCGTACCTTGTATATTTGTCTTCATTATAAGTAATCGAAACTGCATTTATTTCATAATTAAGGCAGCTTTTATCTGAAAACACTTGTATAAGCTAAGTGTTGTAACTTGTAACACATGCTTGACACTTCTCAATGTTTTTATGAATGAAACATTGAACTGTAAGATAATATGAATTGTTTCATCAGACTGATAAATATTTATCATCAATCGATCAGGTCGAAACCGTCAGACCGTTAAAACAAACTTAATAGAACTTATCAGTGCACAATTTCAATTAATTACCAAAATGGCAGACATAACATTACCCAATGTTCCAGACTTTATTAACACCTCATAAGGTGACAATTTCACACTGAATTTGATCTGAAGACCATCAAAGTAATGTTACTTTCATGTTAGGACAAGCAAAAGAACTAGAGTTACAGGTGTTTTTATGTTTGAAGGTGCAAGGTCATGATGTACTGTTTTAATGTCATAAGATCTACTGCTTTTGTTTTGTTCTACAAGTTTTATGTTTGTTATAATATTTTTGCTTTTAGAATTGCTAGATTATTTCTTACAATGATGCAACCAGTGTAGATCCAGATCAGACAACTGCTGGTCTGGATCTATACTGGTAGCGCATGCATTAAAATGAGTGGGTGTATATGAAGTGAAGGGTTACCATCTTATAATCTTATGTAAGTAGAATGGTTACAACAGGTGTGCGTGAATTTCATTTTTTTAATTTGCTATGGTATCTGAGGCCCTAAAGGCATAAATTAATGAAATTTGAAGACATCTGGAGGTCTTTATTACTTATTCATTCTTCTTTTCTTCAGGCTAAAACTGTCATTGTGACATAAAAATGCAAGGACAACATTTTAAGTTCAGATAATTACACATTATCAGCTTTAATGAGGTCAGTGCTTTTAAATTATAACGGAGTTTTATAATTAACTTGAAACAAGGCTATTAATTAATTCAAATCAGTTACAGCATGAAACAGCCCACACTGCACATGGACATATTTAAGCTTATACAATTTAATGTATCTGCATATTTATTTAAACATAATTAAAGGAACTTGTGCTGAACTCATGCATATCAGTTTTTAATATTTTTTTCTGAATTTCTAAGTCATCCCTATTCTAAAAAGAACTCCATAATAAAGACACAATCTGAAAGACTATAAGATATTCACAGGAAAAAAATCTGTAACTAGGAAATAGATAATTATTATTTCAAGGGACCCTCAACATTCTATTTATTTTTAAAAGTAGGTCTCTTAATGTGCCTTTGGCTATTAGTATCTGACAGCTACTAAAATAAAAAGTTTGAAATAATAATGTACAATCATTATTTCATAGTTATTTGATGACTACTTCATAAAATATTTCAGAACCCAAACATTTACTGATAGCTGTCATTATACACACATAACTGATGTAAAATCCTCCAAGGGGCACAACTTGCCGCTGCCACCACTGTAGATCCAGATCAGCATGCACATGTGTGCAGTCTTACAAAACTCTGGATCTACAGTTTGCTTTTTGTTCAGACATTTTACAATAAATCTAAAAAGGAAACAGTGTAGATCCTGATCAGACTGCATGGATGTGAACATGGATCTGGATCAACATTGAATGCACATTGGATTTAAGCAATATCCAAGGAGTTAAGGGTGAATTTAGCAAATAAAATACTTTCAATTTTTATATCACAAGAACATGCTTGCTTACAAATAAGTTTCATTTTAAATTAAAATAAAATGTTTGTATATCATTTTCAGGATTCATCAAAAAGTCAGTCAAAGTATACATGTAATTAAAATACCACATCTTTTTGGTATCCACATTATTCAACATGTTTTTTACCGTCATCATTCACAAAAACCCACATGCGTGATGCTTAACAGTCTGTGTCCGCATTTAATTTCTGACATTACGGTAATTAATTATAACCAGTTTAATGCATTCTAACTTATCTGAGGCATTAATTATAAAGTTAATCCTCCGCATAAGTCTTTGCACAAATATAAAGACGCTGGTTTTCAGGTATTTGGTAAAAGAAAAAAGACAAAATATAATTTGTTTTATTGCATATTCTGCTAAACCTTTTTAGTAGTCTTAGATGATACAAGGTTTTGCAATAAAATTTGTGACACTATTACAAAATATGTGTTATTCTCTATAAAGGAAGTATTGTTTTTGTGCATGTAAACAGATTACATCACTGTTTTACATGCCTTCCTATTCATAAAAGATGCAGTTGACCGACGCTTGATTGTCTTATTTATCATTTTTGCCCCTTCCTTTCGCGAGTTTTGCTAATTAGTCATCATCATATAAACAATTCATCAATTTCTGTGCTGTTTTCCATATTGTTGACAGTTTTCAAGGAATTTGCTATTTAACGAAACTTTTGATGGTTCAAGTAAAACAAAGTTTCCCCATCCCCCGTGCCTCACCATTATACCTTACTACAAATTTCGGTTATCCTTAGTCTTATATAAGGATAGCTCTTACAATTGTGAAGAAAAATCCGTTAAAAAATCATGCCGGACACCCCTTTGACCTATGAAAACTGTAAGCCCAAATGAAAAGAACCAGTCCATTTCATGAATATGACCTAATCAACATCATAACTACTGTCTACTGGTTCTGGCCAAAACAAACAAGATCTTGAACCTCGAAAAAACTGTAAGCTTTATGGTTTTGTTGTGACAGGGGCTAGGTATTCCGCTTACTTATTATTTCACCTTTAACGCAATAATGATATAAATTACGCAACTCTGTCTACCCTGTCCATTGTCCACTAGGTGATCAGTGGTATTGTAGGACATAACAAGAATTTCACAGGTCTATGTCAAACTTTTTGTCCACAATAGGTTATTATGAGATTTATAAAGCTTGATAGCAGCCATTTTTGTCACCTATGTCCCGACAAGATTATTATAGGAAGGACAAAACAGAAAAGCTAGGTAACAAACGCATTAAGGAATGCACTACTTTGCATATCGGCTGACAAAATGATTGCCTTTCCAATAATTTACACCTTCCTTACATTTTTTCTTATATTCCTTTGATGGTGTATCTACTGTTATTTGCAGTTACCCTCTGATCAATTATTTATCGTAAAATGGTATGCATTCTTGATGGGTTTCTTTTATCATGCTTTTATCATAATAAATTGGAAGTTTGGTGTATTTTATAGTTAAAAAGAAGGCACTATTTAATAAACATTGATTTCCATTAAATTTGGATGTTCATTTGTATGGAAATTTACATTTCACATGAAAAGACAAGCTTTCAGATTAGTGCTTATTTATCATATAATAAAGGGGATATAACTAAGTACATGTAACATCAAAGTGTAAATCATTTGCTTTTTGGTTAGTCTGACATGTTTTGTTTGATCATATGCAAATAGAATGATTCCCACGCTTTGGAAGCAAAAAAAGAGCAAAGTTTACCCTCTTCCCATTACTCCATTTATACAAGTTTTATTGCATGTACAAAGAGTGTAGATCCAAATCGGCCCTTACATCCTTGCTGTCTGATCAGGATCTATGTTCTTCTTGGTAAAAAATGACTTAACAAATCAAGAGCAAACAGTGTAGATCCTGATCAGATGGCACATCTGTCCAATTGATCTTGATCTGCACTGTTAACCCATGAATAACAGTCACATCCCATGAAGTAAAGGGATAAGTTTAGCAACCTTTTATATAAAAACTGTCCTCCTTACCTATACTTTGTCTCTTCTGCGACTTCTTATGCTTCAGGAAGAATTCATATTTTCTGTTGTTATTTTGCATTTCGTCCATGATTCGTTGAATTTCCTGCTCTTTCAGTATGTCCTCTGTAAGTTTGCCATAGTCGCGGATGTGGTTGAGTTTGATCACATAAGGCAGCTCGTGCCCTGAAAAATACAAATTTTCTTTCCTCATAAATAAATTTTGAGAAAAACACCTTAAGTGATAGAAAGATGTGATCTGCAAACATAACTTCCTCATATAGGTATAACATATATAATGCATTAATTTTTTAAAGCAATTTAATGCATTGAATGAAAAGATCAGGGACTTTATCTTCCTTTTCCTACAACTAAAACTTGCTTAGATATGAATTTATTAGCGTGTTTTTTACAATCACTCATGACTTCCTTAGTAAGATTTGGAAGTTCAGCATTATAGCACCAACATAAAATGTTCAAGTGTAGATCCTGATCAGCCTTATCAGGGTCTACACTGTTTGCTTTAGTCAATAATACTGTACTTGAACAATAAATGAACAGAACAATGCAAGTTTATTACATTAACTTCTTCTTATTATTAAATGGCTAAATATCTTCTTTGTAAATGAACAGTGATTACTTGAAACTGCAGGACCCTCCATCAGTACCTGGACCAGACAAAAGGTCATGGTTTCTCAAGCCATATCTCCAAGTTTAGGAGATTAACTGGTTTTTGTTTAAGTATTATTTGAAAAGACACTTGAGTAGTTCTTAACATAAGCAGCTCAAACAAACTGATAAGAAATATTATCAAATGTTGTCATATTTCGTGGACTTAGTCATAGATTTTATCAGACCATTGATAAATGCTTTACTAGCAATTACATGTCTGTATGATTGAATGTGTTTCCTTTGTACTCTTTGCACTTGCTTATCATTTTTGACATCATTTCCTCAAAGTAATTAACATTTATGCAATTATAATCTATTAAAAATGTATAATTATAGATTCTAAATATTTTCAATACATTAATTTTGCATAAATTATCAGTATAGGTTTAGTATAGCATAAATTTTAAATAAATTTTAAATATAATATTTCAAGGATGTAAAATATAATATTTTAATGATATAAAATATAATATTTTAATTACTGTAAAACTTAGAAAAACCAAATATTATCAAAATTTTCTACATATAATCACCAGTTATTGAATCACTAAAATAATTTTAACTTTCTAAACCACAAAATATCCAATTTTTATTCTTAATGTGCATATCAAAGCTTATTTTACAAAAAATATTTAAATTAATTTTTTTTTTAACTAAACAATTATTACCTGGTGGTGACTGTACATCCAACAGCATTTTGTTCACAGGTAAAATCAAGACTGTTGCATTTTACAAGTAAATCATTATTTATGCACAATTATTTATATCCAATCAATTGACTTTAATTAATAAATCAATTAAGTCAAATCAAAACCACTATTTTCACAGTCCATAATTCACATGCAAATGAAATAACCTTTTACTATTGTAGTAGACTACTTGATATGACTGAATTACTTTGTCAACTACTCTAAATTCTCATTAATGTCACATGACAGCTTGACATGTTATCTCAACCAATCAGAGAGCGTTACTATTTAAAGCTGAGCTAATGATTCAAAAGGCATAGATATGACAGTCTATCATTAAATATATATACCATTACAGTCCATGTTAAAGTGTATGCGTAATTTAATATTTCAATATTTACTTTGCTATTTCGCTGAAAAATTTGATCAAATGTAATTGTACAGTTCTGTTCCAGTGATATGGCCCATAGTATGAGAGGACATCGAATGGCATTTTGTACTTATACAATACAAGCAATCTTAGCAAGCAGAATTATGCAATTTTAACAATCAGTTGTAGGAGGTGAAACTTAGATCACATGCTTCATTGAAACATTTTAAATTGGTTATATTTTTAAATTGAATCACACCACAAAAACCTTGAAATATTTTTTAAAGTGTACTTAGCCAAACTATACCAGAAAATTGATAAAATTCCTTTCGTATGATCTATCAATGTACCAAATTAAAAAAAAAAACATTTGTATTTTTAAAATGAAAAAAAATAGTAACAACCTTAACAAGAGTGGGAAAGCAGAATATGTATTGGATGAACTTTGAAGATATTACTTATTGCTGTGTGAATTCATCTTGGCAGGTTTAGATTTTTTTCAAATTACTTTTCAGACTTCTCTTAAGGGATTGTTTGTGGGAATAATGCATAGACAAGAATAGTATGAAATCAAGCCACAGTCTGGCCATGAGACTATTTCTGGCGTGAGAAGCTATTTCTGCAGAAGGCACAGACTGGTTGTGGTTACAATAGTTTAACAATAGAAATATAATGACTCGGTCAACTTAAATTTGTCCTTATCATTTTTGTTTCACTATTTTGAAATCTTTCTTTTTTTTAATTTGGATACTTCTTCAAGTCCTGTTGTGGGTAAGGACAAGCAGGAACTTAATATTATCACCTTAGTGCAATAATAGTATAAGTACCATTGATATATGAAGGAGATGTACCATTATTGCACTAAACTGACATTATAGGCTCATTCAAGCTGTAACCAGTACTTACACCATATTAGTGATTTGTGGAAAGTTTTGGAAGAATATCACTTATGGTGGAACACAACCAGTAACCTTGGTCACAATTGTAATAATTTTTTATCTGGCATAAAAGTCTAACAAAAAAGACATACTTTGCCACTCCATAAAAGCCAACTTGGCAATCCTTGTTGTTTGTGTACATGATTTTAAAGACCATATAAAAACAAGCAAATTTCACAACAATTTTAAGTCCACTGACCATCACTTACATAAAATAACAATAAAATCATTGTCCAACTGCCAAAACAACATTTTTGCCCCTTATAATCCTATAGAGTTTAAAAAGGAGAGGCAAAAAATAATCCTCTTAAATTCTCAGGTACAAGTCTGAGATGACCTAATGTAAATAACAGTTTTAAGTTAAAAGCAGTATTATTTTATAACAAATAATGGTTGTTTTTCTCACGTAACAAAACAAAATGGGTTGGATTAAATTAAAGAAGTTGGGGGGGGGGGGGGGGTCCGTTAAGGCAGTCTTTGGGAAGCTGCATGATAGTTTCTAACTTTCTGGCCAAAAACCTCTTAAAATTAAAATTAGCTGCCCAAATAGAGTTCTAAAACCCCACTGTATCCCCTCTGGACATTAGTTTTGGCAAAAATGGTTTCCTGTGTTTAGCTCTTGGTCTTAAAACTACAATTATGTGGGCCTTGGTCTTGTAACCTTGACTATCATAACAGCAAGGAAATCTCATTCATAAAGTCAAGTGACCAATTACACAGTGCATATTGTGAGTTTCTCTGTACCAGTTAAGTGCCTTGTTTGGAAAAGTATGAGAAAATATGAATATTTGGCTGTATTTTGATAAATTTCATGTGAACAAGGTCAAATACCCACAAGAACTTGACAAAACAAGAATTTTCTACAAGTGGGTGATAAAGCCAAGCCTATTTAGTAAGTTGACTTTGAAAATGATCTGTATTAATGAGATTTAACCTTTTTATGTAAAGCAAATTTTAGCACAATCCGAGAACAACTAATGAGAGTACAATGTAACTTAACACCTGAATCTTTATAATGGACTTTAAACCAAAGTTCTTTAAAAATGAAAATCATGAAAATAATCATGCATTTGATTGCAAAATGGTGTCAAGCTGATGTGCTTTATCAGGCAGCACATGTTCCTGCTTATACAATGGGGCTAAATATTGTTGCAAATGGTCCATTGTGCTTATGAATGCAAATAATCCTTTACTCCATAAAAACACGTTTTTAATTATGCAATCAGTGTAAATTCAAATCTGGATCTACACTGGTCAGAAATAACCCAATGAATCTTAAAGCAAACAGTGTTGATCCATATCAAAAGGCACATAATCTGATGTGGATCTACACTGTTCACCAATGCCATAAAGACATATTTATGAAGGAAAAGGTTAACATTGTACTGAGCAAAATTTTCTTAATATTAAGTACAATTTTAGTATAACCAATTTAGGAGATACCAGTTGTTTCACCATCTGATGCCAAATGATTCAGGGGTCATTCGGTGCAATCAAATTTTCACAACTCTCCCAATCCAAGTGTAGTCAAACATTGTAAAAGTTGTGGTGTTTTGATTCCCTACCATGGAAGTCAATACATTTATTGACTTTACAATTTATAATGTATCAATACAATCTGGTTAAATTATGCTAGAGTAGAAGAGCAAACAACAATGGTGGTCTGCGGTTCAAATTATCTTCCAAATCTGGATATATCTCAGAAATTTTCAATGCCAATAAAGGATCAAAGCAGTCTTTAAACACATCCATGGGAAGCAAACTTAAAATGTTTGAAACAAGTATCTGCAACAAAGTAATTGTTAGTAGTACCCTCCTTACTTGTTAAACTGTACAAAATTTATAGTATTTTATTTCTTTCATTTGTTAGATAAACTTGTTTGTTTAACCCTTTCCTCCATATATACACATGCATTTTATGCATGTGCGACCAGTGTATGGTCAGAAATAACCTAACAAATCAAAAAGCGAACAGTGCAGATCCTGATCAGATGGCATGGATGTGCTGGCTGATCTGGATCTACACTATTCGCCCACGCAATGAAGGAAAGGGTTAAATCTTCTACTAAGATAATTCCTTATACTACATGAAGTACTAGATATCACTAAACATCGTACATTCCTCTGATTGGTTTAATGATATTTGAAGATGAATTTTCACGTGTTTTATTATTTTGACCAAAATTAAATGATTCTATGAAAAATTAAACATTATATCATATGCAATGTAAATTTATTGAAGTTGTTTTGATGCACAGAGTATTTATTTCCATGATTATAGATTTCTGTTTATCATTAATTCTATTGCAATCATCATGCCACTGACCAATTTGCAAGCGGATACTAAAAAAAATATTTTCAGTTAAGGAGACATTGAATAAGAAGTTAGCTTGGTTGTTAATTAAATTTGTGAATCATTATTACCAATACAAATCAAAGTTAAGCCAGAATGTGTTGACAAGTCTCAATTAAGTTATAATTATTGCCTTCAAGACAGTTTTTAAACACCTTTCATTTCAACTGCCTGCGTCAACAATTTCGATAACATAGCTGGTTGCCGGGAAATTTCAAATACCATAATCAGTAAATATGGTTAAAACATTTTAAGCCAATCATCCAACAAAAGAACACCTTCTTTGAAGGCGAATTTAACGGGGTGTTAAGACACGAAGACCCTCTTTGTAACACTATCAGCAACTGATAGCATACTAAAGCCTGGGCCTTCAACAAATGTCAGATATTCACACTTTTATTAATGGTCATCATTTTATAAGCTTGCCTTTAATCAAAGGATTTTGCAGATTTCTGAATTTAAATAAAACTGACCAATTACTTCTACACCATTTTATTAATGGTTGCTATTGGATTAATTCTACAGATTTTGTTTCCTAAATTTATATGAAAATTTTCAGTTAGGTTGCCATGATAAATGCCCTTGTACGATAAGCAATTGCTGTATTGAAATGTTTGAGCCAATATAATCAGCTACTGCATTGAGTGTTTACTCCAAATATAAGGGTTTTATTGCATGTGTGACCAGTGTTGATCACATCCATGCCATCTGATCTAGATCTACACTGGTCACCTCTTGTTCAGATGGCATTGATGTGCCAGCTGATTTCGATCTACACTGTTTGTACAGTGGGTATATCCCTAGTGGTAAAGGGTTAACTAATCAGGCTATATTAGTTCACTAAACTGAGATGCAAAAACAATGCAAAACATTTTGCACAATTTCAAATGCCAGTAAGTGCATTTTCATGAAGATTATTTTTTGATAACATGTAGTCATTACAATAATGGTCATAATGGTCGACTGATATTATAGATTTAAACACATTTAATCACCAAAACCCTGCCAAGTGACACTGTGTACCAGTTTTCAACAGTACTGAATTTCGGATCAGCTCACTTATATTTACAATGATAACATCGAAAAATAACAATATTCAATCTAATGATAATTTCAGGTGATAAATGCAGTGAACCAGTTAAAATTTTCCTACATATTGTAAACAAAATGATCAAGGGCTACTTAGGTCTTGAAAGTTTAATATAAATATTGACCATATTTTTTATTTTTTTATCTTTTAATTTTTATAATCTTTTAATTATGCTTTATGAATGCTTTCTTTTGAACTTAAACTTTCTATTCTATGGGATAGGACAGTTATCACATAAGCAAACAGTTTAGATCCAGATCAGTTGGCACATCTGTGCAATCAGATCTGAATCTTCACTCTTTTTGATTCATTACATTACTTTTTTACCAAAAAGCGAAGTGTATAATGGATGTTCCAGCTGATCTCAACCTACATGTGATAAAACTTGCTTATATGGAGAAATGGTTAAATTTTAAGATGGTTAAGAACTTTCATGGTGTACTCACCACACAGAGGATAGGGTGATTCATCAGGTCCTAGCCGTACCCACAGCTGGTAATCTTTAGCCTCTGATTCCTGAAAAGAGCAAATGTACATAGTGATATATTTGATGTTGCACATAAGAAAGGCTCTTCAATGGTATTTTACAACTGATTTATAAGGAAAAACAAACAACATGGGAATCAAATCTATCACTCTTCTACCCAGAGAGGTGTTCAGTTGAACTGTAGTTTTGTGTCACCCTTGGGTACTTTGTCAGAATTAAAAATCTAAATGATTATAGAATAAATATGAAGAAATGTCAAAGTTATAGCCAGTGTTTGGTTTTCATTTTAAAAAATCCAAGTATAAAAAGGGGCATAACTCTGACAAAAGTGACTCTGAGCAACAGATTTCATCAAATCTGTTGTCATGGGCAACATAATTTGAGAGGTTGATTAACAAAAAATTAGGAAATGGCAAAGTATTCTGGCCAACATTAAGCTGTAACATTTGCACTGATAGACATATGAACAGACAAAATAGCCTTTTCTTCGAGAGGACAAAATGACCAGATTATGCAGGATGGTCCGGATCTACATCGGTCACACACTGAATGTAAGAATTATTCATAGAGTAACAGGTAAAATTTATTATCACCATCACCAACCCTTAGCAGTAGTTTACATCCACTCATCTCAATCGACAACCCACCAGGTAGCTGACGTAAAGACATTCCATGAACCTACAGAATGATCCTACTCCAGCACCCTGTCATAATATCCACCCCAACTTTAATATAACATAATTATGCAATTAAGATTTCATGAGAAAAGGCATAAAGCAGTCACTCTATTTGTCAATGTCAGGCCACTATAGCATGTTACATGTTCCTTAATTGTGGATGTCACAACTCCTGTCAAATTACTGATTTCATTGTCCAACCTGATACTCAATCACACAAAATGAGTTATGATTAATACAAGAAATGCATTAACTAGCAGAGAATTTAAATACTTTAATTTTATTGATTTTGTACTGTTTTTGAAGTTTCACTTTAAATGTTTAAAAAATGCCAGAAAGGTTTATATCCTTGTTTTAAATATACAAAATAAATTATAGTATTATAAAAGTAAATATATAAAAAAATATATCTCTAAAAAATCACATAAAATGTCTTTCTTCATCTTTCCAACAAATATTCAAAATTTCATTATTTGTCACACACAAAAACACTTACAATTTTATTAGACTTCCATGCAAGAAAAGACCATATTTTTTGTAACACTGTCATTACAAAGATGCTATAGCTCTGAATGAAAATCTGGTGCTTGGTTTGTGTATTTATACACGGAAACAGTGTCACCAACTGCACGAAGTCGGTCCTGGATCTGACAGACAGACATTTTCCCTGCCAAAGCCATTCCATGCAAGTCTAGCGGATGACTATCAATACTAAGAGGGCTTACTAAAACACTCTTTCTTTTATTACTAGTATAAACAAGTTTTAACAAACTGTATTTTCACTTAATGACCAACCCTTATAAACACGTAAATTTTCTCTGAGAAATAATGACGTAAATGAACATGTAACAGTAAATCAGTACACAAACACACGTGTTTTTACAGACATCCAGACATTCCATGTGACAAACAGTTTGGCAGAATTTTTTATAAGCCACAATAATTTCACCAGTAGGTACAAAATTATTCTATCTATGCATTAAAACTTTGTGGCTATTTGCACCATCAATATTGAAAGAAAAGATAATGCTCTATTTAAGAATTACACGACCGGACCGGGCAGGATTTTAATATGATCATTTCAGACTTATGTAAGCAAAGACTTACATAAACCACAATTACAGGAAGGTTTTCGCAAAATTTTGTTAATTTGTAAAAGACCTTAAAAATTGTAATTTTGTAAAATTGACTGGTAAGAAATCCCTAAAATTTGAGACTGCCTTATTATTTATCATCATTTCTACTTGTCAGACAGAAAAATCAGACAATCTTTCAATGCACTCTAATAAAAACTTCCCAAAACTTTTCCAAAAAACAAATACAGTTTTGAAAATGGCGCCTTTATAATTTCATTGATTAAATAGTTTGAAATTCCTGCATTTAGGGCCCTGGAATAAGGGTCAGTCATAATGTACACATCAGCTGTATCATACATGATAATTAAACTGACATGTAGAGACAATACTGATAAGATGCCATGTCAACCTGGGAGTTTGCACTACTGACCAAACTCATCATCTTTTGACAGCGGGTCAGTTGGTCAATTTATATTACATCATATCATTATATGATGTAGCCATTTTAAACAATTTAAGAGAAAGCAGATTTAAGCCTCAAGGTGTTAAGCACATCATTTTCAACCAGTGTAGAGCAAGATTAGCCTGCACATCCGTGCAGTCTGACCAGGATGTGTGCAGTCTGACCAGGGTCTACACGGTTTGCTTTCCAGTTAATAGACTTAGTCAATGAATTATTGCAAAACATCCCTATGCACATTGAATGGACTTTCCCTTAATTTAAGATGAGTCTTAAACTTTAGAATTTCTCTTAGATTTTCTTTTTGCATTACATTAATACTTAATACACTGTATTATTATTATTTATTTTAGTTTATTTATTTATTTATTCTATATTATTATATAGCAGTACTTTTAATCATATGTTAAATGCATACAAGAAACCCTTCTGTTTATATGGCTGACATTGAAAATTCCCATAAAACACAACCACTGATGACTGCAGTATTATAATATAATGACACCAAAATGCCTTAAACCATTTCTCTTATCTATTTGTTTTCATAAGAAAAGCTAAAAATATCTCATTAATAAATGGTACATCTTGTAATTTTAATATAAAACGTAAGATATATCTCAATAGCTTTGATCTTTATTGGTTGATGTGGCATGTCTTCATGTTTGATGAACCTTTTGTTTAAACAAGACTGACAGCTGACATCCAGTTGATCATTTCTTCAACATAGACCTTCGATTACTCCATCCATTTTAATGCCTTGTTTATTGCTATCACCAGGTTTACAAATTATGTTTGTCTGATTTCCAGTACTAGCATTTAGATTTAAAGGACATGAAAATGTTGTAAGTGGTATTAGATATAGAAGCAGTTAGAGCTTTTTCATTCTCACCCCCAGTTTTGAACTTGAAAAATGATTATGTCAGGCACAGTTTTGGGATATGTTTATATCTCTTATCCTACAATGTTATTAATGACTTTAAATCAGCTAAATTATGATAATGTTGTACATATTAATTATCAGTTCCGATAATATGATTGTGCTTATCAATCTGCAGATAAAAACACAAATTTTGATAGCAACATCCAGGTCTGTTAAAGCAATCATCATTTTTATCATGTTGGCAACCAGTGTAGACCCATCGTCAGTCTGAAACCCTATAGAGTATGATCATTATCTAAACTGCAATCTAAACTCTTCTTTGAACAATTGAGGGCACACCACATATTGTAGTAACTACATGGCTTGGTTACTGATAAGTAAGCTAAGCAGTCCACACAACTTGAAACATTCCTTTATAAATAATTATTATTTAATGATGCAATTCTTTAAAGTGGATGTATCTCTTGAAGACAGTACTACTCCACCTCCACCTGCCCCCGCCATCCCTTGCAGATCACCCCCTGCCCCTGCCCCCCCCCCCCCCCCCCCCCCCCCCCCCCGCCCTGTCCAATCAGACATCAGTACTTACAGACCCCACAGCCAGTCCCCACCTCTCAACAGACAGCAGTACTTACAGAGATATTCAGCTGCTGCAGACACCTCGTAATGATGGTTAGCACATTGGTCACTGTTTCCACATCCACTGTACAGTTCTGAAATACAGTGATTATAACTGTCACACATGTGATATTTCTAAAAAAACTGTCACATGTGATATGTTTAAATATAACTGTCACATGTGATAAGTCTAAAAATAACTGTCACATGTGATAGGTCTTAAAATAACAACACTGCATTTTCACTTCTCAAAAACTGTAATTTTTGTTTTACCTGTAAAACTGGAACTTCACTGTGAAGCAAAGTTTTAATACTAAGGAATGTATTTACAGAACAATGGTTCAAATTATTTACTAGATCTAAATGCCTCTCATCTATCAAGGTTGTGTGCACGATTTCCAGAAAGGGGGTTTATTTGCGGTAGTCACATGGTAGTTATGTGAATTTCCAACCTTCTGAACAAAATCCCCATTAAAATTCAAAATAATGTTGCCCAAAAGAGCAATCCTAATTAACCCCCTCTGAATAAGTCCCTTTCTTACCTGTTTTTTTTCTTTCACATGATTGTGTGCTTCAGAAAATTATTATACTTGGTCATTAAATAAAGGCTGCTACTTTAAAATGATTTTGCCCTTTTACAACATGTCTTTACAACTATTAAAAGAATTGTAAGAAAAAGTTCACACTGTCAGCATAAAAATCATCATTATGAAATTTCATAACAAAAGTAGTGTTCACTAACCTCATTACAAGTGTAGTCATCAAATGTATCATTTAATTTTGAAGTTAAACTCCCCATTCTATTGCATAAGCATGTTAAATTCCAAATTGTTATTTTTTTTACTTCATATGTCTTCACATGTACTTCTCCTTTGCTCTCACTAAGAAACACACAAATGATTCCTATGCACTAGTAATACAATTCTATATACCTAACCCCCAAATAAAACTGCCAAAACAAATCATGAAATGAATTCAGTTTCCAACTTCAACCCAATTTAAGGGTCTCTTTGATTCCTATATATTGCAATTATTAATAATCAAAAAGGTGTCACCTTTGCCATTTATTACCCTATCAAGACAGAAAATAGCTCAGATTGTTATTTTTGTTAGTGTTTGTTGCTAATTGGTCACACTTACAGAGAGGGTGTAATAAATGTTTGCACTTGCTAAAATTTATTGATTGCAATCAGTGTAGAAAATTTAACATTAATGTGACAAAAATACTTTAATCTTGTTTTGTTTTTAATAAAATTATGTATGCAAAACAATAAGAAAAAATAAATTCACCAGATATAATCCTTTAAACTTAAAAAAAGTAGTAAACAAACCTTTTTAATGGAAAATTAAAATACTAGCGTATACAACTGAACTGATTACTGCAATTTATAAGAAAAAAATGAACATGGATATGTGGTTTTTCATTGAATTTACTGTTTTTTTTTTGGTTTTATTTGTTTTTAATTGAATTAATTTTGCCTGAGTAATGTAACAATCTGAAGACATTAGTCTGCATCATATATGTGTTTTGTTTTTGTTCGTATGAAGTTAACAAAATAAGTAAGGGTAACTTGTTCACCATTAATAAATGGTAACAAAAATCCTAAATCCTTTGACCTATTGCCTCTTAAAATGTAATACTTTTTTCTTCAAAACAACAACAACAAACCACATGAAAATCAAGAATATGAAACATGTGTCAGATCAACTTATTGCGTTAACATGACCGATTTTTGTTCATTATTTGTCCGACATGGTTGAGTTCCCTGTCTTCAGTTCATACTTTTGCAAACCTTTCCAAAATCAGACCAACAGGATGTTAATTTTATTTGTGTAAAATTGAGAAGAATGTCACGTTTTCTAAGTAATCATAAATTCTTTGTGTTATCGTGATATCATACAATCATTTAATGTAACATATTTGTAATATCTCACTTTCATTTATTTTCTTTGTAACTAGTCAAAATAAATATTGGCAGTGTTCTTTTCAAGTGTTTATCGTGACTTGAGTCATATTTTGCAACCAGTCCCTGAGTCTGCTCAGATCAGCCTGCACATCAGTGCCCAAGGTTATAAAACAGAGCATGGAAACCAGTCTCAAATCTCAAGCATCTGATTGGCTGAAATGGCGACCAGTCGCCATTTCAGCCAATCAGATGCTTGAGATTTGAGACTGGTTTCCAAACTCGGCTTTATAACCTTCAGCCCTGTGCACAAAATAAACCATCTGATTTTATTAACTGCTTAATTTCAGTAACACATACATACAAAATAAGGATCTGGCTCAAATTATTCATGTACTCCACAAAAAAGCCTTAATTATCTCATGGGGAACAATGTAGTTTCAGATCAGCCATCACATCTATGCCATCTGATCTGCATCTAAACTGTTCACTTTTAGTCAGAAATATTGAATAACCAGATGCATCTAAAAACAGTGTAGATCCTGATCTGAGGCATACCTGGCCGATTTGGGAGCTACCAGTATTAAATGCTGCTGTAGAAAACTTACTGTATCACTTCCTTGATGGTGGACCTCTAACGGCAGGACTTTAGGTAGCAACTTGGATCTTTCCTCCTGTATTTGTCTGAAATAAACAGGAAAAACTTGCTGGTCAGGGTTGGATGCAAGATTTCCGCAAAGGGGTTTGTGTGGGTCAATCATAGGGTAGTTATATGATATTTTCTAAGTTTCTGGTCAAAATCCTCATGAAAATTAAATATTGCTGCCCGAAAAGGTGGTTTAAGGAACCCCCAATGAACCCCCTCTGGATCTGCCCCTACTTGTGACATGTAATAAACAACTTAAGATGAATGTCACCATACTCCCCACATAAAAACAGCTGACATGGAAAAAACATCACATAATATGTATGTAAAATGGAATAAGGATGTAAGATTAATGAACTGTTTTAATGATATGACCCGATAATCCATCTTGCAGTTTTTAAGTCAACAAATTTCTAACTTAATACTGAATAACCTCTAAGTGGTAAGACACGTCACGTTTCACATTTTTTACTTGTACTCCTTATAGAAAATTAACCCTTTACTCCATTTGATGTGATTATATTCTATGGGCTAACAGTGTAGGGCCAGATCAGCAGGCACATCTGTACCGACTGACCAGGATCTAGACTGTTCAACTTTAAAGTCATTAGGTATTTCCAGCAAAATTTCACGTATTTAGCACAAATTAAAATCCCAGCAAAATTACAACATGCAACAAAAGTTAGGAAAATTCAATTGCACAACTTTATGCCTACGCGAATATATAATTTGCAGCTATTGTGTGAAAATTTGTCCCAGTGAAATTAAACTATACCACACTAGTCCTTTTATGGGTCTACGAACATCTTTCCTGCATGCAAGGATCTGATGGTTCTTAATAATTGTCTTAACCCTTTCCTCCATAGACACACCTTTATTGCATGTGCGAACAGTTTAGATCCAAATCAGTGGGCACATCCGTGCCGTCTAATCAGGATCTAAACTGTTCGCTATTTGATTCATTAGGTTATTTCTGAACAAAATGCGACCAGTGTTGATCCAGATCAGCTGGCACATTCGTGCTGTGCCTGATCAGAATCTGCACTGGTGGTACATGAGTAAAAATGCGTATTTACAGAGGAAAGGGTTAACAGTTGCTGAAAACCTACTTTTTCCAATGCAAAGCAACCACATGCGAAATATTTTTATGCATACATTATATCGATTGATCCTTTTTTGTTTTATTTACAATGGATTAATTATATCATAACATGTGACTCAAACTAACTGGGGGTTTCAGCATAGGAAAATTTCAATAGATCCTGATTATAAATGAAAGAAAGACAAAACTATTCATCTTCTGGTCATTTCACTTACTCCTTAAATTTATTGAGCCAAGTTTCTTTGAGCTCTAAACTTTTGAAAGTGGCAACATAGTTGGTTGTAGGCCATCCAATCACAAAGGATCGGTCAGTTGGTCGTGTTATTTCTGTGATGTCATCCACACAGTCCGATATCCACAGCTCACACACACGGATGCGATGCTTCAGCTTAAATGTTGTATTGGACCTGAAATAAAATAAAAGTTTATATTTACAATTTTATAACAAACAAATATGATGAATAATACAGATGCTAAACCCTTTACTCCATAAATACACCTTTATTGTGTGGGTGAACAATGTAGATCCAGATCAGCTGGCACATTTGTGCCATCTGATCTGGATATTCACTGTTCTCTGTTAGATTCACTAGGTTATTTCTGTCCAAGAAGCAACCAGTGTAGATCTAGATCAGCTGGGAAATCTGTTCCATCTGAAGCAGCAAGTGTAGATCCAGATCACATGGAACAGATGTGGCAGTTGATCTGGATTTGCTCTTTATGGTTAATTTATTACAACTAAATAATTCATAGGATTGATGCCATGGTATTGTTTAATTTTGATTGAACAAAATTTTTGCACAAGGGAAAAATGTTTGTTTTTGTGAGGGTATCGATTTATGCTATTTAAACATATTTATATGACAATTTGTGGTTTAATTTCGATAAGGTAGGAATGTGCATATTATACAGAGCGTGAAATATGCGGCAACAAAAAGGGATTTCATGGTATCAAAAACATAAACTGACCAGGAATCAATTTCCTCTCTCTTTACCACATTACCAATGACTGTGTGGTCTTTGGAATGCGTGTTTTCCTCATTTTACATGGTTACTTTGAGTGGGGTATCAGGGTATCATGCTTACATTTTAAGTCAGATAAAAAACAACCACAAAACTAGTTTAATTATGCCAGAATTCCAAACACAGCTGCTTCACGTATTTTGATACTTTTACAATACAAACAAAAGTCTTAAATTTATCCCGATGTAACCAGATATGAAATGTTCTGTGACCACATCCCCGTTTTGTGGTTTCCTCTTTACTCATGTTCACTAGTCCCAATATTACTCAAGCTGAGGGCAATAACATGAGTGACAAGTAAGAAACCACAGAGTTTTATTAACCCTTTACTCCATAGATACACCTTTTATCAACTCGGCAATCACACTGGGCAATGTAGAGTGTAGATCCAAATCAGCAGGAACATCACTAACATCTGATCACGATAAACACTATTTGCTGTTAGATTTATTAGGTTACTTCTGACCAAGATGCAACCAGATCAGACAGCTTGGATACGCCAATAAATGTTTTCTTCCGTTCTGTGACAATTTTATTTTAAAAGATACATTTTTTCTACTGACATCCTTAAATTATCAGCATATAACTGTGGAATGACATTACTTCTACATTTATAACTAAGTAACAAAAGTCTGTCATATCAATTGCTCTTTTCATAAATAGACTTGAATTCTACAAATTAATTTGTTTGTTCTCGATGACTTTTTCAGCAATCTCAAAGCCATAAAATATTGACATGGACAGGTTAGATCCGCCCCCATCTAAACTGGAGAACAATACACACTCCAAAATTATCAACCATATATACTTGCAGAATGTGGGAAGGAAGTTGATTTTCTATCAATACAAGTTCCCACAGTTCTAAGGGCCTAAGGAAGGAAGTACCACTTTGTATCCCCACATCAATGGCGACAATAACACTACAATTAGACCTTACGTTTGATTGTTAAGTCGTCTCATTGACAAAATGGCAATAGCTTTAAGAACAGCTCAGCTTCAATGGCGCCTTGCACAGCACATATCCTGCGAATTTTCTACCGTTAAATATCAACCACTCAAGCTGGGAAACTACCAAACAAACTAAAAGTGTCCTCTCTCAGATACACATTTGTTTGTGTGGGAAGTAATTCATTAATGCTAATCAAGCTGCCATGCATGTCCTACATAATTATTTTGTTTATGCATACGCAGTATACGGTCACATTATAATTCCATGTATTTTGGTAAAGCTATGCTTCAGGGGAAATCAAACAGTCATATATAGGCATAGGGAGGTGTGAGAGTAGATTACATAGTGCAGGATATAGAGCAAGGTGTGTGATGTAGGAGGACACTTTCTGATGCTGACGGTAACTTACAATGCATCAGGTCATTCATAAAATTGTTAGATTTTGATTCACTTATATAAACCTTTTACTCCATATAAACACACCCATGTCATCTGATCTGGGTCTACAGTGTTTGCTTCTTGGTTAGAAATGTCCTGATGAATCAAAAAAGCATCCTGTGTAGATCCTGATCAGATGGCACGGATGTGATAGCTGACCTGGATCTACACTGTTCACCCATAAGATATCCAATGGAGTAAAGTGTTAACATATCACAAGCAAGCTTGGTGGCTGTATGGTTTATTACCCTGAATCCTTCTTTAAGCTGTTTTACATAGCGATACTCAGGTGCGGTAAGTTTCCAATGGCAGTGAGGAAAACTGCCATACAACAGTACAGTAAAGGTTTTAAGAACTTGAAATTGCATAGATGGTTCAGCATATCAGTAAAAAATGGGAAAATGAAATTAATAAAAGAGATAATAGTATTTCAGTGTTTCCTTTAAACCATCTAGCTGGTGCCAAGCTACTATACCCATTGCAAACTGTTACAGAACACATGCTTTAGTTTGGCCACCTACACGGTCACTGAACAACTTACTTTTGTTTAGCTACCAGCAGAAGGTCACTAAACAGGAACAAGTATCTATCCTGCGTCTGCATACCCTGCAATAGAACAATCAAACTATTCACATCTGTGACATATAAATCATTCTAAACTTCATATGAAATATGCCCATTATCATATCATTTATATTTCTTATTGAAAAATGCATGGAATGTGGCTGTTAAAGCTTGGGTGACCAGTGTAGATCCAGATCACATGGCACATCCATGCCATCTGATCAGGATCTACACTGTTCACTTATGATTAGGTGATTTCCGATTAAAAAGTGACCAGCGAATATCCTGATCAGATGGCATGGATCTACACTGGCCGCGCATGTGGCAAAAGTCTTACAACCAATATGTACAGCTTTATAGTTATTTTCAGTTTGGAAATTTCTACTATGATAAAAGAGAAACCCATGTAAGAGCCCTGATCAGCGTCAAACAGCAGGATGAGGACTTAACCCTTTACTTCTTAGAAACATCTTTTTGGCAAAGGCAAACAATAAAGATCCATGGATGCCGTCTGACCAGGATCTACACTGTTTGCTTTTAGATTCAGGTTTAGGTAATTTATGACCAAGATGCGACCAGTGAAGATCCAGATCAGACAGCAAGAATTTGTTGGCTGATCTGGATCTACAATGGTTGCACATGTGATAAAATGTGTGTATGGAGTAAAGGTTTAAATGCTTCAAATCATTTAAAATGTCATTCTGATATGTTAGTGCATTCCAGCCAGTGACAATCAGCGAGTGAGAGTGACCTACTCTGGAGAACTCCACAATGCCCTCCATCAGGTACTGCCTGTTAAAGTTGTTGTTGAGCTTTGAGGGACGGAAAAACTCCATGTCCTTCTTGCCCATGTTCGACTGTGACCTGAAATGTAACATAATACATTCAAAAGAAGATGAAGCCATTCAACAAAACAGGTTTTCATTTTAAATTTTAAGTGATGAAGGGGCATAACTATGACAAAATACAGTCAAGAGTTATGGAACTTGTCCTGATAATTGCTATTATGATATGAAAAAGGGAACTTAAACAAAAAACTTAATGAAATGTTGAAATCTGCCCATCTGGCCACCAAATGACATACCCCAATCTTACAACAAGATTTTCCAAAAGAAAACCTGTTGAAAAACAAATTAGGTACCGGAGCACAAGGAGGAAGTTGCTAAATTCTTGTGGATGCCACCATGATTCGATAGTAAATCATTTCTGAGGGCTTAGCGCCTGACTATCAAAACCTCTTGCATAGATATTTACAAGATGTTTAATTCGGTTAGTTATTCATCACCGATATTGTATCGTAACAGTTGTAACCTCAGACAACAAAGAATGTTTGAATAAAACTGAGAGTAGTTTTGCACTAGGCCCTTGAAATGTACATGAGACCTCCCCACATTACCAGAGCAGTCCTGAAGCAAGACCAAGAGGTTCATCAATCGTGAGCACAAACATAGGAGTTGTAGATTGAAAAGACAAGTTTATTTCTTTCAAATTGCTACCCAGCCAAATAAATACTATTAACTTATTATACTATAGGTTGTTTAATGAAACCAATATTCCTGCTTTTCATTGAACTTCAAGTAGCTTATTTCAAAATCTGACTGTATTATATTTTGACGTCAATATTTAAACACACCTTATATTTTACAAGTTATTTTGTGAATGAATGACACTTATAAGTGGTATAAAAAGTTGTCTAAATATTTCAGAATTTAACAGAATGTAATCTGTTCTCATTTCATTATCTATGAAATTAAATTCTCCTACATAGTTGACCTCAATTTGTCCTCTATAAAACAGTATTAAAATAATTTCTAAAGACCCGAGTTTATCTAGAGGGTGGATAATAACAACAATTTGCAAAGGGATTGTTCAAGGAAGCAGCTCAAACAAGAAATATTTTAACCCGTTCCTACAGTATATGCCTTTGAGGCATAGGCAAACAGAACAGATCCAGATCAGCCATCACATCCTAATGTCATCTGATCAGGATCTACACTGTTCACTTCTTAAATTATTAGGTTATTTCAGACCAAAAGGCAAACAGTTCAGATCCTGATCAGATGGTACAGGTGTGCTGGCTGATCTGGATCTACAATGATCACATATGCAATGAAGGGCATATATAGAGGAAAGGGCGATAAGAAGGGAAACAAAGATGGATGGAAAGAAGATGCAGATAGTGCTTGACTTCTGTGCCCAAGGTTATAAAACTGAGCATGGAAACCAGTCTCAAATCACAAGCATCTGATTGGCTGAAATGGCGACTGGTCGCCATTTCAGCCAATCAGATGCTTGAGATTTGAGACTGGTTTCCAATCTCAGTTTTATAACCTTCAGCCCTGATGATTATGTAGAGAAAATAAATATGTGCGACAAAAATTGGTCCACTTGCTGTTTTTAAATATCCTGTATTTTATTTCTAAACATAACAAAAATAACTTCTCTTACTGAAAATTAAACGTGGGGCCTTCGCATGTATTGTCTTATCCACTACACCACAAATCAAGTTAGAAATTCTGTGCAAAAATCAGGCCATTATTACCAAATTTCTCTAAAAATTAAGTATTACCCAGTCATTTAAGGCAGTTACCCCTTTCCTCCATAGACACACCTTTATGGGCAGTTACCCCTTTCCTCCAGACACACCTTTATAGGCAGTTACCCTGTTCCTCCATACACACACCTTTATTGCGTGGGCGAACAGTGTAGATCCTGATCAGCCGGCACATCTGTGCTGTCTGATCAGTATCATCACTCTTCACTTCTGACCAAAATGCGACCAGAGCAGATCCTGATCAGACGGCATGGGTATGCTGGCTGATCTGGATCTACACTGGTCTCATATGCATAAAAATGCGTATATATGGAGGAAAGGGATAAAGAAAATGTTAAAACAGGACACTAAACATCATGCATTCACTTTGTATCTATGGACTAAGTAACATGGTTAAACAACCAGAATCGTTCCAATTATTGGACATGTCAAAATCTATGTCAGAATGAATTTCTCAACAGGTTACATTCAGTCATTATAAACTTTTATCATGTTACACTGTGAAAGGCACTCGACTGATCTCTACATGTTAACAATAATCCCTTTAAAATCACATTATTTGCAAAAGTGACAAGCAAATTAACATGAAATTATCTCCAAGTTATTTGACATTAAATTATTTTAATTGTCCGAGCATACAGAAAATAAGGGCATCTTAGTACAAAGATTCCATCTCTTAAGTTATTCAGTTCAATAAAATATGTACTTCATTTCAATAAATTATCGAGTTACATCCTTTTTCGCAAATAATTAAGAAATTTTTATTTTAGAAAAAAAAGTTAAAAGGTTATCATTCCTTCTTGGTGGAAACACATAATACAATACTATTGAATAATTTGAGACTCAATATTTATCATATTATGATTTACTTACTTAGGGGCTGACCCTTTTCAGTGCAAACAGCTGACCTACCTTAAATATGGTATTAAACACAGTAAAAACAACAAAATTCTTTCGCTGTTTTGTGTCCTGCCTCACCTCGAACAAAAGGTCATACGATACAGGATTCACAATTTAAATTACCATTAAAGCGAAATTACATACCCTAAAATCTAATTATTCCGCTGGACCTATTAACTATACAGATCACAAACTTTACACGCCAGTGAATTTGTTTAAGGAGGTGTAAATGCGATTTAAAAAAATAATTTCAGAAATGAATTAAAAATATGGGATGGTTACTGGTACATCAGTGTAACAAATAAACTGATTTTACCAAACTGCATTGATCAATTCTTTCGATAATATCTTTTAGAAGTATCTATTTGAACAGGAAACATTATGTTACTTAACCTTGGCAGTTTTTCTCAAATAATCATGTGCTCGTCTGAATAGAGTGGATTGCCTTTTATCATAACTATTAAAATGAAATCTCGCAGCCTGTTTTCCAAACATGAGTTTTATTTAATAGTTATAGTGTATAAGTTTTTTGTTGCCTTAACTACCCTGGAATTATTTAAATTTTGCTTTCAATTTGACTTTTGCACATCAACAAGAAATGACTGTTTCATGCATACATATATTAGTACTATGATTACACACATTTATATGACATTATTGTAATGCACTTTTGTATTTATAGATATTTTAATCAGGATCTGCATTCTTCACTTTTTGGTCAGAAAATTAAACAGTGTAGATCCTGATCAGATGGCATGGATGTGTTGGCTGATCTGCATCTACAATGTTCGTCCATGCTATAAAGGCTTATAAAAAATTTTTGGGGTGAGGATTAGGGTTAACTATGGAACATTTCCATCAGTGTCTTTAACCTGTATGCTCCTCCTCCTCATTTTTGATAAAAATATTAGTTTCGACTTCTGGGATTTTCAAAGAATTCAAACAAAATTTAAGCAAAGAATCAGATTAAGTTTAATAAACTTTAAAAAAACAACTGAAGCTGCATATTTGTCTCAGTAGCTTTATTTAATTATGTCAAGTAAATGTCACTATGTTAGAATTTCTTTTTTTCATTTCCTAATTATCATAAAAGACATAAAACCCATCTAATAAACAAAAACAAGGCTTTTCAGGAGAAAAAATATATCATGTTTGTTTAAAATATGTCAAGTTATGATTGATAGAACACTTTCATCCCACCTTAAAACTTTCTTTTTACTAATTATATATGTTTTTTAAGCTTATTTATTAGTATATTTCTGTACACTGTCAAATTAAACGAGCCAAAGTAAATTGAAATATTGTTTAATGCAGACATGGCTTAGACTTTATTTCATTAAATCATTCACATTAATTAAAATTTCACTTTACTGTCATTTAAGGAGATGTAATGTGGTTAAGTGAACTGAATATTCCAAGAATTTGTCTTTTTTTGCTATTCTGTATGTTTGCGGTTCAGACTATTATAAGTCTAAGATTAATGTTTTGTTGTTATCTCATTTATTCCTAGCCATACCTGCAAAATAGTTTAAATGTAAATAAGATATTTTTCTTGTGATAAGTGACATTTTTCGTTATATGCATACAGGCAAAGGAATTCGGTCATTGCACAATTTTAATGCACATATTATTATAGTTTTGGACATTTAAAAGGAACTTTGTAACCCTCCAGGTTTATGATATAATGTAAGTTGGCAGTTGGTTTGGAAGTAGATGAAAATGAAAGAAACAAAACACTTTATTAATTCATAAGTAAAATCGTACAGATTTCTTCTGAAATATCCAAAGAAAATTAACGTGAAACCCTGCTACCAAGATAACATCTGAGAGTGGACAAAAGTAGTGTGAATAGTGGGGTGTTGAAAAACAGCGCAAACCTGTAAATCAGGACATTGAAAGTGTGGTCTTATTATTGAGGTGGTCTTAATTTGGGGTGGTCTATATGAGGGGTTCACTATACTGGTTTCCATTCATCATGGCAAGATCAGCTGGTGCCAACAGGGCCCAAGATCATAAAACTAAAGCTGGAGACCAGACTCAAATCTCGAGCATCTGATTGGCTGAAATGGCTACTGGTCGCCATTTCAGCCAATCAGATGCTTGAGATTCGAGTCTGGTCTCCAATCTCTGTTTTATGATCTTGAGCCCAGACCTTGGACAAAATATAGTAATCAAGGAATCGAAGGGAATCAAGAACAGACTACTGCATAGAAAAATTCACTCAACAAAACATTTAAGGGATACTCAAATTATGTTTCTCTGATCAATATAAAGAAAAGTTTTTATGTAAGAAACACTTATTTACTTGAATCAAGACCAGAACTTTAACATCAAATTTCAAGATTTAACCAAACAATCATTTTATGTACATATGAATAATTCTTAAGTTAAATGGCTGACCTTTTGTTGAGTTAAGAAGATACTTGATTATTGTGGAAAGACTACTTACAGGAGGTTGCTAGCGCTTTTACTTTTTCCAAGCGACTTAAAGAGCACTGCACCAGGAGCAGATTTTCTTCTCGTTGACAGCGCTCTTCTCTGAAAAAAACAAATACAAATAATGAGGCATCTTACTAGAAACATCATACGGCTTCGTTAAGTCCAACTTTTACTCCATGGATATGGTTTACTGAAGTATCATTTTATTTCGCGGGGACAAATTTTCGTGCAAAACCCGAAAATAACAAATCCCCGGGGGCATGAATTCGCGCAACAGTATTTTCCTATAAAGCAACACTTTTAAATGGTTTAACTTCACTGGGTTGAATTTCGCTATATTTCCTTAGCGCTAAATATGCAAAAATTAAACCTGCGCAAAATAAAATGATTACAAAGTACATCTCAATGGATGACCACCGTAGATCCAGACTAGCCTGTGTATCAGTATCTACACTAGTTAATCTCATTTAATGATTCATTTTGGTTATTTCTGACAAAGAGAACAGTGTAGATCCTGATCAGATTGCAGGAGGTGAATGCTGATCTAGATTAAGATTTACACTGTTTGGGATGTGTAGATCCAGATCAGCCTGCACATCTGTGCCCTCTGATCTGATAAAGATCTGCACTGGTCGCATTTTGGTCAGAAATAACCTAACAAATCAAAAAGCGGGGATGTGCCGGCTGATCTGGATCTACACTGTTCGCCCATGCAATAAAGGTGTGTCTATGGAGGAAAGGGTTAAAGAAATTAGGCACTTCTCAATTGACTAGAACCATTCCAAATCCCATGGATAATCTTGCTGCACTTTTCTTTTCTCTTTCCCCTTATCCCAACCTCCCTCTCCCCCTATCCACCCCTACATCCCAATCCCTCCCTACAACCTGCCACTGTAGAGGGTAATGCATTCAATTCATCTAAACATAATTAATGAAATTTTGTTCATTATGTGAAAACGATTATCTATAATGCACTAACTACTTTCAATGTAAATATTATATGATCGTTCGATGTCCTGTATATCTCCGTATAACCTGTATAAGACTCGCATAATATTATAAAATAATATCAATAATGAAATAGAAGTTTTCTTTATGTATATCACTACCAGTTCTAATGGTGACATGTTAAAGCAGTCATGCACCTCTTGAACGGCAGGCCACCAACCTAGTTATAACATTTTTGAAATTTAATATTATATTAGTATTTTCATTAAAATACCCCACTTTGATATTCTTTACATATGTCAACACTGACATACAGTTCATGCTTTTAGACACCAAATTTGAATTTCAAAAACTAACATAACTGGAGTTCAGCCATCTGACAAGACCTTTGCCTAAGGTTATAAAACTGAGCATGGAAACCAGTCGCGAATCTCAAGCATCTGATTGGCTGAAATAGCGACCAGTCGCCATTTCAGCCAATCAGATGCTTGAGATCTGAGACTGGTTTCCAATCTCAGTTTTATAACCTTGGCACCTTGGATGAGTATCATGAGGTTGTCATCCTTATGCATATTTTTAATAGATTATATTAAAGATATATTACATTTACAGGAGCCTTGTCCTGCTTTAAGTTGACATTATTCTATGAAAATTAATGGGTCCTTAAACCTTGCTTGATATTTATTTTGCTTAAACTGATGGCCTAAAGCGTATTTAAAACAAGAAGATGCCGCAATGCAACAAAAACAGATTTTTTTCTTAAATTTGTAGTGAAAATGGGGCATAACTATGACAAAATAAAGTCAAGAGTTATGCAACTTGTCCTGATAACTACTATTGTGATGTCACACAACTATGGTAAGTTTCAAAGCTCTATCTTGTATGGTTACAGTGTAGATCCATATCAAATGGCAAAAGGCGCAGAAGTAATATAACCTGTACCTATGGAGTAAAGTGTTAATTTATCAGTAAATGTTCTCTGATTTACTATTTCAATAATTTTAAAACTTTCGAAAGTGCACAAATAAAAAGTGCTCATTGCACAAATTTAGCAGGTTATGAGTTGTATGTTAAAACGAACATGACAGACAATGATGACTTGATAAGTGATCATCAGAACTTCTAATTCACGCTAAAAATATTAAGGAATGTAAAGGAAACTTGAGATTTAACATACCTTATATCTAATATTAAACATAAAAATATTTAAATAAAACCAATACTTTTTTGATTTTTTTTCACCTACTAGATGGGTGTTCAGTTGAACACTTGTGTCGCCCTCTGGTGCTATGTCGGAATAAAAATGCAAGTATAAAAAGGGGCATAACTCCATCAAAGAATTTGGCATCATCATGAGCGTGTTGTCATAAGCAATATATTTGAAAGTTTGATTTAAAAATATTAAGAAATGACAAAGTTATAGCCAACGTTAAGTTTTCGTGATGGACCGACGGACACACGGATGGACGGACTCCATCAAAGAATTAGGCATCATCATGTGCGTGTTGTCATAAGCAAAATAAATTGAAAGTTTTTGATTGAGATTTCATGGTTCAACATCAGGCCAGCCCTCTAATCCTTTACCCCATATATACAGGTATATACAGGCCTTATTATGTGTGCAACCAGTGAAGATCCCGATCAGCCAGCATATCCTTGCCATCTGACATATTAGATCAATGATCTAAACTGGTCGCTTCACGGTCAGAAATAACCTAATGAATCCAAAACCAAATATAGTAGACTGATGATGATCAGATTGCATGGATGTGCCCTCTTTTTACATGTAATAATAGCTATATCCCAATGATTAAAGGATTAAGATTGCTAAGCAAAGTGCAAAACCACTAGGCCTGGGCACACTAAGACCTTTTTATTTATAATGTCCTAGTGTTGGTCTTAACCACTTAGTTATTGGACTACATGGGTGTTCAGTTGAACACTTGTGACGCCCTCTGGTGCTATGTCGGAATAAAAATGCAAGTACAAAAAGGGGCATAACTCTATCGAAGAATTTGGCATCATCATGAGCGTGTTTTCATAAGCAATATAATTTTTAATTTTTGATGTAAAAGTATTAAGAAATGACAAAGTTATAGCCAATGTTAAGTTTTCGTGTAAAAATCCAAGAACAAAAAGGGGCATAACTCCATCAAATGTGACCTTGACCTTGAGAATTTGGCATCATCTGGAGCGTGTTGTCATAATCAATATAATTTGAAAGTTTGATAAAGAAATATTAAGAAATGGCAAAGTTAAAGCCAACGTTAAGTCTTCGTGATGGACCGACGGACACACGGATGGACGGACTCCATCAAAGAATTAGGCATCATCATGTGCGTGTTGTCATAAGCAAAATAAATTGAAAGTTTGATGTAAAAATTTTAAGAAATGAAAAAGTTATAGCCTACATTAAGTTTTCATGTAAAAATCAAAGTACAAAAAGGGGCATAACTCCATCAAACGTGACCTTGACCTTGAGAATTTGGCATCATCTGGAGCGTGTTGTCATAAGCAATATAATTTGAAAGTTTGATGAAAAAATATTAAGAAATGACAAAATTATAGCCAACATTAAGTTTTCGTGTAAAAATCCAAGTACAAAAAGGGGCATAACTCCATCAAATGTGACCTTGACCTTGAGAATTTGGCATCATCTCGAGCGTGTTGTCATAAGCAATATAATTTGCAAGTTTGATAAAGAAATATTAAGAAATGGCTTAGTTATACCCAACGTTAAGTTTTCGTGACAGACGGACAAAGCGATCCCTATGTATCGCCTTTTCTTCGAAAGGGCGACACAAAAATGATATTCTGCTAATACATTTAACTACCTTTGTATTTTGATGGAAAAATCCAATATTATGCAAATCTGGGCAAAATCCCATAATCACAAGCTGATACTTATTTCTATTAAAATATTTATGTCTTAAAATTGTTTAATTTTTTTTTCAAAACAGTTCCAGAAAGCATATATCACTGAAATTGAAGTCTAAATGTAATCAAATCTGTCTATTTCATTCCAATTACTATGTCTCATTAATTTTCTTAAAACAAACACAGGAAAGGAGGTAGGCCCATTATTTGATGTTAGATGAGTAACTTAATAGACAGATAGATTGCAAAGTCATACTCTTTCACAATTAAGATGATGGGGATAAACTCACTAATTACATCCCACACAGACTGCAACCTTTTAGTCCCTACCAATACAGGAATTTATCCTATCCAGTTTCTACCATGACAAAAGTTACTTCCCTTTGTAAACAAACACACTTTTTGTTAAGCTAAGTGAGTAAACTAAATTGGACAAAAATAAGGCTGTTGTCAAAATTTGTTTGGAAAATTGAAGCTACAAATGCATGAAAATTTGCAAACAGCACGCACATCTATAAATTCTGCACATAAACAACATCCTCAAATGCAAAGGCTAATTTTGAAGTGTTGCATGTTTGTCGTATATGATGCCGAAATAATCTCTCTTAACTAGAATGAACCACTTAACATATTTCTGTTTCCAGTTTTATGTAATAACTTTTAACAGTGATAATGTTGTTGTTTTGTTTTTTATCTAATGCTCAGCTTTTCTTCAATGTTTTCAAAATATATGTATAAATAGTGATATGATCACAACTCTGGAAACAGTAAATCTGGTATTTTAGAGGCCAGTATTAAAATCTGACAGGTAAATTACCTACAAACACTGTGATCTATCTTTAAATTGTAGAAAAACAAGAAATAAATAAGCACTACTAGTATCTTGTTAAACGGTTGTTTGACATGGTTTGAATTTGATAAATGCCCTTGGTGACTTCAATAAAAGATGAAATGTAATGAATAATTTGCATCAATAAAGATTTTATAAACAATTTGTTTCAATATTACAAATGAAAACGGTGTAATACATTACAAAATTACCATTGACTTACTACAACTTATCTGTTGCTACCTTTTTGATTAAGCGTGAGAAAAACATAAATATTACGATTGTGAGGTCAACATGAACATAAGTACGGACCAAGTTTACATTCTCATTAACATATAACGCAACACATTTCAGGGTTATACCATTATATCATAAACAATTATAGAACAAAATCCTAATGAAACTGAATATTAAGTCACAATTTTAATCGAGGATTAAAAAGATAACTTCATAAGCAGATGGGTGTCAGTCTGTTATTTGCTTATAACTCTTTTCTACGCATTTCATACACCACATGTTTGTATACTTAATTTGAATAAAAAAACACAGTAAATTTTAATGCATCTGCATTGATAATTTGAAGTGAGAAGTTAACTGTGTATGCATGACCGGATGAAGGAATTTAAAAGACAATGCATTGCTTGCTGTGTATATTACTGATCACTATCATCCCGCCCAAAATCAACTGACTGAATTGCAAGAGATAAAAATTCAGACACCCGAGGTCATATTAACCCAGACTGAACAGGCTGCCGCTTCATATCTGTTCTCCAATGTTATCCAACTCCTAAACATTGATGAGAACCTTTTGTTTCATTGAGTAATTCATCTTCAAACTAAAATATTGCCTTGTTGTGAATTTGATGCTTGACTAACACTAATGCGTGACAGATTCATGATAGCAAATGAAAGCTTTGATTCATGTTGCCTGCTCATGGGTTAAAACATCATGAAAACCTATTCAAATTTGGAAATACTGAACTATTGAGTAACATGAGGGTATTCAAAGCACCATACAATAATTGAAATTTAAAGAACTTGAGGTATTTCAAATTTTGTTATTTATAAAACTTTGCAACTATTACATGTATACTTTTGGTAGAATAGAAGAGGGCTTAGGAATTCTTGAATAGCTGAAATATTTCTGTGGTATGTAGACCAAAATAAAGGAAACCTCTGACAGTGTCTTTAACTTTTTACAAATGAACAGTGTTAATAATATTTGAAAGAGGTTGAATTCATAAGGGACTATTTCGTTTTACATTGGAATGCATGGTTGCAAATGTTTTTGTTGGTAAATTTTCTTGTTACAGTTTTACACAACTTACTGATAAAATTTATCTCAAAACTTATAATCCCTGCTGGTAAAAATGGTACAAACAGTTGTACAAAATACCTTCGGTTTATTGCTATCAAAGTGGTCACACTATCGAAGACCACATGCTGACCGATATTGTCCATGTAAACATGATTTCTTTCTATTTGATGTCCGTAAATTTGACAAGTGATATGCGATCACAAACAAGTCTATTACGCAGTATATGTCATAATGTTCTGAAAACAACCAGTATGGTCTTTACCTTAAGTATACAGATTGAAAAAAAATCATACCAGGTGAATGAAATGAATTCATACTTTATCAAAAGATTAGCTAAGGGTGTAGACCCTGATCAGACATTGTGGATTTGCGGGCTGATCTGGTTTACACTGACTGAAAGCTGTTGTTTGTATTTAAAGGGTAAACAGTTTGCCAGTGTGGCATAAGTGTCAGTCCACTTGATAAGGTCTACCTAAGACCTACAAGTTTGTCATAGTTATTTTTTGTCTTGATGACTGCAAAAATGCGTCCATTTTAATCTTATCCCTTTACTCCATATTATTACATGGTTTTTATCAAGATTGACCTGTGCAGATCCAGATCAGTTGGCACATCCATTTATCTGGTCTGAATCTACACTGTTTGCTTCTTGGTCAGATATAACCTAATGAATTTAAAATTTTTGCCTGATAAGATGGCACAGAAGTACCAGCTTATCTGGATCTACACTGCTTGCCCAGTGGATAACAGACATATCCCACCGAGTAAAGTTTAATGTTTCCCATAATAATGAAAATTCAATTTAGCCAAGGGTAAATCAACCTGGTTTGCAGACTTGAGCAGTTATTTATCTTTAAACATAAATTGGTTTTTAAACTTCATTTAATTAATAGGTAGGCATCAGAATCAACAGAACTATTACCACTATTAAAGGTTTCTATTTACATAACATAACCTTGTGTTGTATGTACAGTTTGCTGTGTTAAGAGTGTAATAAAATAACGCTGTCATCGCCGCAAACATTTCCTTAACATTCAATGTCAAGACGGCAGTTAGATCAAATCAATAACTGTCAACTGATATCCTTAGACGATACAATTTAAACATCGTCAATTCCATATGTATCAAATATGAATTCTATCTAGGCCATTTCAACATTAAATAAATATGTAAAAGATTATCTTATCAAGATTATCCATACGTAAGATTAAATTATTACATTCTCAATTAATTCTCTATGCACACCAAATCAGACTGTCAGTGATAAGAAGGATTAAAAGAATCAGCTAATTTGTCATCTTATTTTATAATTAGCCTTGAATTTGAGTAGATTTAGGGCTTATCAATAAAAGAAAATTTAAGGGTTATTCTTTTGGAACTTAAGTCTTACTTTTTCTTCAATCTCCATCAAAACTATTTAATATATTTAAGGTATATCTCTGCAGGACTGTCATTTGAAAATGTCATTGAAATTTGATAAGCTTATACTCTACTATGTCACTCCATAATTAAGAAAACCTGCATATTTCTGAAGAAAATGTTTGAATGATTTAAAACATGTGTCCAAGACTATAAAATTGAGCATGGAAACCAGTCTCAAATCTCAAGCATCTGATTGGCTGAAATGGCGACCAGTCGCCATTTCAGCCAATCAGATGCTTGAGATTTGAGACTGGTTTCCAATCTCAGCTTTATAACCTTCTGCCCAGAGAGCCACTAAATGAAATTACCTTTATGTAAATAAATATAAACATATAGATGCTGTGACTAGCATTTTAATTATTGCTCATGGGGGATTATCTATTTATTCTTTGGATATTATGTGACAATTATCACATTGGCAACCAATGTAGATCTAGTTAAGCCAGCACATCTGTGCAATCTGATCAGGCACAACACTGTTCACCTTTAAAATCGTTTACAGTTATGTTTTGAGCGGAGAAATCAACAGTGTAGATTTAGATCAGATGGCATAGATGTGATGGCTGATCTGGATCTACACTGGTCACCCATGTGACAGAAGGTGTATTCATGGAGTAAAGCATTATTGCAGTAATTTACTGAGAAATTTGCATAGTCTAGACCCTGATCAAACTATGTTTGCATTCAGGCTTATACCTGGGTCTATGCAGATTGCAAATGTCACTTCAGTTGCAACTACAAACGGTTAAATTGATTTACAACTGTTGTAATATGATGATGCATTTGAAAGTTTCTTCAGTCAGTATTTTTTGTCAGGAGGGTATCGGGTTTAATATTTTAACATATCACTTTTAAAAATGCTCTAATGGAAGCCTAGCAAGAAAAGTACACTTCAATTTTAAACAAAACCATAATATTTAAATCTTCGAGAAATTTCTTCTTCTGGATTGTTTGTTTGTTTGGGGTTTAACGCCTGGTTTCAACACCTTTCTGGTTATATCCCGGCGGTCAGTCCACCTAACCGGTGTTCCTGGGTCTCTAACCAGTACTAACCAATTTCTCCGCAAGCGACTGACTGCTTCCTCACTTGAATCAGAGGTGAGGGACAAATGACTCTCAGACGCAATGTCCGAGTTCAATTGTCACGGAGAAATTTTTTCCCGCCTCGGCTGGGGATCGAACTCACGACCCCTGGATTGACAGTCCGATGCTCTATCCACTGAGCTAGCCGGGCGGGCTCTTCTTCTGGAAAACTATGCCAGAAATAGAATTGCATTATAACCTGTAGGTGACAGTTTAGCATGCATCTGTTAACCCTTTCCAGTATAGATACACCTTTATTACTATGGCGAACAGTTTAGATCCAGATCAGCCGGCACATCCGTGCCGTCTGATTAGGATCTAAACTGTTCGCTTTTTGATTCATTAGGTTATTTCTGACCAAAATGCGACCAGTGCAGATCCTGATCAGACAGCACAGATGTGCCGGCTGATCTGGATCTACACTGGTTGCACATGCCTAAAAATGCGTATGTATCAAGGAAAGGGTTAAGTCTGATTATTATCTACACTGTTGGCGTGAAGATTCATTCGATTATTTCTGACTGAATAGTTCAGATCCACATCAGGTCGCACAGATATGCAGGCTGATCAGGATCTACACCGTTTGCTTATATATTAATTTGATTATTTCTGACTTGAAAGATCTAGATCAGGTTGCACAGTTATGCATGCTGATCAGGATTTACGCTGGTCACATGTGATTAAGAGCATATCTTTCACTTTCCTCCTTACAATACACCTATATGGCATGAGCGATCAGTGGCACTTCTGGATCTACACTGTTTCCCCATGCAATAAAACGGGTATATATTGAGAAAAGGGCTATGGAGTAAAGGGAAAAACTGTAACCAACAGCAACTAAAATTACCTTGAATTCATATTTGGAGATGCTAGTTAGTGTAAAAACTTCGTCAGTTTCACAAACTTCTTCACTTCTACTCCTTTGATGAATGTAAAAGTTCCGTAACATTTCAAACTACATATAACACAAAAATGAATTCCTAATGTATCAGAGAATTTGATAATCAATTGTTTTTTACATAAACGAGGAAATGCAATGGCTCCACACTGGAGGTATTGCATACATTTTTTTGTTCACTTAATGCACATATTTTGTTAATAAATGCTGTCATATCACGAAAAACTCAAAGTTCACAATTTATTTGTGCAAAACTTCAATTTGCTGTTCACCCAAGGTTCAAGGGTCACTTTCATGATAGAATTGATAAATTTGTTTAGACAAATGTGTAATAAAACTCATAGAAAGTGTCCTTTTGGATAAACTTTACGGATCGGATAAAGTTTGCCTGTTTTATAGGATCATAAATCATGTTAGGGTACGCAATTAACACAGAAATCAAAAATACCTCATATCCGTTTTTACAATTTTATATTATTCATTATGAACAGTCTCGTATCATTTTTCAAAATATTTATTATTCACTACAACAGTTGTCTTGCCAGAGTAAAACAAACTATCCTAAAAGATGAAGTCCAGAATAAATCCTAAAAAAGGAATAAAAAGTAACACGCATTTTAAACTATGCAGAATATCCCAGCAAATATACCACATCCAAGTATTCATAATTTACGGAAAGTTTTGTTCCATCCAGATGCAACTTCAAAGTTAAACACACAAAGAATCAAGCTATACCATGCATTATATTAGTTATTATAATAATAACCAGCAAAAAACCGACTTTCCTTTACATTCTTCTCTTTAGTATCTTGAATGATCATAAAGATATAAATTTTGAAAATGGGCAATAATTTTGATCACAGGCCAGGCATTGAAATTTTGTCTGATGTAAAGTTACCAATACAAAAGTAATGCCTAGACTGGCATATGAATAACCCACTGACAATCAAAAAACCCACAGAGGGCCGACATATTTTGAAAAACATTGGGCACAGTTTGGTGATCACTTAACTTCACATATGTGTTTCATCACATGTGCAAACAGTGTAGATCCAGATCAGCCAGCACATGCATGCCATCTAATCAGGATCTATAGTGTTCACTTCTTGGTCAGAAATAACCTTAAAAATCAAAAAACAAAAAGTGTAGATCCTGTACGAGTGACACTGATGTGCTGGCTCAGATCTGGATCTCCACTGTTTGCCCATGGACAACAGCCATGTCATGACAAAATGTGTCCATTCCAGGAGTTGACCTCATTCTTTGAAAAAACAGCAACAAGTTGAGCAGACAACATTACCTACTATGCAGTTGTGAAAATAAATATATCTTGTGGTCAAAATGTGTATCAAAATCATCAATATATTTCATAAGAAAACAAATAGTAAATGTTAATTCCTTGCAAAATAGCAGCTATTAGAAATGACAAACATCACTGAAGATGTTCAGGGTCGTATGCAAGATTTTCAAAAAGGGACGGCAGTCTAAGAGAAGTAACATAACTTTCTGGCAAAAATCTCCATGAATATTAAATCTTGCTGCGAAAAAAGGAGGTTTGAGCAACTCTACTGAACCCCCTCTGGATCTGCCCCTGATGTTAAAAGAAAGAGAGCAAAGATTATTGAGTTTTGTTTAATACCCCAAACAGATCATAATTATGTTTATTATTTGAAAGGGCCTCAAAAATCCAGAACGAGGCAGTTAACTGTATTGAGAAATACGAAACTATGGGATGGAACATTAATTGTGATAAACATCTTTTAACTTAAGAGGAAACTGTCATTTTTTATTGCCATAAACTTTTAAGGTTTCATCACACAAAATATTCAAAATTCTGGTAATAATTTGATGTAAACAGTAAATAAATGTTTATTACTACAATAAATTTTTCTGTTTTAGTGAATCATAAATTTTTATATTCTGACATTATTATTTATGTGCTGGTACATATATAGATTTTGACATACTTTTGCTAACATGGAAAGTCCAGAAAATTTAATGTTTATTTTACTAATTATATATATTTTTTAGATTTTTTTATTAATTCAAAGGGGGACAAACAGCAACAAACAAGAGTACACAATGGAATACAATGGTTAAAAATCATGAAAATAAAATCTGACTACAAGCCTTAACTCTTTCCTCCATATACATGTCTTGAACGCATGGGCGAACAGAGTAGATCCAGATCAGCTGGCACATCCGTGCCCTCTGATCAGGATCTGCAGTGTTTGCTTTTTGATTTACTAGAATTTATTTTCTACCAAAAAGCGACCAGTGCAGATCCTGATCAGATGGCATGGATGTGAAGCTGATCTACACTTGTCACACGTACGATAAAATGCCTGTATATGGAGTAGTCTTAAATGCATGTGTTTTCTTTCAATTACAATATGACAAACAATAATTAAGTAAGACACTTAAGACTGACCTAATTTACAGCTGGCAACATTTCAGGTGTTATAAACAATAAAATGGAAGTCAACAAAAATTATAAACCTACCTGATTTTGTTATTTCAATTCAGAATATCCTAATGGTGTTCTGAGGTTATCCAATGACATATGTGCAATTATAAAATAAGACTCTCTTAAACACAGATGTCCAACACTCTGTTAAATGTTAATCAAATTCCCATCTATCCGATCACGATTCATTATTAGTATTCACACTGAATTACTTTGCCTTATATCAACTGTGTTTATTGAAACCTAATAGAAGCTCTTCAGTTTTGAAAGGAAGATTTTATGTTGATTCTATTGCCCAAGTGTCCCGACACATTGTATCCTTAAAACATTTATAAATTTCGCAGTGTCTCTGTGAAAAGGTAAGGAGTTCATTCATTAATAATAACATCGGTATTGTATGGATCTCCATTGTGCATATAGGTGGAATAAACCGTGTTTAACACCTAAATTTTAAGGGGTGAAACGATGGGCATTATTATGGTTGAAATATGGTTAGGTTAATCTATTAGAGCTGCCCGATTATGATATAAAGCCTATATTAGCAGGACAACTGATTTAAGCGTTAAGATTTTAGTACTGTTTGCAAATCATGTGTACATAAACTCACGCTAATGTTGTATTCTGACACACAACGGTCTTACTTGACTGATCGTTTGTAATATGAGAAATTATGACTATAAATCTATCAAATGACCTAAACTGTTAAACAAGTCCTTAAACTTCTAATGTAACTTTAAGTATCGCCATGGTAATCACAATGTGGGTGATCAGACTGATCAGATTTATTTCTCATAAAGTACCATCCTAATTTTATGATAATGACACACATTTAAATTATGAAAAAGAATTTATAACAACATCTGCTTCATTATACATGATTCAAAAATGATCAGAGAACTCAATGAACTAGCTTGAAATGTTAATATTATTGTGTTAACAATTTACTCCATATATAGGCCTTTTAACACATGTGTGTCCAGTGTAGATCCAGATCAGCTTACTCATCCATGCCATTTTATCTGGATCTAAACCAATCACATCTTGGTCAGAAATAACTGAATGTCATTTAAAAGTGAACAGTATCATGATGATGATGATGATCATACTGCAGTTAAAGTTGATACATGTACAATAGCAGTCTTTGAACATCCAACCAAACACAGTAAAAGTTCTTACAAGTATGATGCTTGCTCAGATGGTTAAAATGTTGATTAATCTTTAATTAAATTGATTTTTTGTTGTTCTAAATCTGATATCGTCTTCTTAAGTACAATTTATTACAAATTAGGAAAAACCACAATGTTGATTGACAAGACTTTTAGTATCTCTTCACCATCTTCAATGGCTATCCCTCAAAATAGTTTTGGTTTTAATACTGTCATGTGCAGGTATTGTGGTTAAATGTTTTAATTAAAATTCATTCTTTAAATCTGGTCAACCAGGTGCATCAACATCTTTCTGGTAAGTCTTAACCCTTTCCTGTATAGATACGCATTTTTACACATGTGCGACCAGTGTAGATCCAGATCAGCCTGCACATCTGTGCCGTCTGATCAGGATCTGCACTGGTCGCATTTTGGTCAGAAATAACCTAATGAATCTAAAAGCGAACAGTTTAGATCCTGATCAGATGGCACGGATGTGCCGGCTGATCTGGATCTAAACTGTTCGCCCTAGCAATTAAGGTGTGTCTGTACAGGAAAGGGTTAAAAGTTTCCCTAGCCTTAAAACTTGGGTCAGATTTCATGGTTCAGCATCAGGCCAGCCCTCTAATCCTTTACCCCATTATATACAGGTATATACAGGCCTTATCATGTGTGCAACCAGTGAAGATCCCGATCAGCCAGCATATCCTTGCCATCTGACATATTAGATCAATGATCTAAACTGGTCGCTTCACGGTCAGAAATACTGTATAAGTACTAATATTGGCGGGGGTTTAATATTGGCGATATTGGTGGTCAGGGTCAGTTGCGCCAATATTAAACACCGCCAATAAAAATCCCCGTCAATTTAAAACACCGCCAATTTGATATCCAGAAGGTAGATAACTATGATACACTAGTGCATATATCACAAAATGCGAACTTTTCATGGCATTGGTCGGTGACACCTTCGTAAAGAACTTGGGTTGGGAGAACACTCCCGGACTTAGAAATAGCCAGGAGTATTATCTGTCGCTTATCGTCTATTCCTTTTTTCCGCACTTGTTTCGAACTTGAAAAAAAAAGCCTCATAAAGTTATATCTTTTATACATGTAGTAAATTAAAGCGAGTTTTTCAATATCTCATAGAAACCCGCTTTAAAATAAATTAAATTAAAAAGAAATTATAATATTAAATTGAACAAGTAGGTAAAATTATAATGCGTCAACAAAAGAAATATAATTAGAATATCAAACAAAGCAATCGAGAACTGTATTAGGTAGCTAGCTGCGAATATGTTTTCACACTTAAAATTTAACAATAGAATAACAGCGACGTTTCTCTTCCATTGTCCAATTTCCGCACGGGACCATATTTACACCAGTTTGATCCCAGTTTATCACAAGGGAACTTAGTAGATTCTCAAAGCAAATCCCTTACTTTAAAAACATACGTTTACTTTTTACAGGTACTCCTATAATACTATTGTGTAGTTAAACATCGCTCACGTAACATTCGCGACATAAAACCGTTGAACATCTCATTTGAGAATAAGGCCTAAACAATTGATTCTTAACAGGTTTTCCAGCATTGGTATTATGTAAATGTTTAACACTGGGACAAGAAATTACTTACGCAATATCAAAAAAGTGAAATATCCGTATCAGGCCTCAATTATTTACATTAAATATTATGAAATTAGAATATTTTTAACTATTTTTTTTCTTCAAGGGTTTTACGGTCGGTGTTAACGGATATTTTTAGACCCGCCATTTTTCATCAAGGGTTTTATTTTGGCGATCTGGGTCGTCACCGCCAATATTTAACCCCGGCAATTTTAGACCCGCCATTTTATTTCAAGGGTTTTATTTTGGCGGTCTTGGTCGTCACCGCCAATATTTAACCCCGCCAATATAAAACACTTCAAAAAACGCCAATATTTGACACCGCCAATATAAAGCGCTATACAGTAACCTAATGAATCCAAAACCAAGTATAGTAGACTGATGATGATCAGATTGCATGGATGTGCCCTCTTTTTACATGTAATAATAGCTATATCCCAATGATTAAAGGATTAAGATTGCAAAGCCAAGTGCAAAACCACTAGGCCTGGGCACACTAAGACCTTTTTATTATTTATAATGTCCTAGTGTTGGTCTTAACCACTTAGTTATTGGAAAAACTGTTATTACATGGACGAACAGTATACATAATTATGAGCCAGCACATTTTGTGCCATCAGATCTGGATCTACATTGCTTCTTGGTCAGAAAAAAAACTAATGAATCTTAAAGTGAACAGGGTAGATCCTGATCAGATGGTACAGGTATGTTCACTGACCTGGATCTACACTGTTCACCCATGTGATAAAAGTTGTATCTCTCCAGTGAAGTGTTAAGTGTTCTCTTTGGTACTTATGTACTTTTTTATTTGATGGTCTGATTAGATGTTGGGATTTTAACCCTTTACTCCATGGGATGTGATATGGCTGTTATCCATGGGTGATGGGTAGACCTAGATCAGCTAGTACATCTGTGCTATCAGATTAGGATCTAAGGTGGTTGCCTTTGATTCAATAGGATATCATGGTCTGACCAAGAAGTGAACAGAGAAGATCCTAACCAGATAGCATGAATGTGCCAGCTGATCTGGATCTTCACTGGTTGCACATATGGAGTAAAGAGTTGGGAGTTTTGCTTGTTGTGATACAAGTTATAGGTCTGAAATTCTGGTTAACAGTGCCCAAGGTTATAAAACTGAGCATGGAAACCAGTCTCAAATCTCAAGCATCTGATTGGCTGAAATGGCAACCAATCAGATGCTTGAGATTTGAGACTGGTTTCCAATTTCAGGTTTATAACCTCCAGCCCAGGAAAAAGGTCAGTGTTATAACATATTGTCTTGTGTCATTATCAACAACTGTTACCAAGCCAGGTGACTGTACTAGACCTAAACAAGTTGTCTAAAGCCTACCCCTGATGGCTCCCATGGCTTTTCTTACAATGAAACTATATTAACTAGTGTAAAACAGCTCAGCTATATTCTTAGTATTTATTTCATGAAGATGAAATTTTACACAGAAGCGAAGACTACAATTTTGTGTCGACATAACATCTGTGCAATTTAATTTTACTATCAACACATGTTACACAATGACATAATTAACTCTTTACTCCATTTTTCAGGTTTTATTGTGTGTTCAACCTGTGTAGATCTAGATCAGCCGGCACATCTGTGCTGGATGTCTGAATCTACTTCTACATACTGTATAAGTACTAATATTTGTGGGGGTTTAATTTTGGCGATATTGGGGGTCACGGTCAGTTGCGCCAATATAAAACACCGCCAATAAAAATCTCCGTCAGTTTAAAACACCTCAAATTTAACATCTGGAAAGTAGATAACTATGATACACTAGTACGTATTTTGTCCCCTTGATGAAGAAAGATTGTTGCATGTTTCTTAATTATGTATGTTCTTTGAAACCTGAATAAAAACTTAAACAACACGAAACAAGAGCATATGAATGTGTTATTTATTTTCTTTAGAAATAGCCAGAAGGAGTGTTATATGGCCCTTTATAGAGTTATAGCTTTTGTACATGTAGTAAATTAAATCAAGTTTTTTTTCATTTTTCAATATCTAATAGAAACCAGCTTTAAAATAATTAAATAATATTAAATCAAACAAGTAGGTAAACTTATAATGCGTCAACAAAAGAAATATAATTGGAATATCAAACAAAGCAATTGAGTACTGAATTAGGTAGATGCTATAATGTTTTCACACTTAAAATTTAAAAATAGAATAACTGCAACGTTTACTTTTCTCTTCCATTGTCCAATTTCCGTCATTTTTCATCAAGGGTTTTATTTTGGCGGTCTGGCTTGTAAGCGCCAAAATATGACCCCGCCAATATAAAACACTTTAAAATACGCCAAAATTTGACACCGCCAATATTAAGCGCTATACAGTAGTCAGCTAGAATTTACCTTAAAGCAAACTGTCATATCCCATGGGGTAAGTTAACTTTTGCAAAGGTTTTCGATCTGTGTATTTTTGTGAATTTGAAAATCAGGAATTTATTTAACACACTTAAAATAAAATGATCCCACACTATGTCATGCCAACATAATGAACCATTTACTGCTGTTTACCTGCAGGTCAAGGTCACGAAGTTGAAGGTCATCGTAAGGGAATTTATCCTGGACACGCTCCATTCGTTTTTGATTGTCCATGTTGCCCAGTTCATCCTCACGCTCCTTGACCATCTAAAAATATAAAGTAGACTTAAATTGAGCATATTCCAAGCTTTTTTATGACTCGATGAGACATGAGGTCTGCATTGAAGTTATAAAATATGAAAAATACCCAACTGTTTTCAATAATTGTAAATGTGAAAAATACACAATTATCATGTGAGATTTTATCTTAGCTAAATTGTTGACCTGAACAATCACAAATAAAATTAGTCTGTTGGTTGTATTCTTTTTAAACACTACTGTATGTATTAAGTCTCTTTCCAATCATATATGGGCTGTTTCAAAAAAAAAAGGCTGGAAAAGTGAAAAAATAGTGAAAAATTAAAGTAAATAATTATTGAAACTGAGTACAGAACTGAGAAGATTTTTGAAATCGGTCAACTGGTTGCTGAGATATTGTCGTTTGAAAAATGGCAAGTGAAGTGAAAAAAATGTTAAGAATTTAAGTTCACAAAAAGTCCAAACTGGTTGGTCCATATGTTTGTACAGTCTTTACAGTGATCAAAATCAATCAAGTTATACTCATATGTGGCAGAATAAAAATTTTATGGAGCTTTATTGACCAATATTAAAAAAATCAAAGAATTTTAATTTTAATATGTGCTTAAAATACAAGTATTAGAGGTTCTTATTATTTAAATGTGTAATTCTGTTAAAATACATGTTGAAGCATCAATTTAAGTGCTTTAAGACTTGTGGTACTGCATAAAGATAACAAATTCATATTGTAAAGAAAGTGTGTCACACTCCTGACAACCACATAAGTGCAGTGTACTTAAAAATGTTTCACTAAGGCCATTCCTGTTTGTCACAGTTTAACAAAACATGACATATACTTCTAGGAAAAAACATGCTTTTGTTTTCATGTAAAGGATATGTTGACAGAATTTTGCAATATGTGCATAATGTCACACTCCTGACAAATTCAGCTGACATTTTCTGAAGGGAACTGCAGATAAATATAATTTCAATAGAGGTGATAATATTATAATTATTGCATCTAGAAACATAAAACTTAATGATACACAAAAGATTTCTTATGTACTCATAATCTTTAAAGTCCTATAAATTTATAAAGCAAAGATGTATTGATTTTCTTGAGGTATTTTTTGATCTACCATGCTTGACTTAATAGCATAAATTTTGATTACCTTAAGTATAATATGCTAAATTGTATCATTATTTGATGCCCAATAAATGCACATTTTACTAAAACAACACTAAAACTTGTCTTTACTAAAGCTTTTTGTAAAATAATGGCCTGAACAAATGTGATTTTGAAATGTGTCACACTTTTTTGTCACACTCCCATTTTTTGCCCATTATTTTAGAATATTTTTTTAACCGATGGTGCTATTTTGATGAAACTTCACAAATCTTTAAAGGACATGATGAGACACCTCTGCAAAGTAGAAAAATGGAAGTAACTGTTTGTTGTAGATTTTTAAAACAGGAAAACCCAAACCAGCCATTTTTTTTAAACAGTCCATATGCACCTTTTAAAACACTGGCACACAAATTATATCAGAAATTAAGTTTTAAAAATGCTTAACCAGTTACTCAATAGATACAACTTTATTACATGGGGGAATAGATCCAGATCAGCTGGCAAATCCATGGTGTCTGTTCAGGATCACGTTTAGATTCATTGGTTTATTTCTGACCAAATGCAACCAGTGCAGATCCTGTAACAGCCAGCACAGATGTTCCTGCTGATCTGGATCTACACTGGTCACACATGCATAAAAGCATATAATATGGAGTAATGGGTAAGCACTTCTATACACAAGTCTTTTCCATTCATATATGCACCTTTTAAACTACTGGCAAACAAATTATATCAAAAATTAAGTTTTTAAAATGCTTATATTGTGAGATTTGATTTCATATTCTCATACTGTCATTAATGTCAACAAAATTTGAATGACCACTTGAATGAAAACATTTGGCACAAGGTTAAATCTGACCACAAAAAGGACCACTAAGATGGTAATTTTGATATATGCTTGAAATGACAATTTTGATTTATGAATGTATGTCAAGGATTGCATTCTTGGTCTTCATTTTTTTGTCCAAAATAAAACTCAATAAAAGTAACATATTGATACTTTATTTCCAGGACAATTAATGGGTCATATTATCAGTATTAGTTAACTATTACTAGATGATCTTTACCACATGCATCTATTCCGAAATAATTGGTCCGGATTCATATAGAGGTTTTCAGTGAAAAATAAGTACCAGTGGGTCTGGATTCAAATAGAGGATTAGAGCAAAAGATAAGTACCAGCAATTGGTTTCTGGCCTCATTGATTGTGGGTACCAAATATTATGCTCAAGAGGAGAGATTTCAACATATTTTTTATGTTTGCTTGAGCATGTGGAGTTTAATTGTTGAATTATGTTTTTGGTGTTCTATGATAACATTTAATGGTTACGTATTAATAAGATATTATTTAGATGGCTAAGACACAATTCTATGAATGTTCAGTCAGTTTATTCATCGTAGCGATTTCGTGTGATAATTAACTTTGAACAGACCCTCTTGTTTTCAAAGATGGCGTTCAACACGCTTAGCATGTAGGCTTATTAGGCTAAAGTTATTCAATTATATCAGTTTATAGAATTAATACAAAAATATTTCATAACTGTTTTATTCACATTTGTGATACATGTTTTCATTTCTCCATTTCCATTTAATGTCATCAACGTATAAATTTTCCATTTAATGTCATCAACGTATAACTTTTCCATTTAATGTCATCAACATATAACTTATGTGTATGTAATACTTTTCTTGTTATACAATAATATTCCTTTTCTCCATAAATATGCCATTATTTTATGGGCGAACAATGTAGATCCAGATCAGCCAGTACATCTGTACTTTCCGATCAGGATCCACACTGTTTGCTTTAAATTCATTAGGTTATTTCTAACTAAGATGCAACCAGTGCAGATCAAAGTCAAACAGCATGGATGTGCCAGCTGATCAGGATCAACACTGGTTGCACATGTGTAAAAATGTGTATATATGGAGTAAAGGATTCATATTAAAGGTTTTACTTACAATTAGGTTATGAATCACACAAAATCTTATTACAGAATGTTGATAACACTTTTTGTTTTATTTATTCCATTTTCTGAATATTTCCATTGCATATTATAATGCAATATATCATACCATATCATATCCACATACAATGGCACTTTCCCTTCAGATTTCCTAGTCACAATTACAATATCTGTTTTACTTTCTCATGGTTAACAAAGGATTAACTGCTTTAAAGCTTTCTTACAACAAAAGTTACACATTGTTATAACAATAATCTTACTAAATGTTATACAAGTTGGTGTTTCTTTTATTTGCAACATATTGTCAAGTGTTTTCGGTGACAAATATTGAAAAGCATTGTTAACAATATGCATATAGATAATACAATTCTTATATAATAATAACTTAATTCAAGGAATCCCTATACTCCCTAGATCATTGTCCTTATGTACTCTGGATTATTATCCTTAGCAGCTCTGCATATGCTGATTGTCATTATATGCTTTGGATCATTGTCCTAAATACTGTATAAGTACTAATATTGGCGGGGGTTTAATATTGGCGATATTGGCGGTCAGGGTCAGTTGCGCCAATATTAAACACCGCCAATAAAAATCCCCGTCAATTTAAAACACCGCCAATTTGATATCCAGAAGGTAGATAACTATGATACACTAGTGCATATATCACAAAATGCGAACTTTTCATGGCATTGGTCGGTGACACCTTCGTAAAGAACTTGGGTTGGGAGAACACTCCCGGACTTAGAAATAGCCAGGAGTATTATCTGTCGCTTATCGTCTATTCCTTTTTTCCGCACTTGTTTCGAACTTGAAAAAAAAAGCCTCATAAAGTTATATCTTTTATACATGTAGTAAATTAAAGCGAGTTTTTCAATATCTCATAGAAACCCGCTTTAAAATAAATTAAATTAAAAAGAAATTATAATATTAAATTGAACAAGTAGGTAAAATTATAATGCGTCAACAAAAGAAATGTAATTAGAATATCAAACAAAGCAATCGAGAACTGTATTAGGTAGCTAGCTGCGAATATGTTTTCACACTTAAAATTTAACAATAGAATAACAGCGACGTTTCTCTTCCATTGTCCAATTTCCGCACGGGACCATATTTACACCAGTTTGATCCCAGTTTATCACAAGGGAACTTAGTAGATTCTCAAAGCAAATCCCTTACTTTAAAAACATACGTTTACTTTTTACAGGTACTCCTATAATACTATTGTGTAGTTAAACATCGCTCACGTAACATTCGCGACATAAAACTGTTGAACATCTCATTTGAGAATAAGGCCTAAACGATTGATTCTTAACAGGTTTTCCAGCATTGGTATTATGTAAATGTTTAACACCGGGACAAGAAATTTCTTACGCAATATCAAAAAAGTGAAATATCCGTATCAGGCCTCAATTATTTACATTAAATATTATGAAATTAGAATATTTTTAACTATTTTTTTTCTTCAAGGGTTTTACGGTCGGTGTTAACGGCAATTTTAGACCCGCCATTTTTCATCAAGGGTTTTATTTTGGCGATCTGGGTCGTCACCGCCAATATTTAACCCCGCCAATATAAAACACTTCAAAAAACGCCAATATTTGACACCGCCAATATAAAGCGCTATACAGTACACTGTATTATAAGGATTATTTGAACAAGTTTACTATTGTTCAGAATTATTCTCTACATGGAAGATGGCTTTTATCCCATGCACAGTGTGTATATTCAGATCGGTGTGTACATAATTATGTGCAGTCTGATCAGGATCTAAACTGTTTTCTTTCAAATTTATTATTTCTGGTCAGGAAGAGGCCAGTGAAGATTTATAGATCAGACTGCACAGATTAAAAGTCATAGCCTGATGGAATAAATGGTTCATTAGGGTTAAAAGTAAAGCTCAGGGCTGGAGGTTATAAAACTGGTCACCATTTCAGCCAATCAGATGCTTGAGATTTGAGACTGGTTTCCAATCTCAGTTTTATAACCTTCAGTCTGGACTGCACTAAAGCTCAGAATGATGAACAACTTATTGTAGCTTTCACAAAAATACTTGTTTTTAAATATTTTTATAACTTCCAACAAGAATTTTAAAAACCCATGTTTAAATCTCAACTGCCTGTCACAAAAACTCCTTAAACCACCGAGGCTATAGGATTATGGGTTTGCAAGCCTACGACTTGTCCTTTCTCATTCAAGTGCATGAAGCCTGATTTAAAGTCAATTGGACAATTATTTTTGACTGGTTAAGCTTCTTAGCAGTATTAAAATGACAAAACTTGAGCTAACAACCACTTATTAAATATTTATACCTAATTTTTAATGATTAATATTCCATGATTATGGACTACAATTTACTCAAATTATGACCTTAGTGGCATGGTGGTCTGTGTAATCAGGTTTACCTGGGTGAACTGGAAATTTAAGGCTTCCAACACAGCTGAAACCATTTGCATGAAGCCAATAACATTTAAAGAATTGATGAACCCTTTCCTCCATATATTGGCATTTTTACGCATGTGCAACCAGTGTAGATCCAGATCAGCCAGCACATCTGTGCCATCTGATCAGGATCTGCACTGGTCGCATTTTGGTCAGAAATTACCCTAACAAATCAAAAAGCAAACAGTTTAGATCTCAATCAGACGCCATGGGTGTGCCGGCTGATCTGGATATAAACTGTTCGCCCATGCAATAAAGGTGTATCTATGGAGGAAAGGGTTAAAGTCTTTTATTGTAAACAATTTACATATTGCATCTTGTAAAAAAATGTATTACAAACCTTATACTGCACTGTCCACTTTAGCATTTCTGCCTTTAATTAACAATTAACATACCAACAATAACAGTTAATTTGGAATTCAACATTCTCTGTAACTTTCTCCAATGTCCAAATATAATCCACATGTTGTTTGTTGTCATCCTAAGTAGCTTCCAGGCGTGACATCACACTTTGGTGTCTAAGCATGATGTACACGTACTTTTGAATTGTTTCCTAGCGTAAATTGGCACATTGTCATTAATTATAGATGAACAATCTGTTTAATTATTTTATTTTTAAGCATCATTCTTTCACTGAAACATGCCAATGTCTTCTGTCAATCGGTGAGTCACTAATAAACACATCTTAATTTAACATGACTTGAAGAAACTATAAAAATCTTGCACTGAAACTATGTTTTAAGATAATATTTTAATCTTGAATAAAAAATAATTATTTTGTTTTAAGAGCAGACTATTCATTCCTGTTTAAGTACATATTCTGGCGAGAAAATGAGTAAAACAATCAATTACATGTAGGTTATTTTCATACCTATAGATAAAATATTTTAAAATTCATTTCGGCAAACTCAGACTATCCATTTAAAACAATAGTTCTGTAAGCCAATATTAAACATACATTATATTGTGTCTTAAATTAACAATTCAAGAAAACAGAAAAAATACTGCAATTCAATAAAAACATGTCCTGTGAACACCAATCACATAATTTTTTTTGAATTCCATTAATTTGATTGCATGACAACATAACAAAATAATCTGTTTTGAAGAACTTTATAATCAATATGTGATCTATAACTCAGTGAAATTAGAGCCTGGTCAATCTATTGTAGTAAATCGGCTGCAATACAAGCCATTCATATTGAGTAATGATTGATTTTACACATTAAGAAATAAATAAATGAGAAACCAGAACACTGCCTGAAAAGCCTAAATCAACATAACACAGGAACAGGTCTTAGTTTTTGTTAAACACCAATTATCTGTGAATGAAAACAACTGTTCCCTCTGTCTTTCAGATGCAGGCAACTTTTCATTTATTTTTTTTATTAATGTTAATGTTATTTTCTCCTGGTTATTTGCAAAAACCATCTGTAAATTCAAAAAAAAAGGTTACCAACATGATATTCTACTGGCCTGATTTGACTCCAGGTGTTCTGGTCTTGGAAAGATCATTGAGCACCCACCCTTTTGTTAAACAATGCTATTAGCTTCTTATGTTTTATATGTTTGTGTGCTTTTTCATGCAACATTGTTGAGCTGATGGGTGGGTTGGAGTAATTTCACCAAGACAGCTTGTACTAATCTTTGTTCATATGAGAACCTTTTGAGGCAAGTGTGAGGTTTGTGCACCATAGATCCTGGTTTAAACCCCAGTGGCAAATTGTTTCTGTATTCATAAACAAATCTTGCCTCACTTGGATAATAATTATAAATTCATTTGCTTAATTAATTCTGCAGATCTCGAAGAGATTCCTCACATTCTAGACATACCAGTCTATAATAATAGTCTCTTCAACATTCCACATGAAAGTTTAATCATAACAATAGACTGTTTTAATGGGAGATTAAGTATCTTCAGGAATCTGCAATCATAAACAACTCGTTTCTTGTTTAATCCTTTCCTCCATAGATAAACCTTTATTGTGAGGGAAAACAGTTTAGATCCAGATCACCTGGCACATCCGTGCCATCTGATCAGGATCTAAACTGTTTGTTTCTTTATTCCTTAGGTTATTTCTGACCAAAATGCGACCAGTGCAGATCATGATCTGATGGCACGGATTTGCCAGCTGATCTGGATCTACACTGGTCGCACATGTGTAAAAATGTGTAAATATGGAGGAAAGGGTTAAATCTATCAGTTTCCAGGTCACAAGCATTATGGCGTTTTAATGTATTTCATTGTTTCTAATTGTGTTCGGAAGAAGCCTGTGCACAAACATATTTCTGATCAAGGTGCATGAACAGATTTTAGAACAAGGTAAATGTTCAGATTTTGATCAAGATGGATCACAATATTTTGATCAAGGTGCAGACTTTGATAATGCATGTAACAGACTTCTGAGCAAGCTGAAATCGTTTTAGTAATGTATATACCAATTTAAAGGGGAAAATTGCTAATTTAGAGAAAATAGGTTAGAAGGTCTTTCTGATGGATGAATAAAGTCAAAAATACCAGAAAGCCCAACATACAAAAGACTGAACTTGGAATTAATAGAAATATGTGACCGCCAGTGTCATAATTGGAACTGCAGATACCTAACAACTAATGTTTTGTTCTAATTAGATGCCCAGGTGTGGTTATAAAGCTGAGCATGGAAACCAGTCTCAAATCTCAGTTTTATAACCTTCAGCTCAAGATTTTTGTCATGAAACCCTAAACTTTTCTTTTTCCTTACAGGAAAAAAATAAATGTTTTGGTATAAATTTATTACTGTTAAATGGCTTGAAACATCAGCAATGAAAGGAAAATATGCACAAGAAACCTGCAGTAACTTAAATATGAATAATAAACCTCAAAGAAATTTTATACAATCAGTTTTATCATAATATATAAAATGCATCTCACATGACCTGTTTTAAACTGAGCCCATAAACAGCATGAAAATATATGAAATTTTAACACATAAAATTTTCAAAATTAATATTATTCAAAAGCACTCAATATCAGAAAACCTTCTTTCGACATTTGACTTGTAACTAGAGCACAATGTGTATGTTGCCTACATGGAAGTACAAAAACAGTAAATGTACCATTCAATAAGAAGTAATGCTATTTTTGCAATGAGGTTACAAAATGTTGCCTTGTATTATTTTGTATGTACGTATGTATTTTCCACAAATTCTGGCAAATATTTGAGCTTTTGCCTAATGTTTTTGTTGGTTCATCTGTTGTATTCTTTATGACTTTTTATCATTGAATTATTTACTGATTTGTAGACATTTCATATAAATGCAACTGATGTGGTCAAATTATTTAGCTTAAGGTTTGAGGGGAAGCAAACATGCTTCTTGGCTGGGTTAATGTTCATGAAAAGCCATCCAAACTGAAAGTTGATTTAATGAACCAATATTTGTTAAAGCAATGAACTATATTGAAATTCAACAAATTCATGAATACCTTTGAACTTTCAAAATACTATACAAAAAGTTCTCTCTTCCATGGTACTAATTTTGCTAGAGACGTTTAAGAGTATGGTAAATCCACTTGTATTAATACAAAGAATAAACGTTAGGTCTATTAAAAATGCATACATCTGTATTTGCATTATAATTTGTTATTGTACAGAACAGTTTCAACAACAGATAGTTCAATATAAGGTTCAAGTGAATGCCCATTTTGATTGAATAACCTTTTGAGTAACCATTTAATATAAAAGGGTGCCTTTTGGACTTCAAAAATGTAAGCAATTAAGAAACCCTTGAATTTGCTATTTAAAGATTTTATCATGATATACCTAAAGAAAAAAGAAGCACAGCTTTGAAATATTGAAAAAAAACACTAAAATGCAAAACTGTTGTACAGCCTTCTTTATTTATAATTATACAGTTACAATAACTTGCATATAAGTGACAACATATATTTCATTCAAAAGGTTAATCCACCTGGTAATTTTCCTTTTAAATAAATTGTTAACAAATATTTTTAATTAACTTCAATATTTTTTATATTATTTTATATACACGAGACTATTTGAAGGTTAAACTTCTGTTTAGACTATCACTCTGTTTTTAATATAATGCTTTACAAACACTACAGGCTTACATGTTTTAGATTTTTTACAAAAAACTTACACTCCTGAAAGTTGCAATGACTCAAACTCAACAGTACAAAGGATTCTCAGGGCTTTTCATCTTTACGTAACAGAGGCCTTTATAAGGCCAATTCCCAAACCAATAATATAGTATTTTTTCCCAACAGTGGCAGAGACTCTTCACAAAATGCTAGGTAATATGTTCAAAAAGTAATCAAATTCCTCTGAGGGGAGATTTGAAAATTAAAGTCTGAAAAATAAAGATCTTTAAAAAATTTAATTTAAGCTAAAAATACTTATTACTATTCAAATTTTTAAACTAGTACCCATCTTTCAATGAATTTTGTTTTCCCAAAATAAACAATTATTGTGCATAAATTTCCCAATTTGAAAGGCCAGGGATTTTTCCCAATTTTCTGGTGAAAAGCCCTGATCCTGTGATTCAGTCCTAGTGAATTTATCTTGCAGAGAGGTACTTACAAGACGGACTTTAGCAGCTGCACGACTCAGATGATCATAATCAGGATGTTCCTTGTCTGTCTCTTGTAGAAGCTCATTAAGATATTTGTCATATTCTGGAATTCTCTGTACCTGCAAATATACATAATGCCACTTGAAATATATATATACCATTTATCAATCTAATGACAAGTTATTTCTATGGAATATACTCAAGGGATAAAAAAAACACTGGGTAAACTTCGAAGATTATTCTTGTCCCCCCACCCCACCCCCCACATTTTACGTTTTCCCAGCAAGACATTGTAACAAAATGCCATTATACAGCATTATACCAAGTGCACTTAAACATAGTTCCTTGGCAGATTTTTATTGTTTTTAATCAACATATTTGCTGGAAATTGCAAATAATGTCACCCTGTGGCTCTTTGAGTATTTAATTATCTAAATACAACATTGGCCCAAGATCATAATACTCAGTCTCAAATCTAAAGCATCTGGTCAACATTTTAGCCAATTAAATGCTTAAGATTTGAGACTGGTCTCCAGATTTAGTTTTATGATCTTGGGAAATAGTATGACATCAACATTTCAATGCTCCCTTAGATGGTTTGCATAAATGCTGGTCCAACAATATTTTAAGTGCCTGACGTCTAAATATTTTTTACACAATGTTATTTGACATATTAATTCATATGTGCATAACTATTCAAAAACATTGCAACCCTGAAGTAATATGGCTTGTGACATAAATTTATATTAAATTTTACTTTTTGCAGTTTGCTATTGGGAAATTTGGTTTTATCTATATGCTATATTGTCAATTAATAAAGCCTCCAGAGCAGCATAAGAACTTCCAAGCTTCTAGCGGAGCTTATGAATTACCTGGCCTTCAATGGAGCAGCTTCCAATAGAGTCAGTTTGGATACACTTTAGACATGAGGGGAAAGGGGAAGGGGTGGGGGAGTAGAATGGAAGTTGTGAGTAAGTAGTGGATTTTTTTAGCCAGTTTCCAATCAGAATTTGAAATCCCTATTCAAAATAAATGCATTAATTTATATTAACTGCAAAATCTGGTTATATAACTGAACTTAGTTTTTGACAGAAGTTTGTCAAGACGTGTGTCAAATTATGTTAAGATAATTGTTTTGTGACTTCCTAGAAAAACCACAACAATTCGGGAGCAATAAAAACATAAAATATAAGCACTTTACACAATAACTGTCAATATAATTATCATTAATATTTATATATACTGTAAAGCGACCGGCCTTAACACGTGATTAAACTGAAACAGTTTGCCATCAATGCATTAATGTTTTCATACTATTTTATATACTTGATAGAGTTTGTTTTAAAGTTTCATTATGGAGCCAGTAAAGAACCATTGGTTTAGTTAAAAACATAAACCCTTTCCTCCATATATAAATGTCACATATGCATTTTATCAAATGTGTGCCATTTGATCAGGATCTGCACTGTTCACTTTTTGGTCAGAAAAAACTGAATGAAACAAATGGAGAACAGTGTGGATTCTGATCAAATGGCATGGATGTACCAGCTGATCTGGATCAACACTGTTCACCTATACTATAAAGGAATACATATGGAGTAGAGTTAATTTTTGTTCTGACAAAACAACAATATATTTACTATGTACAAGGTCACAATAAGGACAGGACTCCTGTGACCTACGTCACATAAACAACTGAGATCAATGGAAATGTCACGCCTGCCCTCCTATCCATCACTGGTTTTGACATGTTTTTTTCATGATTTGCATCAGCATTACAGTCAGTGATTACATTGAGTGAATGAAGTTTCTTGGAAAGATCTATCATAAACACAGTCATTGTGAATTAGAAATTTACTGAATGGGTCATTTTGTTTGAGAAATTACTCTTTATTAAAAAATCTAAAAAGCAATGGGATAAGGCAATTAAAATGAATTAATGCTGTTATGGATTCTAAGTTTTGCACTGATTACTGAAATAACAACCAGGGCTCTGCCTACTGGGCGATTCAGGCGACATTGTCGCCTTTACTTTCCAAACTTCGCCCGAACAAAAATCATAAAAATAATATTTTGTTCGATGACATTCGATCTGTTCACTACGCTCCACCCGATTTACGAAATGCCCGCCTACTTGACCAATAAAAATACGAGCGTGCACAGTGATTCGCCAATCGCCGATATGCAGAATTAACTTTTGTCAACAAACTATCAAGTCTGTCAGTGTTCAAATTACCAGTTAACCCCAATCAGCATGATTCCCACTTGTCTCATAATTGATTGTTTGTACAAGGATTACCAGTTAAAACTAGTCATTCTTTTGTGTAAGCGGTCGTCTGACAGGTCGTCCATTGTCTTTCAATTAACAAAGAAGCAAACAACTGAAAAGCTGTTAAAGTTGATTTTAACTTTCATAGTTTCAAACTATCAGCTAACTGATTAAAGTTACATTAATAAATAATTGAAAATCTTGCAAAAAATCGGCAACAAAATAAGCGCAATAAAATAAAGGGAGGTAATAAAAAGAAACAACATTTTGCCATTTTATACAAGGATGCAGTTAATTAAAGTCCTGACGCGAAAATTTTGTTAAAATATAAACGCAGCAATTGGTCTTGGGCAATATTTTCATTTTATTTTCGAAAATCAGCCAAAATATTTTCTTTTAAATGTATTACCTATATATGTATAAGGTGGTCTTAGTGGTAGACTTAGTGTTGAATTAAATTAATTATATAACTAATGAGGCTATATCCTGCAACATCAGGCATAAGAAAATCAATTTTGATAACCTATAGATATATTAAATCTACGCAAATAATTAAAGAATTCAGGAGGACAGAGACTGATTAAGAATAGGACTGAACAGCATAAGCTAGAGATTTTTTAACAAGTATATGATTTGTTTATACAATGTAGTATATCATGACATGATGCTATTCCATTTATATCAGCACTAAAATGTTAGAAAATAAACTTGCTCCTCTCTTTTTTAAAAATGAGTATAAGTTTTATTTGCTGCTGCTGCTGCAAATGACTAACTTGCATATCAGTAGTGTTTAAATCAACAATGTTACATGCTTGTGTACTTTAAAGGGGCATGCGAGTCGTCGCAACTCACTTCTCCCTAAATTTTTAGCCTAGGCAGAGCCCTGAACAACCATGCCATATTTACAATTACAAACACAAATGTGCAACCACTGTAGATCAAGATCAGCCAGCAAATCCATGCCGTCTGATCAGGATCTGCACTGGTCACATTTTGATCAGAAATAACTTAACAAATGAAAAAGCTAACAGTGCAGATCTTGATCAGACGTCACGGATAAAGTTGTGAATTTCATGTTTGGGTTCTGAAATAAATAAATTCTCATACCAGTTATTATTCTTGTAAAACATTTAAAGGTTTAATTTTGTTGGGGTTTTATTTTCAGCAATTTCCTCAGTGTGAAATACATGAAAATAAAACCACTGCAAAAGAAAATGATATCTCAGTAGCTTATCTTTTTATGACTCTGGGTTAAGCTCATCTTGTCCTTCAAAGAACTAAATAATAAAACAATAACACCTGTTACCCTAACTTCATGAAAAAAAAAGAAATTTTTTCTTATACCACAATCTGTCCATGGGAACCAACACATTTTCAAGTATGACATGATAAACTAACATAAACAGTGTGGGAGTGCATACCCTAACCTTCGTCACACTACACCACAACCGGGTAGTCTCTGAAAAATCTCAAGTCCTGTATCTTCCTTTCCTTCACAGGGGACATACTTCATCACTGAAGTATCGTGATTATTATTATTTATAACGTTTATGATACCAATTATAAAACTGACAAGTTTAAAGTACATTTATCCCTAAAATCCTTAATAAGCTAAGTTTGATCAAATATTTTGACAATGTTTGTTCTTTTTTAGAGCTCGTGTCAGTCAAGTACGTATCAGGGAGTTCATCATGTACTAAAGTGACAAATATAATGATGTCATGATGTAAGCCTAAGTCCTTAATTGTTTCATCTATAAGAAAGCCATACTGATCATCTGCACAGTGTTGTCAGGTAGCACGTTTGATTTTGAAGAACAAGAAGAAGCCACAGTGCGATGAAACCGGGTTTTTTTCTTAAATTTTACACGAAAAAGGGACATAACAATGACAAAAAAGTCAAGAGTTATGAATCTTGTCCCGATTATTGCTATTTTGTGATGTAATACAACTACTGGTGTGTAAAGTTTCAAAGCTCTACTTGAGGAAAAGTGAACTTAAACAAAAAACAACAATAACCATTTCCAAAGAAAACCTGGATAGAAACCAGGAAACTAATATACCCAACAGCACGGCTGCCAGACTAAACTAAAACCATGCCAACTGTTATTAGTCTCCTTCAATCATGATCATTGAACTAAATTGGAGACAAGTCTCAAATCTCAAGCATCTGACATCTCCATTTCAGCTTATCAGTTGATTGAGATTTGAGACTCTGGTCTCCTGGTTTAAGTTTAATGAAGATGGGATCTAGATTTCTAATTCAGTTACCTCTGAAAACATTTCTTGTTTAACCCTTTCCTCCATATATACACATTTTTACGCATGCCATCTGATCAGGATCTGCACTGGTCGCATTTTAGTCAGAAATGACATAACAAGTAATAAAGCAAACATTTAGATCCTGATCAGACAGCACGGATGTGCCAGCTGATCTGGATCTAAACTGTTTGTCTACACAATAAAGGTGTGTCAATGGAGGAAAGGGTTAATTTTTCCAGGTGGAACATAGTTTCCACCATCATTTTGCAAATAATTAAACATATTATTGATATATTAAAATCACTCTCTGTTAAAATCACTCAGAACTTCTGAAGTTTTTAATTCACAAGCAGCAGTTTATATTTACTGTAGAATGTTAGACCATGCACAAGCATTTGATCAGCTATGTAATAATAGAATATTTGATCAGCTATGTAATAGAATATTTGATCAGCTATGTAATAGAATATTTGATCAGCTATGTAATAGAATATTTGATCAGCTATGTAATAGAATATTTGATCAGCTATGTAATAGAATAATATACAGTAGTAGAATTCCCTGATTTGGGAGTACAGTCATCCTAAACACCAAATGGCCTGGGAAATTGTTGATGGGCAATGCTAATTAAGTCCAGTTGACAGCCATTTATGGCTTTATTATACGTCACATGTCTGAGATAAGGACACGAAAATATCCTCAGATATGGTACAATTACAAGCCAATCAACAAAGTTTCATGAGAATACTTATTGACCATATACATGTACAATTTTTAATAAAGCACAATAAGATGTTAAATTTTTTTCATAAAATATGCCTTTTATCGCATTGGCAAACAGTGAAGATCCAGATCAGCTGGCACATCTGTACCATCTGATCAGCATCTACACTGTTCTCTTTTGATTCATTAGGTTATTTCTGACCAAAATGCAACCAGTGCATGTCCAAATCAGATGGCACACGTAAAAACATGAATATATGGAGTAAAAGGTTTAAAGAACTGGGGAACTAGCTGTCACAGATGAATATGATAGAGATGAGTAAGAACCAGTTAACCCTTTCCTCCATATATACGCATTTTTACGCATGTGCAACCAGTGTAGATCCAGATCAGCCAGAACATCCATGCCATCTGATCAGGATTTGCACTTATCGCATTTTGGTCATAAATAACCTAATTAATCAAATAGCGAACAGTTTAGATCTTGATCAGATGGCACGGGTGTGCCGGCTGATCTGGATCTAAACTGTTCGCTCACGCAATAAAGATGTGGCTATTGAGGTAAGGGTTAACAAAAAAAGAAATAAGTTTACTGATACCCACCACTGGGACTGATGAAATTCGTCTCATTTTTTAGCTCGTACAATACACAAATATCCTCTTAAAATAGCAAAATTTCTCCAGTAATACAGTTTATATAATTTTTAATGTGTCCAGTAAAATTAACTAGGTCTACATAAAACATGCTGACCAGCTAACCTATATACAGTAATTTACCCATCGCTCAACAGGGTTCATCATTACCCATTATAATCCATAGAAGTATGTGGGTATGCTTTAAAATCATCCCCAGTGTTAACATAATAAAGACTTCCACCAGTTAAATCCAGAAGTGTTTGATCACTGTGATGATGCCAAATTTTATTGATTTTTTTAGATTATAGCTTTGGCATTGTTCATTTCTGAAATCCTTATCAAGAGTAAAAACTTTTTTTGCTAACAATTATCAAACTTTTTTCTTTAATGCACAAAATTAGTCAAGTATTTGTTAAACAATACAGTAAAGCATAATTAAGATTTTATCTGTAAGAAAGAATCTTGAAACTAAGGATATAACTGACACAATTTCAAACTGTTTTAACAAGTGACATTTGAACAAAATTTTAACCTATATATTGAGTTTGGTAAGATTTAATAGCAGTTCTTTGCTAGCTCTTTAATATTTCCTTTATTCCCTTTCAATTTTCTTTAAATATTATTGTTAAACAAAATGACTATTTATTCAAATCAATTAATAGTACAGTTACTAACAAATGAAAGTACTGGCCAAAGTATTTGAAATGAAACTTAACATTGTGCAGTCAATAAAACAGAATCAATTTAATGTTTTACTTTCTTAACCTTTTCCTCCATAGAAACACTAAATTTTATTGTGAGGGTGAAAAGTTTAGATCCGGATCAGATGTCACATCCATGCCGTCTGATCAGGATCTTAGACTGTTCACTTTTTGATTTGTAAGTTTATCTCTGACGAAAATGCGACCAGTGCAGATCCTAATCAGACGGCACGGATGTGCCGGCTGATTTGGATTTACACTGGTCACACATGCAAAAAAAAGCATATATATATGGCGTAAAGGGTTAATCCAACAAAGATATTATCTTTTTATATATTTACTATAATTTCTAAAAGATTTTATCTTGTTTTTCGTACATTTTAGTGAGGTTATTTATGTCCTTAAGGTAAAGTTGGCCTTTAATTTAGCTCTTGAACTTGGAATAAACCTGAATTTATATCTGTATTCTACATTATTTATCCATTAAAGGTTAAATAAATTCATTACTGGAATAACCTCCCTTTAAACAATTAAAATATTTGTAATTTTGAAGAGTTAATTTCTCTTTAGATCACAAAATTTATATAATGATGACATGAAAAATATAGTTATAAACTCCATGTTTCATAAAAGTAAAGTACTCAATAATAAATCTTAACTGTAACATGGATATATACAATTTTGGAATCTCTTATCAGTGCAAGTCATCATCATTTTTTGTCAGATAATTTTAATGAACATGGAGTTATTTGCAATAAACCATGGTCTAAATACTCCTGTCTCTGATGATCATATTCCATATTTGAAATAAACTCTTGACCTGCTACCTTGTAGCATAAATGTACCATTGACAATAATAGTGTTAAAGTTTGCATGAAAGACTGTTTACCAGTGAAAATGTCTAGGGGTTTATAGTCTGGAGTCTTACGGAACATATTCACCTGACTTTAACATTAACCCCCTGATCACTGGATATAAGTCATCTGTTAACAGTCAGCGCTGAAACAGCTACGAAACATCTTGGCTTACATTCCACACAAGAACCCATTTTATACACCTGGGTGGAGAGAAGCAATGAAGGCCTAATTTCTTGCTTAAGGAAATAAGCACCCAGATTGGGGCCTAGAACCCAGGACCCTTTGATCCCTAAGCAAGCACTCTACCACTGGACAACCACTGCCTTCAGTACTAGTGTGTGATGATAATTCACAAAAATGCATGTAATCATCAAACAAATCTGCCATAGCCCAGGGTTGAAGGTTATAAAACTATGATAGGAAACCAGTCTCAAATCTCAAGGATCTGATTGGCTAAAGCGATTGGTCGCCATTTCAGCCAATCAGATGCTTGAGATTTGAGACTGGTTTCCATGCTCAGTTTTATAACCTTGGTCACAGGAGCGGATTCTAGAGGGAGTTCAGTAGGGTTGCCTGAACCGGCCCTTTTAGACAGCAATATTAAATTTTCATGGGGATTTTGGCTAGAATGTTGGAAATTACCATGTAAATATGCATGGAGTACTGGTGTGTTGATTTATCACAAACACCAGTAACTGGTAAATGCTACATAATTTGTTATCATCTCAAATCTGGGCTGTATTATATTGAAAAGTGGCTATATATAAACATAAATTCAGACTTTTACACTATTTTAATTAACAGTGTCCTTCAAAGAGTCTAAAATTTTAAAAGATGAAAATTGAGATATAGAATATAAAGCCATACAATCAATTTAAACTAGATAATTGATCTTGAAATGCAGTTCTCATTTCCCACATTTCACCAAATATTTTATAACAAACTTTTCAAGATAAACATCAAAAATCTAACAGAGTGGAATCTCTAACAAGAGCCCTCTGTCATAAGAGAGAGAGGGATTAACCTTTTACTCCATATATATGCAATTTAACGCAATTGTGCAACCAGTTCTGATCCAGATAGGCTGGCACATCACCAAGTTGTCTGATCAGAATCTAACGTGTTTGCCTTTAGGTTCATCAGGTTATTTTTGACCAAGATGTTGCCAGTGGGCTGTTTCAAAAAAAATTACTGGAAAAGTGAAAAAATAGTGAAAAATTAAAGTTAATAAAAATTCCAATTTTGATATTCTGTATTTTGTACTTATTGAAACTGAGTACAGAACTGAGAAGATTTTTGAAATCGGTCAACTGGTTGCTGAGATATTGTCGTTTGAAAAATGGCAAGTGAAGTGAAAAAAATGTTAAGAATTTAAGTTCACAAAAAGTCCAAACGTGTTGGTCCATATGTTTGTACAGTCTTTACAGTGATCAAAATCAATCAAGTTATACTCATATGTGGCAGAATAAAAATTTTATGGAGCTTTATTGACCAATATTAAAAAAATCAAAGAATTTTAATTTATGTGCTTAAAATACAAGTATTAGAGGTTCTTATTATTCAAATGTGTAATTCTGTTAAAATACATGTTGAAGCATCAAATTTAAGTGCTTTAGAACTTGTGGTACTGCATAAAGATAAAAAATTCATATTGTTAAGAAAGTGTGTCACACTCCTGACAACCACATAAGTGCAGTGTACTTAAAAATGTTTCACTAAGGCCATTCCTGTTTGTCACAATTTAACAAAACATGACATATACTTCTAGGAAAAAACATGCTTTTGTTTTCATGTAAAGGATATGTTGACAGAATTTTGCAATATGTGAATAATGTCACACTCCTGACAAATTCAGCTGACATTTTCTGAAGGGAACTGCAGATAACTATAATTTCAATAGAGGTGATAATATTATAATTATTGCATCTAGAAACATAAAACTTAATGATACACAAAAGATTTCTTATGTACTCATAATCTTTAAAGTCCTATAAATTTATAAAGCAAAGATGTATTGATTTTCTTGAGGTATTTTTTAATCTACCACGCTTGACTTAATAGCATAAATTTTGATTACCTTAAGTATAATATGCTAAATTGTATCATTATTTGATGCCCAATAAATGCACATTTTACTAAAACAACACTAAAACTTGTCTTTACTAAAACTTTTTGTAAAATAATGGTCTGAACAAATGTGATTTTGAAAAGTGTCACACTTTTTTGTCACACTCCTGACATTTTTTGCCCATTATTTTAGAATATTTTTTTTAACCGATGGTGCTATTTTGATGAAACTTCACAAATCTTTAAAGGACATAATGAGACACCTCTGCAAAGTAGAAAAATGGAAGTAACTGTTTGTTGTAGATTTTTATAACAGGAAAACCCAAACCAGCCATTTGTTTTGGAACAGTCCCAGTACAGATCGAGATCTGATGGCATAGATGTGCTGGCTGATCTGGATCTACTTTGGTGACACATGTAAAAACCCATTATATGTGGAGTAAAGAGTTATTCAATTCATTTGAAATAAATGCAATAATGTTTGATATAATTTAACATACTAGTTGTTTGATTTAAAGATATTTAAAGAATGAGTAACTATAAATGCAAAAGCACATTTAAGGCACAGTGTGTAAAATTAGACTCTAAGTACTGAAATCATAATTTCTAAGTACATTTCCGTACACATTTCCAGATAGCACAAGTGGCACCTGGACTATATCTGGATTCAATCATCAACCAGTTATAGATGATGATAGAGCAAAAATGGAATTTTGTTTTAACCTTACACTTTCTCAACTGTTATATTGAAGTACTTAAAACTGTGTCAAATTTTGGTACCTTAATCACTTTAACTGAATACTAAGATCACAGTCAGTGGGGGACTATTTTATTTCCTAAGTAAAAAGGTTTTAGAGGATATTGTTAATTATCTATATAACGAATTACTAACTATTATGAATAGATGCATTTACTTTATTATCATTATGGATCATATAGAACAAATCATGAAGTTAAAGAAAAAAGTTTCTATCTGCTTTTTCATTTAATTACCACATAGGGCCTTTTCACTTCCACCCCCTCAGAATGTCTCCTACTTGTTATATTTTCTAACCAATATAAATCATAATCATTTCAGGTAGAAGACAATTTTGCCGATTCATTCACAAATTTCGGATATTAAATTTTCATTGACTGCAGAAATCATTGGGGTAAAGCAAATATTGATAAAATGCAGGAATGAAGAATCTGCTGATTTCAGTCGGGTAATTAGACGTTTAAATTTTACTTAAGTTTGAATTACATGACATTATGTATAGGTTAGTGGTTATTTGTTAATACGCTTTTATAAATTAAATTGGTCGCGCAGCTGCGCATCGCATGACCGATTTAATTTGTAAATGTTCATTATTAAATTTTAATAAACACTAACGGACATAGTGGTTGAAAAAAAAATTGGTAAATCAATTTACTTACTGGGTAAATCAATTAGCAATGCTTAACCATTTAATCCATTGATCCACCTTTATTGCGTGGGCAAACAATGTAAGTCTGTGTCATTAGATCACGATCAAAACTGTTTGCTGTAGATTTCTTAGGTTATTTCTTATCAAAAAGCAACCAGTACATCCTTATCAGATGGCACTGATTTGCAACCTGATCTGGATCTACACTGGTCGCAAAAACGTAAAAAGGTGTATATATGGAGGAAAGGGTTAATTACTGTTTTATTAATACTGAATAATTTTCTCAACATTTCGATAACTACTGCGATTCCACTGGACAAAATATCATTTCAATCATTGGAAGTGTAGAAACCAACAATCTGACAGTCCTAGAGTGACACAGTGAATGACCGAGCCAAAATCAGTGTTGATCAAAAACATTTATAATGCTTGCATAGTATAACTAAGCATCATAATTATGTATGATTTTTAAGTCCAGTAGGCCCCTCTAATTTCTTGTAGTAACACTACCTTTTTTTAGGTGCATTATAACTTTTAAATTGTACTATCTGCACATTATAATTACACATTTTATCTAACAGGTGCATAGATAATATTTATGTAGCTAGGATATTTTGAGCTGCAGAAATTAACTCAATATGAGGTACATGTATCTGTTATATGACAAAATTTTCATAAACTTGAAAATGGCATGACTACACAAAACAGTAATGTGAAGGGAATCAATGCTACAAGAAGTATTACGCTGATACTCTGTAGTTGTCTCCCTTTGATTTCAGGCAACATTTGAATTTTATACTGCAAGAATTATCACTAACTCCAGATATATATGTATCAATAAACAATTACTTCAACTTAACCCTTTGCTCCATAGACATAACTTTATTGCATGGGCGAACAGTGTAGATCCATATCATCTGATCAGGACCTGCACTGTTCGCTTTTTGATTCCATAGGTTATTTCTGACCAAAATGCGACCAGTGCAGATCCTGATCAGATGGCACAGATGAAGTCTGTGGTTTCTGATTAAATGTTATTAGTTGAAGCAAACAAGGAAAAATCTTAATCATTTTGGGAATTTGTATGTGTAATCTGTAATATGTAATTTGACAGGAAGGATCGAATCAGGGGCTGATGCAAAGCGGGTTCAGTTGGGTTGCTTGAACCCCATTTTTAGGCAGCAGTATTTAATTTTAATTGGGTTTTTGGCCAGAATGTTGGGGATTATTGTGTATCTTAGACGGCCCCAAACACAACCCCTTTCTGGAAATCTTGTATGGGACCATGCACAGAATATTGATAAAGTGACTGTAACACTGCACAAACTTCAATGCTGAGGTTTGAGGTCTGATCAGTGGTCCCACATGCGTAAAAATGTGTATATATCAAGGAAAGGTTTAAACATGATTAACATTTGATTAAGTTCTGCATTTAACTGCAGTCTGGCTTATTCAACAGTTCAACATCATAACAATAAAACCCAGATATGCAAAACAAGACATCAAGAAAAAACAAAAAACGGCAATAAAACAACAAAGAAAATCAAAGATGATGGCTTACCTGCGAGGAAAATTATATCCAACCCAAGTTAACAAAGAACAGCACAGACATTATAATCCATAGCTACAACATTAAAATGCATCCAATTCACACTGCGTCTAGCTTAAAAAAAACAAACTTTTAGTGCACCAGGTAAAACTGAATATATTCTTTTCATCAGAAATCATAACCACTGACCAATGACTATATTCACTCAATATTGAGGGGATTAAATCAAAGTTAGTGTTCTTTTATCAATAAGGGATCCAGTAGGGTCGTTAGGGGGCACTCAACCATACACTGACCAGGGCTTAGAAGATTGAAAGGAAGAGCACAATAACTCTTAGGGAGGCATATTAACGTTTTGAGGTAGTTCATAATCTATCATTAATTCAATTACTTCCCAGTCAACTGTAATTTAGAGTGTGGGATTGATACATGGATGGACTTCAGCTTTTTGATTTGGCTGAGAAGCTCCATCAAACAAAGAAAGAATAAGGTGTGAGTGATCATGTTTCGTCATGAACTTTTCAAAAATAAAGTCTGTACTGTGTAAAGTATATACATGTTATAAGGACTTGGGTATATATCCAAATTGGGATATATACTATTGTGCTCCACAAACCCTGGAACATATTTCAAACAAAAAATGCTCTTTGCCCAGACTGCACTCGTACTGAAGAAGAAGTAAAGGTTCCTTTTTTTACTTGTTCCAAAACAATACATAACAGTCATCCCTTAGACTACAGACATCTGAGCAGCCAAAGACAAGTCACGCAATAGTCTAAATGAACAAACACAAAAGGAGCATGTTTTGGGAGTCTGCCCAACAAATATCCTCTTCTTTTCACCAAAATTTCAAGCCTTGTTGGACACAATGATGAGCGGACAACAGCGATTGTTATCTTTTAATTTACAGCCTGAAATTTTACAATGCCAACAAATAAATTGACTGGGTACCATAACAAATCAGACACTATAATGGAGGGTTTGAAGAAGTGTGAACTTTTAACATTTAGATTGGATAAGATGACAGTGATAAAAGCCATGTTCAGGATATCAGGTCAATGTATTAGTCAAAAGTCAACAACATGTTATTAGACACCTATGAAATTTGAAAACTCTTGAAAGTAAGCCAAACATGTGTTAACATGATTTTTTTATATAAAGAATCAATTTTTAGTTCCAAATTTCCTTTTACAAAGATTCATATCAAGTTGTGCATAATATTAAATGACAGAATATTTAAACTATTATTATCTTTTTTTCTTTTTAACAAGAGTTCCTTAAAAAAACACAATATACACTCATCAGAGAGCAGATATGCTAATTTAATAAAGTTCACACGAATAAAGGGCAATGACTCCAGGGTAACTGCAAAAGCGATCACTTACTGGAGTTGTTAAGCTTACAAACAGTTCAACTAAGTTTAGTGAATAGCTGATGAAAAATATCAGACATTTTTGTTCATTTTGTCAATTTTTCTAAACAAAAGGGCAATAAATCAAGAGTAACAAGAACAATATGGCTCGTTATAATTTAGCCGATATAAAACTCTATCATACTAATCCTTATTTTGACTAACTATAATAAAGATCCATGCATGGCTTTACAAAGAACACAAACATTGCTTATAATTTGATGAAATAATTGAAATTAAAGGGATATAACTCCAGAGGGACAGCTGTGATCTGGCAAGTTATTAAGTCTTTCCATAAAAAAAAAATGCAAATTAAAGTGACATATGGATAAAGGGTTGATCCAAGTTAGAGAGCAAAAAGTGCTTAACTGGTTAAATATCAGCAATGCAAGGGCTGTAACTCAAGAGTGATGGTATCTATCTTCATGTTTATCAAACTAGGCTGATATATTACAGCTGTACGCACTCTGGCAAAGTTTAGTGAAGACTGGTAAAGTATTACTGAAGTCTGAGAGTGGACTGTTCTAATGTTGTCAAATAGCAAATAATTAAGGGCCATAACTACAGAGCAACTGAAGCAGTTTAGTGATTTACCAAACTTGGATGAAATCTTACAGCAATAAACATTCTGACCAAGTCTATTGAAGGCTGGATAAGTATTACTCAATTCTTACAGTTGAAAACATCTGTGGATGCTGCCCTCTGTATTTTTTTTGCTGAAAGTAGAAGTTAAGTTTTCCAACCTTGTCCATGAAAATATACATCAATTATTCAACCCCAAACTCTACCATATTTCTGCATTTTTTACTGTCAAGTAAATTAGACCTGTGGACAAGAGTCATTTATCAAGGACATTTTAATGAAAATAATCTAAAACCAGTCCTGATAAAATCTCAACATCCAGGAGGTTATTAACTTTAAATGTCCACAAAAATATTATTATATTTTCCGCCATCAAAATTTGATTATAAAGTCACTGACCCAATCAAAAAGGACACGGCTCTAAAACATGTATGCTTGTTTACAAAACTCTTTTTTGAATAATGAAAATAGATTAAATTTAAATAACATATGTACATTAATGTGACGCAGATAAACTGCGTGAAGTAGGAAACTTGAGAACAGAAATGCAATAGTATCTAAGTAATGGGAATTTGGAACAGTAAAAAAAACCTACAGGCATCATTTTGAAACCCAGTAAATAAGGAAAGCACTGAATCAGAAATTTCAACTGACATTCATTTCCTTATGAGGACAAAGGTTTTGACACACATAAACAATTATACTCACAATTTATATCAGACCCACCGATGTTACCTTTAACTCCTTCAACATTAAGACAAATATGTAAAACTATCCATTATTACACAAATTATTAAATATATAAACAAAAGATTTGAAGCAATTCAAAGAAATTAAAACATAATATCAAAACTTTGACCCACTCTTTATACTGATTCTAAAATGCAATCACTTTAAACAAGTATGTCACACAACTGCCAATTCTTTTGTAAGTGCACTTATCACATGTTAATCAATTTTCTTCCGAAAGATCTATTTCAAAATCAGGAACATGTCAAATTATGACAATTTTCCGGTTAATTAGAAAGTTTAATTGTTTGAATTTAACTTGCACTAGACATGAAGAATATTTTCTTTGTATTTTAGTACAACTGTTTCACAATGAAATTCTTTATTCAAATAAGTAAAATGATTCATAAATTGAACAGAACATTAAAAGTAACACCCAGTATCAATATCAATTTTGCATATTGAAAAAATTATTTTTAAGAAGTGATTCATAGTTAATGAAGCTGATCATTTCATCTTGTGTCAGTATAACTTAAACAAAAATAAACCTTGATGAACATGAACACCTCGGTGATGTACTTGTTATAATTTAAAAAAAAATAATTTTTTTTTTATAAATTTCATTCATCCAAAGGACTGAACATTTCTAAAAACTATACAATTTTTACTGGCATCCTGACTTGAACCCATGACCAGGGCTGAAGGTTATAAAGCTAAGTTTAGAAACCAGTCTCAAATTTCAAGCATCTGATTGGCTGAAATGGCAACTGGTCTCAATTTCAGCCAATCAGATGCTTGAGATTTGAGACTGGTTTCCATGCTCAGGTTTATAACCTTGGGTACAAGATGCTTTATGAAACAACATGCAGTTCAAGAATGTTATATAATTCATTTTTCGATTCCAACAACTCTCCTATCAAAGTAAGCATAATTGAGGGTGGATTCAATGTGAAGCATGTTGAGTTTAATAAAAAAAGACACTTCAGTTTCACTGCATATTGAATGTTTATATAAGTAAAATGGATGAGCGGATTAGTGAATTATGGTTTATCATCTGTAATATGACGCAAATGACTACAGACTTCGAATAACATTCAAATATATTCACTACCCAATATGAATATGAATATATTAACCAACTTAAATGTAACCTGAACAGAAAACTTCCTGACACAAAAATTCTGAAAATAAAAAGCTATGTGGACAACATAAACCTTGCAGTAGATTGTTACAAATTTGTAATTAGTGAAAATTTTTGTAGGCATGAAAGTGCTGCCCAAATATTTTTTTTACATTTTACATATAACAATTTGGTTATCGTACATGTCACGATGCATATTTGTTAATACATTTAACTTTTCTCGTTAGTTGAGATTTTAAGTTGAATTCTGCATTCAAGTTTAAAAATTACACAGCAAAATGAATTTGGAACCATGGGTTTAGCCATTGCTAGGTAACATTCATGGATCAGGGGAAAACCTTCTTTAAACAGAATTAAATTTTGGTCTAGAACTTTATACAACATTAGCAGCCAAACATTGTGAACACAAAGAAACTGAAGACAGCACACATGCAAAGTAAGTTTTTCAATTGGGGCGCGCCACGGGAAAAGGTACCTTTGGTCATATTTTGTGACATTCTAGTTGTTACTATATTTCGAAAGAACTTACAATAATTTGCAAATTTCTCATAACTTACAAGTGCTATTCTTACACATTTTGACAATAAAATGATATTATTAACGCGAAATGCATAATAATTAATGTTGTCTGCTCAACTTTGTGACGTCATTTCAACGATTAACGTCAACTGTCCGAAGGTACCTTTTCCCATGACGCGCCCCAATTAAGGTAACATTTAGTGAAGAGAACACTTTGCTTAAAATACCTCCAGTGATATTAGACATTGTATATATTAGAAATACCACTGTGTTCATCTATAGCTATCATAAACAGGAAAGGGTAAACACACTTCTAAACATCTAAAGGCAAACAATAAACACTGGAACCGGTCCAATGTAAACAGCCAATATAATAGTTGATCATTTGATGAGTTATGAAGCAGCTCTTTCCTACAATGTGAAGAAGTCCTTTAACTGACAACAGTTTTCCATTTCATGTTATATTATAAGAGTAAACTGACAACAACGAAATGACATCTTCTTGTTTTATTATGCACTAGTTAATTTATTAATTAATTTGTTAATTAACCCTTTCCTTGATATATACGCATTTTTACACATCCGTGCTGTCTGATCAGGATCTGCACTGGTCACATTTTGGTCAGAAATAAGCTAATTTATCAAATAGCGAACAGTTTAGATCCTGATCAGATGGCACGGATGTGCCGGCTGATCTGGTTCTAAACTGTTCACCCTAGCAATAAAGGTGTATCTATACAGGAAAGGGTTAAGATAAAGATTATCATGCCTTACTGACAACTGGAATAAATTGCAACAGTTGCTACATATACACTTCATCGATGTTTGATTATTTCCTATTCCTAATAATGACTATATAATGACAACATTTGTTTACATACTGACAACACTGATTTATGTACTGACAACAATTATTTTAGTTCTGACAAACTGATACAAGTACTGAAAATACTGATTTTGTAATTTATATAATGAAAACATTGATTTACCTACTGACAACATTGATTTATGTACTGACAAACTGATACATGAACTGACAACATTGATTTTATATACTAGTAGTGACTGGCATGGTTTAGATACTGAAAACATTGGTTTATAAACTTTACATGCTATCAACACTTATTTACATGTATATATGAATAACATTGGTTTGTAAGCAAACATTACTTTTTTTTATTTACAGACAGCATTGGTTTATACACTGACAACACTGATTTATATAATGCAGAATGGCTACAAATTTTTATAATGACAGCATTGTTTATTTTACTGACAGCACTTATTTAGATAATGACAGCATTAGTTTATTTACTGATAACACTAATTCAGATACTGACAGATTTGTTGTTTTTTTTACTGACAACGTTAATTTAGATGCTGACAGCATTGGTTTATTTACTTATGACACAACTTTTTAATAAGATGCTGATAGCATAGGTATTTTTACTGACAACACTTATTCTGATAACAACAGAATTAGTTTATTTACTGAAACCATAAAACCGGTCGCCATATCAGCAAATCAGATGCTTGGGATTTGAGACTGGTCTCTAGATTTACCTTTATGATCTTGGGCACAGAAGTAAACAAAATGTATACCCCATTAAGTGATCACAAGCCTCTTTAACACTTTCCTTGATATATACGCATTTTTACGCATGTGCGACCAGTGTAGATCCAGATCAGCCAGCACATCCATGCCGTCTGATCAGAATCTGCAGTGGTCGCATTTTGGTCAGAAATAACCTAATTAATCAAATAGCGAACAGTTTAGAAAGGATGTGCCGGCTGATCTGGATCTAAACTGTTTGCCCTAGCAATAAAGGTGTATCTATACAGATAAGGGTTAAGTGAGAACGGGCCTCTTTAAACTTTGAAAGGCTGGTACTTAATAGATCTGATTGATATCTTAGATGACTTGTCACATAATACAGGTAGGGCATCAAAATATGAAAAGAATTTCCACAAAAGTGAAAAAGGTAGCAGTTTTACTGAAGCATATAATTCATGACACTGATGGATTTTACAACATTTGCCACACCATTCACCATCTTTTTATATCATTTTTGCTCAAGTGTCAAGCCTACTATTTATTACCAATCATGTACTTAATATTTTTTGCCAAAAGATACTGTTTTTTTTCTAAAATGATTTTTTTCTGTACCTGAGATCTAATTAGTTTATAAACCACTTTTAGATCAGTTGCAATGAAATAAAATTGTACATCTGTTCTTCCAGGGCCCAAGATCATAAAACTTAGTTTGGAGATCAGTCTCAAATCTCAAGCATCTGTCTCAAGTCGCCATTTCAGCCAATCAGATGCTTGAGATTTGAGACTGGTTTCCACGCTCAGTTTTATAACCTTGGGCACTGTTCTTCCAGAGCTCTAAAGGATGAAGCAGACTTTACCCTTTCCTTTATGGAATTGGCAAACCCAGTATTTGTAGATCAAGATTTGCCAGTACATCCATGACATCTGATCAGGATTTTGATGTGCAATGTACAGAACCACATTCAACCCTTTACTCCAAGGATGATTGTTATCCTATGTGTAGATCCAGATCATATGCTGGCTGATCTGGATCTACACACATGTTCAAATCTGTATATAAGGAGTAAAGGGTTATTAGAAACCTTAAGATTTTACACTAAAGGTAACTGTCACAAACAGGAAGGCAAATTATAACAAGTTCTATAAGCCTATATGTCCTTCATACTAACCTCAAACTCTGAATCACGAACTAAGTCTGGGCAAAGAACCACAAAGAAAATGGTCTCCTCTGTAAATCCATCTGCTTCATCAAGAGAAGAGTTGTTGCTTAGTGATCGTGGCTTAAAACCTGCTTCATCATCGTCTGCTGAAGAGGTACGTTTACGTCTGGAACCCCTGTGCATTATCCTCGGTGAGCGTAACTTGTTAAGAAGGGTTTTCGTTCGATTTACTCGTGGGGAGTGGACAGGTGATGGCGTCTTAGAATTCAATTTACCCAGCAACTCATCCCAAAGGTCTGCTGTGAGACGGTTTGGGCTCAGACTCATTGGTCGCATATTTTCACTTCTGCCTGATCTGCTCAGGCGATTCCTGTTATCATTAATAATATCGTCACTTGAAGGATATTTCTGCCGAGCAGCCAACATATTTGATGGTGGATCAGGTGCTTTCCGTTTCTTCCTGACTGTAGCTGGTGACTCAACAGGCGTCATATCGTCTGGCACTTGCAGCATTTGATGTCCTACAGTCTGTGATAATCTACTCGGCAAATTCTCACTATTTCCAAATATTCTTTGTAAAGCATACTCCGGCATGGATTTAAATCCATAATCATCATCTTCAGGGTCTGTGTATAAATCCATCACACGAGAATCATAACTTCGTACAGAACCTGATCCTAGCCCTCTCAATGCAGGACTAGATTTGTAAAGGGGTATCCTGCTATATTCAGCCATTATTAACAGTTATGTACTATTTTTACACAATTATCTCATATTGTCCAAATCTTTTGATACTCTATAAAATAAGTACCATTTCATTGTAGATTACAAAAATAACCCACTGCTTGTATAAACTCCTGTGCTATTTAGCGTCATATAATTACTAATCCACCACTTTACACATTTGTTTGTCAAAACAACACCTACAGCTTTCACTATTTTACCATTATTCCTTTCACAAAAAGAATTAAAGATCAACTTCTAAGTCTTTTAAATATCTGATGATCTTGCTTTGGAAAACACTGGGACAGATTTATTATCTGTGCAAGTTTATCCCATGTTTAAATTTAAGTACCACCAACAAGATTTCTACCACCACCGCAGAGATTGTATGTATTGAAACAGTCACCAGTTTATCAATATTATTTATCATGAATTTTAAAATTACGATAATCATAAAATTTTATTTTCACACTCGTAGGGCATCTTGCTACATAAATCGTCACGAATTCAATGCTTCGCTTATCAGTAGAAAAAGCCGGTGATTAACATAACTTAGTGTATCTTCATTCTCCAACCACATCATATAAGAATTTCATTCATATCATACCGGGTATTTTAAATACCCTACTTCACTGAATATAAACATATATTTAATATTATAGTCCAATGATTTATGAAAGCTTAAGCTTCAGTGTAAATATACTTCATGTTTATCTGTAATTTATAAGATCAGAGAATCTTGCTGTTCAAAATATGTCTGAGTAAATTTAATCCAACACTTCAACGCGTTATCTAAACATTTTTAACAACTTTGTAATTTTATATATGATTCTTCATTTGGTTTTCAATTTTTTTAATCATGAGTCATATAATGAGCAAAAAGCATAAGATTTCATCTATGTAATATTATATGCATTTTTAGAAATTCTATAAACATTAATTAAATTTCACTCTAGCAGCAAAAATATGAATGATGAAGTCAAACAATACATGGCTGCAAATAATTGCCTCCGAAATTTAGAGTTCAATTACCGATTACACTGGTAAGTAAAACAAGTTAAATTCTAATTGAACCTCCAAACTTAAACGGATATCTTAAATCACATAAACATGCTATCCAAAACTAATTTGCTCAAAAGGAAAATAATAACTGTTGGGTTATACGAAACTGATAGTCCATCTTCAAATTATAACAGTCCACAATTTGAAACCTTAAATGAAACACAAATTTTATCCGGTATCAAAATTTCCTAGTTAATCACACTAATAATCAGTGTTTTACATGTTTCCACATGATTTACAAAAAAAACTACTGATGACTTTTACATGTAAAAATGTTAATTGATGGTAGGTTTTTTTGACAAATTTCACTCAATTATTATCGCGTTTACATTTTTGTAACATGTACACATCAGTAAAAAAGAACAGTCAATTTCCTGAATTTAAACTGTTTGATGATTTCTATCTGTTAATTAATCTTTGTTGTTTATGCTGTTGTCTTATTTCTCAATTTTTTTTAAAATATGGACTAACATTTAATGCTTTTAATGTTTTTGTTAACATTTCAATACAAGTTTTTTAAAACACCTGTTATGAAATTTTTAATTGAATTTTTTTAATTAGGTTTAAATTTCAACACTAATGCACAATTCAGCATTGAATGTATAACAACATACAATCCGCTTTTTCCAATATATGAAACAAAGTTTTTCTAAAGAAGACTATTAACCACAAGAATATAATACCACAACTTTAACATTAACATTTTCCACATAAGAAATTGTGTCATTTGAATATCATCTCACCATTTTATAAAAATATTTCTTTTAAATCCAAGATATCATGTTATGATTACGATCTATCTTAAACATACTTTTAAACTGACTTCAGAGGTGTAGAATTTCAATTTTAACTTTTTTCTGTGTAAAACCTGCTGTAAATAAATTAGGCCAGTTACACTGTTGTTGTTTTTGTCCTTCATCAAAGTATAAATTTGTTAATTACGTTCAGCCTTGTACAATAATTAGTTACTGTTTAGCCGTCAAACTGTTAATGGAATATTCAGGTTTTTTTTTCTGGAGTGGAAGTTTTTCTTGTTCCTAGCATAAATCCCTGAAACATTAAACTTGCTTTTGAAAATAATTAACAAAATAATGTAAATTTCTGAAAATTCACAAATTGGATTAGAGGAAAAAATTTTTTAAAATCAATTTTTTACACAATTCCTGTCAACTGTTCATTCCAATCACAAATCCAACCATCACAGACATCCATTTAACTTCATAACCAAGTGTGCACAATTTTAAACAATTTTTTTAATCTAAAATGTATTAATAACTTTGCAAAAATATGTGATTCAAATATTCACTTCAATTTGAACTTCATGTTCACACAAATTTCTAACATTATCAATCCACCACAACATTTAAACTGCCGTTATATAGCTATTTAAACGTTATATAGCTATTTAAACATTATGTCTGAAACACCGTTACTGTTTCTTAAAATCAGGCTAATACAATGTAAATAATGATAAATAGCTTAGTTTAATGATGTATAAACAGAGAAATTTATTATGTAAGTACAGGTAACTATGAAAACAGGAATTTCTTAATGACATGTTGTTACCCAGTCACTGAAGAACTCGAGCCTTGAGGTTTAACAAAAGAGCAGATGTTATCAAGACTTGAACTCCTTTGACAAACATCCCTGTCACACTGCTTGCTCCTCATCAAAAGAAAATTCCTTAACCCTTTCCTCCACAGATACACCTTTATTGCGTGGGCGAACAGTTTAGATCATGATCAGCCGGCACATCCGTGCCATCTGATCAGGATCTAAACTGTTCGCTGTTTTATTCATTAGGTTGATTCTGACTAAAATGCAACCAGTGCAGATCCTGATCAGAAGGCACGGATCTACACTGGTCGCACATGCTGAAAAATGTTTATATATGGAGGAAAGGGTTATGGGGAAACAATTTATTTACACCACTGAAAAAATAGAATTTTTTTTTTATCAACTCTCATTGATGCCATATGAGCCACAAGACAGCAAACCTGCGGCAAGTGCAGGCACAAGGGAGTCACTGTTTACAACCAGTAAATAAATAAATTCATCTAAAGATGCATAATAAGAGTCTTTATTGCTAGCAAACTTTGAAAACATACTTCCAAGTTACATTCAAACGTAATATTTTTATCAGTGTTAGTTAAAATTTCTATGTAAGCTTCCAAAATGTAACCCAAAGCAATCCAAAGCAAATGACTTCAATGAATCTTTATCTTCATCAAATTTCTAACAAATTTTTGACGCATTTTGTTATGCATGCCAGTACATGAAATAAAATCACTGATTCTATAATGTTTTAATGGAAGCTATTGATAAGGAGGCAGTAGGTTTTTTGCATGAGTAAAATGGCATACTTTATTATGCAACCAAGTAAGTTCACAACAAGGTGCTTTAGTGAGATATTTATCTTTATTGTGAACATTGGTACACCAGTTATATTAATTAAATTCTTCATAATAGTGGAATTCTTTTATGAGGTTGCAAATAGACCTTTTGGACATTTTTCAAAGCATTGTGCATTCAGTGTCTCATAGCCAAAGAATAAGAGCTTTAATGTATTGCAAACATTCAATATATGATTTCATATTTTTAAGACTTTAGTGTAATGAAAAAGTAGGATTTAAAACAGCTTTCATAAATCATTCAAAATTTGACAATTTAATAGTTGTTTTTAACCTTAACTCCATAATGTGACTTTTATCGCATGGGTGAACTGTACTAAGTTGATCCAGATCAGTGCCCAAGATCATAAAACTAAATCTGGAGATCAGTCTCAAATCTCAAGGATCTGATTGGCTGAAATGGCGACTGGTCATATCATTCTTAAATGTCAAGAAATGAAATATTTTTTTTATGTTTCTATCTTCAAATATATGCTCCTTGTTATAATATAAATGTCACCTCAGATAAAATTAATTCAAGCAATATCCAAAATTAATTAATTCAAGTTATATCCAAAATCAATTAAAACAATCACAAAATTGTGCACTTTCTACCTAAAAATGTCAACTCTGACTGATCACGTACATTTGCATTTTACTGTTTTTTGTTTCACTTGAAAGTTGCAATTCATGAAGCAAATCCGTTATCACCAGCCTTTATCAGTCAATGTTGTAGCGGAAATGCAAATTAAAGTTTGTCCCTAATTGCTTTTAAATAAACTCAAATTGTACATCAAACATAACATTAAACCTACAGAAGATTCTGAAATTATTGATCAGACAAGTTTTTTTTGCATTAAAGGGCCGTAATACTTTGACTTTTAACATACTGACCTAAAAATCAAAAGGGGTCACTATCTTGACATGAACAGCCAACCGAACAAGTTTGATGGCACAAGGCCAAGACATTCTCAAGTTATTGATCATTTAAGTTTGTTTTTCTGCACTAAAAGTTACCTTGACCTTTGACATATTAACCTAAAAATCATAGGGGTCATTATACTCTTCACAAACAACCAACCTACCAAGTTTGAATGCACATTTAGGCCTCAGCATTCTCTAGTTATCGATCATTTAAGTCTCTGCATTAAAAATCTGCATTACCTTGACCTTTTACCTGTTGACCTAAAAATCAATAAGGGTCATCACATCACCTTGGTGCAAAAAGTGGTGTATCATCAAAATGAGGAGTTATACTGTTATAATACTAAGGTGGCAGTCTTCTTGTTGTGTCAAACCAATCAACGAAGTTTGAGGAACAGGTGAAATTATTTTCTAATTATTGATTAGACCAAGTTTGGTTCACTGACAGACCTACTAAATTTTACTGACTGACCTGCAAAGCAGTATACTACCCGTTCTTGGAATGAAGAAAATAAAAACATTCGCTTTCAAATCAAAATTTATTCATTTCAATTCTCTAAAGACTGAATTGTACCGGGTATTTAAAATTGCCATGTTCATAAATGATGTCCATATCATCTATGAGATTTTTTTAACAGGACTTGAACACTTCAAGTTTACCAGTGCTTTGAACATGAAATATATGACATTTTTTCCAAACTGATATCCTACGATATCTAATTAAAATCAATGTCTGAAAAGATCATGTGGCCCCTCTATCACAATGACATTTTAAAAAACATTTTAAATTATCATCTAGACAATACAGAAATTGTAGTGTTTTGAACTTTCAGAAAAAAGATGTTATGATTAACATTTTCAATTAAGCCAAGATTCTTTTTAAAAGTTTAACTGACAGTAAGGATATGATCAAATTCGCTGAAAGGTGGCCCAATGCATAATGTGTGTGTTGGTGAAATCGCTTTGATTGCTGTGGTGGTAATGTAAAGTGTGACATAAGAACAAAAATCTCGAATCAACACCTGCGGGCAATCCATTAAACCACACTGCAATTTGTACTTTGTGTACCATCTGAAGTACTGTTGTTGTGGTTTTATAAAACTTTCAGTGAAAATTGTAAGGATCTGACAAATTTCAAAATAAAGAGAAGATCTGGCAGATTTTCAGGATGAATTACTGTAACTAAATAGTAATGATTACATTTCTAAGGCAAAACTGTTCACATTTGTAACCATTTTAAGACTGGACTTACTAACTTACTGAACATAATTATGTGCTTCACCTTTACCCGAATTTTTTCCCATACCCCAGTTTAAAAGTTTGTAAACAACATTTTTGTGGTATAAATTAAATTTTCATCAACATCATATTTTTTCTGGTTTTAATGTTCATGGTATTTGGCAGTTATTTTCATATATTGATACAAGTTATAATTGTCATTGTAAAATTGAAGGACAATCTCAATACATAATTTATTCTTTCACATTATTAATGTATAATGGGAATGTTTACAAATTTTAATGGGGAAAATATTAATCACCTGTATCTGTCTAAATATATTTATATTAACCCTTTCCTCTGTATATACTCATTTTTATGCATGCACTGCAACCAGTGAAGATCCAGATCAGCCAGCACATCCATGCCATCTGTTCAGGATCTACACTGATCGCATTTTGGTCAGAAATAACCAAACAAATTATAAAGCAAACAGTGCAGATCCTGATCAGATGGCATGGATGTGCCGGCTAATCTCGATCTACACTGTTCGCCCACACAATAAAGGTTTGTCTGTGGAGGAAAGGGTTAACGTTTCAGTATGTAAATTTAGAAATATTGTCAGTATGAAAACATTGTCATATCCTCATGCTTGTCCAAAGTATTTAAGTACAGTTATGGCTAAAAGCCCCATTTTTTAAGTATCACCAATTACCTTCCTCAGAATTATAACCATTATATTGAAACAATCATTGTAATTTATGTTGTCAGCTTGAGTGCAGTTTGTACAATGATTCCAAGTTCTTTCAAAGAATTAATGTATTTTATCCTTCTCAACACCCATCCTTGATTTCACTTTATTTGTACAGATTTTTAAAATCATTAAGAGAAATCTTGTGATCTTTTTGTTTGTGTATAGTACAATGCAAGTAAGGAAACATGTGCAGTGGCCATTTAAACACTACACTGCTTTGACAGTCCTATATTTGTTAACGGTGGACATTAAACAGAGTGTGGATAATCTTTTTCTAATTCTTCCTTCACTTGATAGAGAATACAAGTGTTGAAACTTGAATTTAAGCATGAAATTTCTCTTACACCATTAGAACTTCTGAAAACTGTTTGCACATAATCAAGTAGGACTTTAAAATCAAACAGCATCATTCTATAATCAAACTTATCTCGATTACTTAACAAGGTGTAATCAATTTACAAAATCTTTAATTTCCATTTAACCTACCACTTAGAAGTAATACGATACATTTGGGTCAATGGAGTAGTTTCAAGTGCCGATTAAAGACCTCTCTACAACATCTGTGATGCAAGTGTTTACTTAAGTTATGTACAAATATTACCATTGAAAAAAATTTATACCAATTATTTCAAACCTAACTGCTTGAAGAAAAGAAATATTATAATTATGATAATATGTATTATAATGCCATGTCAACTGATGTTTCAACAAAAACAATCAGATAACTGCTCCTTTGCTCCTATTTACCTGAGGATTGTTTGTTAATAATTTGCGCCATTTTGAGTAGAAAACCATGTGCATCTCTGTTACTAGACTGGCAGCGCACATGCGCTGACAGTCTTAGGATAGAAATCAAATGGACTCATTCATAAAAATAGTTCTGCGACATGCGGTTTTTAACTTCTGGTATACATTGCGCCCACAGGCATATTCAACTACATGGATTCAACCGTGACAGCGAGATCAGGCTGAAATTTTATGCAGACACTGCAAGCTCAACATTTTATGAATATCAAGCGCTTTTTTGTACGTTCTGGTGTAATTTAAAAGCTTTAAAGGCAGAAACACCATCCAACAAACAAACAACACCGCTGCAAGCTACGCTGCTGAGTTCATTAGATATGCATTAGGAATTGGTCTCCAGTCTAAGTTTTATAATACTAAGCCTATCTGAAACTCAATAAAGTCTTTGAAGCTACTATTTACTCCATTGTATTATATATACTTTTATCACATGGGTGAACACTGATCCAGATCTGTTCCATCTGATCAGGATCTATAGTGTTCACTTCTTGGTCAGAAATAATCTTATGAATAAAAAGCAAAAGCAAACAGTTCAGATCCTGATCAGATGGCAAAATGTGCCAGCTGATCTTGATCTACACCCTTGCAATAAAACCTGTATATGTGGAGTTAAGGGTTAAGTAATCCAGTGCCCAAGGTTATAAAACTGAGCATGGAAACCAGTCTCAAATCTCAAGCATCTGATTGGCTGAAATGGCGACCAGTCGCCATTTCAGCCAATCAGATGCTTGAGATTTGAGACTGGTTTCCATTCTCAGCTTTATAACCTTCAGCCCAGGTGTAGATACTGCTGTAGACTAAGGTAGATTTTCATTTTCTTTCTGTTTTGATGACACCATAGTGATTGGGTGACTTGGCTGAGCACTTAACATACAAGTTGGAAGTCGCCAAGAGGGAAATGTAAAAAATACTGCTTGAGTTTGCACAATATGACATTCCTTTGCTATACCAAATAGGGTAATTTACATAAGTAATCCACACATGCAAAGAATGGAAATTATCTGAAAACTAAATATTACATTACCACATAAAAAATTTTGTAACAGACAAATTTTAATGTGAATAGAAACAGGACAAAAATTGTGTTTTATGAGGTAAAAGCTTTTCCTTGTTCAGATGCATGTTAACGAAATTAAACACAATTCTTGAAATTCAATGTTATGAAACTGAAAACATTTACTGAAGGTTTAACCCTTTACTCCAATGTGCAATGTACATGGACAAACTGAGTAGATCCAGATAAGCTTGCACATCTGGCACATTTGTTTAACCCTTTCCTGTACAGATACACCTTTATTGCTAGGGCGAACAGTTTAGATCCAGATCAGCCGGCACATCAGGATCTAAACTGTTCGCTTTTTGATTCATTAGGTTATTTCTGACCAAAATGCGACCAGTGCAGATCCTGATCAGACGGCACGGATGTGCCGGCTGATCTGGATCTACACTGGTCGCACATGCGTAAAAATGCGTATATATCCAGGAAAGGGTTAAGATTCAATAGATTATTTCTGATCAAGAGGCGGCCAGTGTAGATCCAGTTCAAGTGGCACCAATGTGCCGACGTGCCAGCTGATCTGGATCTGCTCTGTTTGTCCATGCAATCTTGATAAACACAATATGGTCGCACAGACATTAAAATGCGTATATATGAAGTAAAGGTTTCAGCCTAATGAAGCATTGCTCACAGGTTGTTTGCCAAAAGATGTAACACCACAAAATTGTCAATTATCATGCTTATGATTTTTATTTGAGATTTAATGATTGAAAAACTTACCAACATGAAATATTACCATAATAAATGTAAAATATTGATATTTGTTATTGCTTAATAATCTATTTCTTGACCTACTTTCGAGCAATTTCGAAAAGTTAAATTGGCCGATTTGCTTGTGGTATGTCTTACATGTTTTTCTGATGACTGAAGACTAACTAAACTTTTTAATATACAAAATAGCATGTTTGTGCACTCGTTGCAAATGTTTCCGTAACCACACCCTGGTACCGACTCTCCCAAGTGCAGGTGGCTCTCCCACATACAGCTCAAAAAGTGGTTGACGTTTATAAGTACTGAATATGGAAATAGCTATATAAACCCTTTCCTCCATAGATACACCTTTATTGCGTGGGCGAACAGTTTAGATCATGATCAGCCGGCACATCCGTGCCATCTGATCAGGATCTAAACTGTTCGCTTTTTGATTCGTTAGGTTCTTTCTGACCAAAATGTGACAAGTGCAGATCCTGATCAGACGACACGGATGTGCTGGCTGATCTGGATCTACACTGTTCGCACATGCCTAAAAATGCCTATTTATGAAGGAAAGGGTTATATTTGTATTGTTGTATGTAAATTGATTTGGAGCTTCAATATATTTCATAACAAGTGTTTAGCCTTCAAGGTTTGAAAGTGTCAAATTATAATAAGATGTGAGGCACGCTTAATGCATTAATTTATACAGAATATTTTTTAAAGAGCATGTAATTTCATGACTTTAAAATCATTTTCACCTTGATTCATATTTTCTTAGTCACAAACACACATGAAGTTGTTAATCAATTTGAATTTTAACAGATTCAAGCTGACGCAAAGTGAGACCTGTGTGATCTAACATAAGAAGCATGTCCTGAGACCATGATGCACCTCTGCAAGAAACACGTTTTTGTGGCAACAACGATGATGCTACCAAGTTGTCACAGGTGGTTTCATGTCAATATGTGAATAACTGCTATGCAGTTTAATGACTATAACATGTTTAGTTACTAAGAAAATTGTACCTTTACCAGAAAATTACAGTAAAGCAATTTATTCAGACAAAATAACTCATGAATGTCAATTTTTGGTTGAGAAATCAAAAATACAGACTGGTGTATCATGAGAGTATTTAACTCCTCATTCTCTAGATATATTGCTAGTATTCCGTTCAAAAGTGTAAATCCAGATCAGCCTGTAGACCCAAAAGATTATCAAGAAAATCTAACTAAGAGGCGAACAATGTAAATCAAGACCAGACACACCGATGCCTAAGGTTATAAAACTGAGCATGGAAACCAGTCTCAAATCTCAAGCATCTGATTGGCTGAAATGGCGACCAGTCGCCATTTCAGCCAATCAGATGCTTGAGATTTGAGACTGGTTTCCATTCTCAGTTTTATAACCTTCAGCCCGATGTGCAGGCTGATCTGTATCTACACAGTTAATGAGAATGGCCCAACTTTCCGACCAAAGTGTATTCTCAGAAATTCTCAAATTGTAGTACAGTAATTTACTTTAAAACATTACTTTTGGTATGTAACATACATGCTAATTTATGATTCACCCTACCCCATTTTTTATATGATTTACACATAAAACATATCAACAATTTCCTTTCACTTACCTGCTTCTTTAAATATATTTCCAATTCTTACTGTTTTCCCTTTTACTAGTTTTAAGTACATGTGTATTACATAAAAAAGTCCCTCTTTTTCACTTGATTTTTTTTAAAATTTCGTATGCTATTTATTTGGTTCCTTGTCACCTGTTACCCCCTATATCTCTTGCTTTTTAAGATAATATTTGTTTCTTTTGTGAGCTCTGGATATCTTATATTAATATCTGCATATATAATTTCATCTGAAAAACAGATTCATATGCACACATTTCTTGAATTTCATTGTTACAAAAAATCTAGAAAAGGGAGGCTACTTTTTGAACATTGATTAACAGCTATGCATGAGTTGTTTCCCTTTTTACAATCAAATGATAGCAAGCATGGACTATCATTATGTCACACTTATACACATACACTCAACAAAATAAATTAAGAGTTGGCATTCAAATTATATATATCCCATATTTCAGTATGTGTTCTTAGTCATGACCATTTGAACAAAACCTTAAAATTAGAAGTATGTGTAATAAATTTCTGGTATTGAAAAATATTATTTTGTAATCTTTGGAATATTATATTGATTTATCTTTGGTTTTTATACATAATAACTATGACCCATTATTATTTCTGTTAAGCAAATAATCCTTTCCAGCCTGGTTTGTTTATGAGCTCGAACTCTACTGCTTGAATATGCCTTTCATGTGGATGACCAGTGTAGATCCAGATCAGCCTGCACTTCCATGCAGTCTGATCAAAATCAACACTGTTCTTTTCATGATAAAAAATAAGGGATCAAAAAGCAGAGAGTGTAGATTCTGATCAGACTGAAAATCTTTGCAAGAATATAAAGTGAACAGTGTAGATCCTGATCAGACTGCACATTTGTGCAAGAAACTGACAGCATGCACTGTAGATCCCAATCAGACTGCACAGAATATAATAATCTTACAACAAACAGGTGTCAAGTTTCTATGGCTTAAACTTGGTAGGTAAATAAATCCAAGTCAAGAAGTTTGCATCTCAGATTTTTTCTTGTATTATATAACATAAAGAAAAAAGCAATTCAAATCATAATAATTTTAGTTTAAGTAAACAGAGGAAATCAAATACCTATTTCATAACATTATGGTAACAAAATTGCCATTTATTCTAACTTAAAGCAATATTTTGTGAAAATTAGCAATCATTTTACTCCCAAACATAAATTACAAAGTAAACCAACACTACTATGGAAATGAAAAGCCGCAGGAATTTACATTAAAATTTATCAATGCTCAAGCAAACTGGGTATGACATACGATGTCATAACCCATAGAAACTAGAGTAGACCTTTAATGTTTGTTGAAGAGGAATAGTCTGAAGTTACACCAGAGTTAAATAAGTACAAGATGTCTGAAGCCTTCTCTATTAGCCTGTAAATGGCTCAGTGCAAAACTTGCTTAACTTTATCATTATCCTAAATGAGATAGCCCAGTTTTGCACGAAGCTTTATACAATAGACTAAGGGTACCAAATTGGAATTTTTTTGTTGTCCTATGAGGTTGGTCAAGTTCTGCCTTAAAGTTTATTAGATGTGCAGGAGTATAGGGTCTACACTGCAAAAATCCCTTTATGCATTTAAACTGTTTACATCGTCTACAAATTTTTTCCTGACCATTATGTGGATAATTCACATTGAACAGGCTAAAATATTTAAACTAAAACCACTTGATACACAAATACACATTTTTGTAATTATTGGCTGCCTTTGAGTACAGGGTAGATTGAGAATTCTCTTAAAACCTGTACTATACTGTTTCAGCTGTTTGCACCACAAGCAATGTACAGTTAGACTGCTTCACTCCATCACTGGCAATAGCTGTATGTATAGACTTGCTACTAGTCTGGTTATTTATCTGTTACCTCTTTTTGTTACTATTTTCATGAATTTTTTATCTGTCAGAATCACAGAAGCAAGAATACTACTTAATATTTCCTAATTATATTAACCCTTTCTCTATATATATCTGCCTTTACTTAGGCAAACAGTGTAGATCCAGACCAGATGGCACATATGTGCGATCTAATTAGGATCTGCACTGTTAGCTTTTTGATTTTTTATAAGAACATTTTTTCTGACCAAAAGACAGCATGGATGTGCCATCTTATCTGGATATACACTGGTGGCACCTGTGGTAAAATGTGTATAGATGGAGTAAGAGTTAAACAAATAATTCGAAAGTTTTCCCACAAATCATGATATCTCAGGCAATCACCACCAAGTCAACATTGATCATTTTAGAAAACCTTATATCAAAATTATGAAAATGAATATTAAACATACTCCTGCTAAAAGGCTGGATTCACAAATCCGTGCAAACTGATTCAAATGATAAAATGTCTTGTCAAGAGGTACCAGTCGGAGCTCACATTTTGTATGAAACATTAAAAAAATAGCACATTTAAACCATTTAAAGCTGTAAAGACATAGTCACCTGTAGGTATAGGGCAAGAATTTGATGACATGAGATATATGTGAATATATTTAATTGTATAAAAAGATGCAACAGAATTGAAAAGATCAAAGCAAGAATCCCTCAGTTTTTACTTGACTAAGTAAGTCATCCTATAATGGTTGTTTTGCAGCACACAAACAGTAGTTATCTTAATTATAGTCTTTACATCCTATAAAACTGTCAAGGCCAGTTACTCTAGAAGAACCAGTGCAAGGACAAAAATCAATAAATTTTGCACATGTTTGCAAAATTATTTTGAAAAATGCCTTCTGCTGTATGTATACTAATCTTAATTACTAATTTATTAGTCACTTAATGGTTAATTTTACATATAAAATTCAGCAAAAAGGGATTGTGGTTACCGCACCACAGTGATACATTTTATGCTTTTATTTGCGGAGGTTTATCTAAACTTCAGGATGAGTTTAAGCTGCTCTGTGATCCAACCTATTTGAACATAGGTCAAAATAGCTAAGTTATCCCTTTACTCCATAGATACACCTTTATTGCATGGGCAAACAGTGGAGATCCCGATCAGATGTCACATACACTGTAAGCTCTTAGACTGATTATGTAAATTCTGACCAAGATGCCACCAATATAGTTCCAGGTCCTATAGCAGGGATGTGCTGGCTGATCTGGATCTACACTTGTCCCACAGGCTTCAAAATGCATATATATGGAGTAAAGGTCCATAGAGGTAGGTTATAGCTGTACTTACAGGAAGTTGCAGAAGTTCTTGAAGCGTAAACTCTGAGCTGCCTCTACGAAGTTCTAGAAACTCTACAAACGATTCATCACTCTCACATTTGTCATCTAATCTCCTGAAAGAATGATGAATGATTACTATCACCTTTAATTGTACTGTGTAAAGCATTTTTGCATTTTTGTTATGATATGATGTTACATTATATGTGTCTTGCTATGGCGATTTGTATAACTTTGCAGTGTTCAATAAGTGTTTTGGAGTAAAGTAAGTAAGTAAGATGCTGCACTGCATGGATTTTTCTTATTCACACCTTTTATTGTCAAATGTACCAACATTTAAGTCATTTGAAGCATCCATTAATCTACCTGCTCATTTAAACTATCAGTAGGGTTGGGAAACATATGCCTGACATCTACTATAGGTCATTCAAGATGTCCTGTGGGAAGTTGTTGGTAGATTAAACAAAACTGGACAGACAGCTGGACACAGGATCATAAAACTAACCAGTCTCAAATCTCAAGCATCTGATTGGTCTCCTGATTAAGTTTTCTGATCTTGAGTCCTCCTCTCCAAATGAAAGCATCTTGTTTGATGAAATTGGAACCAATCTCCAAACTGACCAATCACAAGCTAGAGTTTCAAGACTGGTTCCCATTTTTGAGGTCAAGGCTGTGCTGGTCAGCAAAGGATCCAGAGGGAGTCAAGTGGGGTTGCTCAAACCCTTTTTCATGGGCAGCAGTGTTTGATTTTCATAGGGAACTACCCTGACACTGCCCCAAAGAAATCCCCTTTTCTGGAAATCTTGCATTCACCCCTGCTGGTACAAATGTTAAATAATTATTTTGATTACCAGAATCAACATAATTTATGTATATTGTGTAAACATAAACCTTATTTATGTCTTTTCTTCCACAACATCTAAAGCCATTTCGATGTATTGGACCATTTATGCTCATATCTGATTACTGTAATTGCATCTTCTTAAGTTGTGCATCTGACAAAGTTTTTTGCTATTCCACCATACCGTTTCCTCCATTTATACATCTTTATAGTGTGGACAACAGTGTACATCAAGATCAGCCGGCACAGATGTGCTGTCTAATCAGGATCTTCACTGTTTGCTTGTAATTTTTTCGTTTTTTTTTCTAACCAAAAAGCAAATAATGCAGATCCTGATCAGATGGCACTGATGTGCCAGCTTATTTGGATCTACACTGGTTGCACACACATTAAAATGTGTATATATGCAGTAAAGGATTAAGGACCTAGTGACTTGATAAATGCAAAACATTGGCTTTTAAGTCTGAAAGTAGTCAGGAGGACAAGCCATGATCTTATTTGAAAATTGACTTTTCCTTGGCTGGAGTAGTGAAAATATGAAATGTATTAGTTTCACTTACTGTTTTATTGCACTGTGTCGTTCTGCATAGTCTTCATAGTGTTGCCAGAATTTACTTGAAAATAAATTTCCTGAAACGAAAAGATTAATCAGTAATATGCCGTGCGAAATAAGAAGTTCAACTGTTGGCGTAATGGTACCTGGGCCCAAGATCATAAAACTGAGATTGGAGACCAGACTCAAATCTCAAGCATCTGATTGGCTGAAATGGCGACCAGTGAGATTTGAGTCTGGTCTCCAGCTTTAGTTTTATGATCTTGGGCCCAGTAAACCAAAGATCCAAATCCTGGTGGAATCATACTGGCATTCCTCTCTTCACCAAGCGCCAAATCACAAACCTTTACTCCACAGATACAAGTTTTATTGTAAGGACTAATAGTGTTGCGCTTCAGATCAGTTGGCACATCTGTGTCATCTGATCAGATCTATACTGATTGCTTTTAGATTCATCAAATTATCAAATCAGATGCTTGAGATTTGAGACTGGTTTCCATGCTCAGTTTTATAACCTTGGGCATAGGTATGTTAAAAATTGAAAATATTTAGGAGTGGAAACCAGTAAATTATTCATCCTTATGAGCACAATAAAACGGTGATTCGATCCTAATAGTTTATATTAACAAATCCAAGTAGCCCTATATTATTGTTAAAATTACCATATCCTAAAAAATAACATTTCTTACACTGATCCTGTTTTACACCACAATCAGCAATTCCAATCTTTTATCGAAATTTTTTTGTCAACTATAACTTTTCTCAGGCTTATATGACAGTAATCTGGGTTAATCTGACCATATATGAGAGATAATGAGATAATACAAGTAGCTATGAAGGGTAATTTTACACTACATCAAATAATAAATACTCTCAGAATCCAAATAAGGTTTATCTTCAATCATAAGCTAATGTTATATCTATTGAATACTCTTATTTCAGGGGTATAATTAACATTCATGTCACGCCTCATATTGATGTTTAACATATTATTGAAAAAATTCTGTTTCATTTTTCAAATTTAATTGATGAAGTTTGAGTACACAATATTGTCTCAAATATCGAACAAATGATGATTTTGATCTTTACGTAGACTTCAATGGGCATTTAACCCTTTCCTTGATATATACGCATTTTTACGCATGTGCGACCAGTGTAGATCCAGATTAGCCAGCACATCCATGCCATCTTATCTGGATCTGCAAAGGTCGCATTTTGGTCAGAAATAACCTGATGAATAAAAAAGCGAACAGTTTAGATCCTGATCAGACAGCACGGATGTGCCGGCTGATCTGGATCTAAACTGTTCGCCCTAGCAATAAAGGTGTATCTATACAGGAAAGGGTTAAAATAAAAAACCAATTTAAATCAGTTGGTATCCAGAGATCATAAAAAAGCGGGACTGGAGTCTCAAATGTCTGGCTTTTAATTGGTCAATTTTGAGACTCTTAGAACTTATTTTTACTTCCTAGCACATCAGCTGCTTCTAAAGAATAGGCAACTTGGTTTCGATCCCAAAACCCTGAGTTCACAGCTCTAGGTCCGGGTTCCAAATCCTAAGGTCCTGAGTTCAGATATCAAGGTCCCCTGATTGCATGGCTTCAGATCCAGATATCCAGAGTTCATTTGTTTTGTTGTTGTTGTTTTTTAAGTATATCAAAATTTGCTTTATCATTTTGAAGCTTCATGTAATCAATCATCAGTATATTCTAAATCAAAATAACAACCAGCTTTCAAAAGCAACATGAAAGTATATTTCATCCTTGACCCCGATGTCATCAATTAATGCTATTGAAATTTGAAAGTTTTCAATTAATAAGTGCCAAATTTGAGCACTTCCAACCAGTTAGTTAAGAATAGTATACAATAGACATATGAGAAAAATGACCTGCATTGAATTTTAAATAGTTTTATCGATGTAATAAAATATCAAAATACAAATAAAAACACTCTTTTTAAAATTACTGCTTCTTTCCATTATACATGAAACAGATGTTGCCCGATTTTAATTTAGTAAGCTAAAACTAAGTAATTTGTAGTCTTCATATGATCATGTTGACAATTTGAATAAAAATCATAGATTTTGATGTAGAATTATTCAATGTCTGTAAAATAGGAGGGAGAAAATATGAAGGCATTGACCAGGACTTGAACATAGGACCTCCTACTAACTGTGCAGACTCTCTACCGATTAAGCTACCTAGGCCACTTGATAAGTCACTAACATCTGTTTAATTGAATTGGTTTACATTAAAATTCCATCCCTCTGAGATCTGGATCATGGAGTCTAGTAATGATAACCCTTCGTGGGCTTTTGAGGCCATATGACATCAATATCAGTTGTCATACTCTATAAAAGTTTTTCTCAGGCTTCAGCCAATTGAAGCTTGATAATTTATGTGATTTTGATCAAACATGCTTTCATATTAACCCTTTCCTCCATATACAGGTATATACCTTTATGTCTCGGCTAGCAGTGTAGATCTGGATCAGCTGGCACATTAATCAGGATTTGCACTGTTCACTTTTTGATTTATAAAGTTAGTCCCCACCAAAAAGCAAACACGGAGATGCTGATCAGATGGCATGAGTTTGCCAGCTTATTTGGATCTGCACTGGTCACACGTGCAATAAAATGCATATACAATGTTTATGGAGTAAAGGGTACATGTTACAATTACAAAGCATTTGTAACAAAATATTCCACAGATTTTTCTTTGATGGGAAATTAAATGAAGTCTTAAAAAACTACTCTGCACTTTCATTTTTTTAATATTCAGAGAAATGGCTAGATTCTATGCAAAATGGTATGTTCTAACATGAGAGGAAGATCATTAGCTTGGAAATTCCAGACATTCTTTTAACTCTTGGGGAGAACAATGTTCAGAGAAAGAAGGTCATTACAAGAGTCATGCAAGAGGCTGAGAAGTATGTCACTGGCTTGGGAAATCCAGGCAATCATTCAACTCTGCAGGAGAAAAATGTTAGGAGAAAGTAGGTCATGGTTAGAGTCATGCCAGATGCTATGTACTAACATTAGAAGTAGGTCACTGGCTTGGGAAATCCAGACATTCAATCAACACCTGAGGAGAAAATGTCCAGAGAAAGTAGGTCAAGGCTAGAGTCTATGCAAGATGATATGTTCTATCATGAGAAGTAGGTCACTGGCTTGCGAATTCAAGTCATTCCATAAACTCTTGAGAAAATGTTCAGAGAAAGTAAGTCAAGGCTAGAGTCTGCTCAAAATGTTATGTTTCAATATGAGAGATTGGTCACTTGCTTGGGAATTCCAGACATTCTATTAACTGTTCAGGAGAAGATGTTCCAAGAAAGTAGGTCATGGCTAGCATCTGTGCAAGATGCTACTACTTACATGAAGACTGTGGTGATTTGATGACTAACTTTTCCATATAATTATGTGTCTTTAACATGTGAGCGACCAGTGCAGATACAGATCACCTGGCACATCTGATAAATGCAATTTGATCAGGATCTACCTTGGTCGCCACTTGGTCAGAAATAACCACATGAATCTAAAAGGGAACAGTATAGATCCTGATCAGACTCACTAATGTCGCAGCTGATCCAGATTTAAACTGTTCCCCATTCACAGCCATATCCCATGAAGTAAAACGCTAACAGAGTAACAGATCCAGTGAAACAAACTGGCAAAAACCAGTATCTACCCTCAGCCTACAGTGTCATAAAAGTGAAATTTGATGAAGATCTAACAACAATGAGTAACAGATGTTGAAAGTTCAATCTGCTCTATGGAATAATTGTAAATATAAATAGATTGTGGGTGTATGAATTACAGTATTCAAACAGAATATAAATCATTTAAATTACATTCTGTAATTTTCAGAACAAATGATGCAGAGAACATTTTACAATGGAAGAAGTCTCCATAAAGCAATGACAGTGTTCATGGATATGCAATTCTTGATTAATGGGGTGTTGCTGATGTCAGGCAATTTTCCAGTTGAACCATCAGTTAGTACTTGTATGTAACAAGTGAAGGGAATTGTTATGTACTGAAAAAAAAAGTTTCAAATGATTTTAACATATATTTTTAACTCAGTGTAAAAACAAACTCCTCAGATTCATCTTGAATCGATTCTGATGGCTGGCTCTCCAGATGAAAACTGTATTTATAATTAAATAATGAACAAAACGAAACAATGCAATCCTTGGTAGCTTGTGGTTGTCTACATAATTACATAGACAATCCAACAAGCATACAGGCACCATCAGTGCCCAAGGTTATAAAACTGAGCATGGAAACCAGTCTCAAATCTCAAGCATCTGCTTGGCTGAAATGGCGACCAGTCGCCATTTAAGCCAATCAGATCCTTGAGATTTGAGACTGGTTTACAATCTCAGTTTTATAACCTTCAGCCCTGATTTAACTAGATGTCATGCAGTAGCAGCTAACATGACATTAACCCTTCACTCCATATGTACAGGTTTTATTGCGTGTGCAAGCAGTGTAGATCCAGATCAGCCAGCATTCCTGTGCCATCAGAGCAGAATCTACACTGTTTGCTTCTTGGTCAATATTCTAATAAATAACAAACAGTATAGATAATGATCAGTTGGCATGGATATGTCTCCAGATTTTAAGCTTCCTGCAAGCAAATTTGACATCAAAGGACAATTTAGCTATTAAATCTTTTTTGTTTCTTTAAAAATTCTCCCTATGTGATGAATTTATTAAAAAAGGACAGGGTATATAAAGTTCATGTCAAAATGATTTTCGTTTCACTTTGTTGATGCCAATCTCTGTGACAACAAGCAGAGAACAGTTAAGCCAAAGAAAACTGATCACATTATGTAGAATGAAATCAACATTTACTCTATATTTTCAATCATATCATGTAATGGTAAGAATAATATTTACAAAGTGGTCATAACTGGTAATTTTAAACCCCAGTTACACAGAGCCATCGGTGGTTGACCGGTAGTTTTTTTAGCCAAATTATGGAGGGAACCAATGACAAGGGATTTACCATCGATATCAACTATTGGTCAACTGTTTGCCACCTATCAATTTCTATTCGGGAAAGATGAATTTCGCCTGAAAAATAACCGATGGGGATTTTTAGACATGCTTAAAATTCTCGATCTGTGAAAATATTTTACAAACAACCTGTCAACTTGTCTTCAACCGATCATCACCGATCGACATTGTGTCTAAAATCTTTATCACCGATCGACAACCTGTCTAAAAACCGATATCTTCGATGGGCCACCGATAAGCAACCGGTCAAATTATACTCACCACCGATAGTAAAAAGATGAGAATTATAGTGTACCAGCAACCCATGAAATATTTGTTTAACCCATTTAACACTCGTCAATCACCGATGGCTGGTTACACAGGAAAACAGAAATAAAATAACGCATGACAACCAATCAAATCAGCAAGCAACTTAAATAAAATAACAGATTGGACACCGACCATCTGTGTAACTAGGGCCTAACCCTCTTCTCCATAGTATATGGGTTTTACCGCATTTAAAACCAGTGCAGATCCAGATCAGCTGGCAAATCTCTGCCAATTTATTAGGCTATATCTGACCAAAATTTGATTATAGAAAATGACTTTTAATAAATGGCATAACTCCTTTAATGAACTGAATATAAAAAATAATTTTTATACTATATTTTTGGTTCTCTTCATTTTTTAAGCAAAATTATAGCAATAGAGAAAAGGACTATAACTTGAAATGTTGCATATATGTAGAATGTTTTATCCATATTTACAATCAGTATAACTTAATTTTTAACAAAATATTTTGCTATGTAAAACATATATATGAAACTTGAAACTACTTTATTTAAATAAATGCCTATTTTTAAACAGTAATATATTCAATGGCATTGTTCAAATTACATCTTAAAAACATAAAATGAAACATAAGATAAAAACACTTTAACATTAATACTAGAATTATATATCAAGCACACATGCACTGCAAAGATTTTTTTATTTAAAAAATAGTTTGGCTTTCCCATTTTAGAACATTGAAAAAAATGTTGAAATAGAATATCTTTAAACTCTTTCCTCTATATTAACCCCTCTATGGCATGGGTGAACAGTGTAGATCAAGATCAGCTGGCACATCTGTGCCATCTGTTCATGATCTGCACTGTTCGCTTTTTTATTTATTCTGTATGACCAAAATCAACCAGTTCAGATCCTAAATTAGACGGCACAGATTTGCTGGCCAATCTAGATCTACACTGGTTTCAAACACATAAAAAGAAGTATATATAGTTACAGGATAACCTCATTATTCCATATATAGGCATTATAGAGCATTTGATTAAGTGTCAAATCTATTTCTACTGAGACCAAGTTTTTACCACACAATGTGAGACCAAGCAACAAGATTTTAAAACTGGGAATAGAAAACACACAATGTGAGACCAAGCAACAAGATTTTAAAACTGGGAATAGAAAACAGTTTCAAATCTCAAGCACTTGAATCTCAGTTTTATAGTCTGATAACTGATCACTGAGGCCTATTTGACCTTATTTTGTGGCCTATTTTAGCAATTTGTGACCCAATTTGACAACAGAAAAAATACCTGTGACCTATTTGACCTGTTCGTGTGGCCCAAAATCTATACCATTTGTGTATCTGATCAGTGAGTGTGGCCAACTTAAGTATAAGACTTGGCTACTTAACTGTCCATCATATTTGCTGTTGTTCTTTGACAGATAAGAACTGCATACATAGCATTTGTTTGTGTTGCACACAAACTGAACTGGGTGCAATTTAACTGGCCACTTCTACACATGAAATAGTTGCTAGCAGGGGGGGGGGTGCTGATTTCCCTTATCAATGCTCTTCAAAATTTCAGAACATGGAAATTGGAGAACAAGTGAATATATTGGAGGACTGCTATCATGGAAAAGTGGCTTTTATGGAAAACTGTTGTCATGGAAAACAGTCGCCATTGAAAACTGTTTTCATGATAAACTACTGTTTTGGAAAAACCATTGTTGGCAGGAACTTCTGCTGTGGAAAACTGTTATCATGGAGAAATGCTGATAGAGAACTGTAAACTTTTAATTTTATTTAAAAATTCTTATTTTGTCACAAAGGAATATAGAAAAGACTAATTGGAATGGCCAGCTGATACACAGTTTGAATCAAACACCAAGAATAAATTTATAAATGACATTTACTGTGTACTTGTCTTACAAAGAAACCAGTCTTTGAGCTTGCTTGTATATTTGTCAAGATATATACTATCATTTAATAATAATAAATCCACTGCGGAATAATACATATTTCAGTTAGAGAGTTCATATTACCTAGAAGAGTAAATCCAGCTGTTGCACACTTGAGATTACACTCCTTTGTATAGTTTCACATTAAATAACAGATTTTTCTAGTTTAAATGTAACATCATGTAAACAATAGTCATTTGATTAACACTCAATTAATAAACAATAATATTCCTAATAATAACCAACTGTACCACTGTACTTGAAACACTTTTTATCCAGCATCCAAATAAAAACTGAAATCTAACTTCTGATATAAAATGAATCACTGCTTTATTCTATTCCGCTCAATTGATCAAAGTCATTACCATTAAACTTCTGACCAGAGATGACCTAGCAATGACCAAGGTGATCAAACTCATTCAGCCGTACAGTTTGTCTAGATCTATCTATCAAAAGGCGTAATCGTCACCTTATATTTCCCAATCGTGTTGACAAATTTGACAAGAACCTGTCATTATATTCAGCTATTTATGATAACCATGTATGATCCCACAAAGAAAAGTGATTTTCTTTGATAATACAGTGTTAATGAAAAGTTATGTAATTAGACCACACCTTTCAAAAAGTCATTCTGAAGCTTACAAGTCAATTATTATATAATAAAAATATTGGAACAACTTAAATAAACAAGCGATCCTTTCCAGCATTATCCGTTTGATTCTTAAATCAGCAAACAGATGTCAAATAAAACAAGATATTGTATAAATGATTCAATTCCTTAAGGGTGTAAAGGTCACCTTAGCAATACATAAATAGGTATACAATATGGATTTGAGGTGCCCAGTAAACAGAAGATCCTTATCTTGTAATTGCTGGACAACTGTCTCCTGTATGACATAGAAGTTAGCCTTTTGTCAGTCATTTTGAAGTGGGAGAAGAAAATAAACAAAAATGGTTGTGATAATGATGACATGAAAACAATGACAATAATGAAGAAAAGAAGAATGAAAAGAGGTGGTGATCATGATGATGGCATTGATGATGATGATGATGATGATGATGATGATGATGATGATGAGAAATAGGAAGATAACTAAAGAGATTTGAAGATGAAGATAGAAGATGGCCAGAATGAATAAAAATCACAATTAAGACTAAACAACACTTCAAATGGATTTGAGTGATATGCCATCAAATACAAAAACACAATGGTTTATTAAAACACAATGGTTTATTCAATGTGCAATTCAAACAATGTAGATCCAGATCAGCCAGCCCATCATTGCCATATGATTAGGATCTACACTATTCAATCCTGGGTCAGAAATAACCTAATGAATTGAAAAGCAAACAGTGTAGATCCTGATCAGAAGGTACAGATATATCTACTCTGTCATTGGATAACATTATAATGCCACAATCTTTAATTTAATATATCCATCTAAGAATAGAGAATATAACATTACTAAATTTAAAATATTATTATATTGCTGAAGTTTGGAAAAAACTACACTTCCAGAAAAGAAGGATATTTTCCTAACAAGAAGAGGACTGATGGAAACTGATCATTTCTGGCAGTTTGGACCGGACATAATGAACTTTTACTCATTATTTAAGTCCAGGAATGATAAAAAATTAACATCAATTGACCTTGAGGTTCTAAAGCCTTAAATTAAAGTACATGTATGTAACAATAAGTTGCTTGTTAGATGTGATTTATCGGACCCCAAGTTTCATACAGGGATGACATACATAAAGTAAAACTGTCACTTGACTTCTGATTTAAGATCAGTTCGGTGTCGTTACTCAAAAGTCTTAAAAGAGCCTTTTTTCATTTTTGCAAACTTCTGTTTGATTTTAAATCATGAACAAGGATTTCTTGTCAAATGTTCTTAAGTTATGCAGTTTATATGAACCTCAATTCATCCATTTGATGCATTAATTTAGGCCCAAGATCATAAAACTAAATCTAGAGACCAGTCTCAAATCTCAAGCATCTGATTTGCTGAACTGACAAATGGTAGCCATTTCAGCCAATCAGATGCTTGAGATTTGAGACTGTTCTCTAGATTTAGTTTTATGATCTTGGGCTAAAGCCATTTATATAGATAGAATTATGGCAGAAAGCACTTGTATACTTTATTTATGTCGAAAACTAATTTCTCTTTTAACCCTGACTCAATAGATACAATTTTATCACATGGGCAAACAGAGTAGATCCAGATCAGCCAGCACATCTATGTCATCAAGCACACTATTTTTGATCACGAAGCTAATTGTGTAGTTCCTGATCTGATGTCATGGCTGTGCTGGCTGATCTGGATCTCCATTGGTTGCTGATGTGATTAAAGGCATATCCATGGAGTAAAGGGTTTAATGCTTATTTCACTACAAAGTTTAAAATATCATGTTTTGTATCACAAGGGAAATTTGACCAAATTACTATAACACATTCCCCCTTAGACACAGCTTTACTGCATGGGCAAACAGTTTAGTGCAGATCCTGATCAGATGGCATGGATGTGCTGGCTGATCTGGATCTACACTGGTCGCACATGGGTAAAAATGTGTATATATGGAGGAAAGGGATAACACATTATGATGCATGTCCATGCTTATGGCTATCTGTAAATGTGCAGGATGAGATATTATTTCTCTCTAACCCGTTCCTGCACATATACACCTTAATGGCATGGGCAAACAAATCTGATCAGGATCTACACTGTTCACTTTTTAATTTATTAGGTTATTTCTGACCAAAAAACAAACAGTGCAGATTAAATCAGATGGCACAGATGTGCTGGCTGATCTGGATCTAAACTGTTTGCCAATGCGATAAAAGGGCTATATAAGGAGTAAAAGGTTAAAATTGTAAACAACTGAAAATTATTAGTGTCATTCATTCCAGGATGGACAGATGCCTCTTCAGATAAAAATCAGGCATTAAACCTGAAATTGTTTACATGTTTACTGCTACTGGGTAATTCCATATAAAATCATTTAATTGCAGCAGTTATCTGAATTTAACCCTTATTCCATTAAGCCTTTTAATACATGTGCAGCCAGGTAGGGCTGTGGTCACCCTCAAACACCATAAGGCTGCATGAATGAATTTCAACAGAGTATTTATTACCAAATGAACAACAAAATATCTATTTAACCCTTAACTAGCCTTTATCATATGCATGACAATGTAAATCCAGATCAGCACGCACACCCCTGCCATCTGATCAGGATCAATGCTGTTAGCTTTTTGATTAATTTACGTTCTTTCAAACCAGTAAGTGAATAGTGCAGATCCTGTTCAGGGCTGAAGATCATAAAACTAAGATTAAAGACCAGTCTCAAATCTCAAGCATCTGATTGAGACTGGTCTCCTGATTTATTTTTATGATCTTGGGCCCAAATGTCCCAGACAATAAAGGTATATATATGCATATAGTTGTGATAAGAGTGCCTAGTTTAAGCCTTTCCTCCATATATATGCATTTTTAAGCATGTGCGACCAGTGTAGATCCAGATCAGCCGGCACATATGTGCCGTCAGATCAGGATTTGCACTGGTCGAATTTTGGTCAGAAATAACCTAATGAATCAAAAGGAGAACAGTTTAGATCCTGATCAGACAGCATGGATGTGCCAGCTGATCTGGATCTAAACTGTTCGCCCATGCAATAAAGGTGTGTCTATGGAGGAAAGGGTTAAGATGTAAGGTATCAATACTCACCGATTTTTGTGTTGGAAGTATCCCAGGATTCCAGAGCATCATCAAGCTGCAAAAGAAGACAACTAGGAATTAAGATAATTCACAATGATTTTTGCTACTAACACCTTTAATTTGTGCAATGAACTCACTTGCCACTCTAATAATAACTCACATGAATTCATGAAGACCCAAACACATGGAGGACTTAGCAAATATGACCACGTCCTTGCCATCTGATCTGGATCTGCAATTGTCACATCTTGGTCAGAAATGAATCTAAAAGCGACCAGTGCAGATCCTGATCAGAGGGCACAGATGTGCTGGCTGATTTGGATCTACACTGGTAGCACATGAGTAACAAGAGGGTCCAGAGGACCCTGGGTCGCTCACCTGTCAACAACTGCTCAATGGTTGCAAGAGTTGTTTTCAAGTTTGGTAAAATCAAGTCAAAAAATTAAGCTGCTATTGTGGAGAAAATGTAACCAGATGATGCTCTATACCAAATATCTAAGCTCTAGGCCTTATGGTTTCAGAGAAGAAGATTTTTAAAGATTTACTATATAACACTATGTAATAAAACTAGTGATCCCCGGGTGGAGCCATTTTTGACCCCAGGAAAAGAATTTGAACGACTTTTGTAGAGGACAACTACATGATGACACAAACCAAATACCAAGGTTCTTGGCCTTGTGGTTTTAGAGAAGAAGATTTTTTTAAGTTTTCCCTATATAAGTCTATGTAAAACAAGTGACCCCTGGGGTCGGGCCATTTTTGACCCCAGGGGGATAGTTTGAACAACTTTGGTAGAGGACCACTAGATGTTGCTGTATATCAAATATTAAGGCTCTAGGCCTTGTGGTTTTTAAGAAGAAGATTTTCATGTTTTTCCTATATAACTATAATTATGAAAACCAAGAGAACCCTATGGGCGTGGCCAATTTTGGCCCAGGGGACATAATTTGAACAAATTTAGTAGACATCCATTAGACAATGCTACTTACCAAATATCTAAGCTGTCCGCATTGTGGTTTGTGAGAAGAAGATTTTTAAAGATTTCCTATATAAGTCTATGTAAAATGAAGTGACCCCTGGGGCGGGGCTAATTTTGACCCCAGGGAAATAATTTGAACAATCTTTGTAGAGATCCACTAGAGGGTGCTAAATGCCAAATATCTAAGCTCTAGGCCTTGTGGTTTCAGACAAGAAGATTTTTAAAGTTTTTCCTATATAAGTCTATGTAAAATGAAGTGACCCCTGGGGCGGGGCCAATTTTGACCCCAGGGAAATAATTTGAACAATCTTTGTAGAGTTCCACTAGAGGGTGCTAAATGCCAAATATCTAAGCTCTAGGCCTGGTGGTTTCAGACAAGAAGATTTTTAAAGTTTTTCCTTTAGGTTGCCATGGAAACCAGAGTTCTGCATGGAATTGATTTCTTTGAACAACTTTGGAAGAGCTTCATGCAAGGAACATCTGTGGCAAGTTTCATCAACTTTGGCCCAGGGGTTTAAGAGGAGATGTCGTTTAAATTAAAAGTTTAGGGACGGACGGACAGACGACGGACGGACGCCGGACAAATTGCGATTACAAAAGCTCACCTTGTCACTACGTGACAGGTGAGCTAAAAATGGGTATATATGGAAGAAAATGTTAATTTGCACACTGAAAACTCCTAAAAAATTTGAAATTCTTCAAGGTTCTAATCTGGTTTTTACTGGAAGTTTTGAACAGTCATTTTTATCAAACTTTATTTTTTCTGTTTTTTTCTTTACCAAACAGACATGCCAAACAAACTTATTAAAGCAAAGGGATCAATTCCTTCAAGGAGAAAAATTCTTTCTATAAAAGTGCATATTCACAAACATGTGGTATTTAATATATCAAATTTATTTGCAATAAAAATGTCAACAAATTAATAAGGCATTTGAATAGACCACAACATAACACTTAAAATTGCATTAAAAAAACATTAAGTTACTTTGGTCCAATTTAGCATCAAAATTTTGTCAAATAACCATATAAATGCTACATTTACTTTTAAAGAAATTACTTATTAACCGATAAATTAATTAGTTTTTTCATCATAATAAGTAGGCTTAAGAATCAGTTTTAATCATTTATATGCAAGGGAGATGCACAGCACAAAATGTATATTTTCACTGATAAACAATAAATAAGAAACTGAAGTTGAAACATTTAAATTAATGAGTTTATTTTAACTTTTAAAAGTAGGCCTAAGAATAGACTAAAGTTTTTTAACACATTTTGTGGAAGTTAAATGCACAGCAGGAAAAGTATCATTCAATAACAACAGATGATTAATGATATACAATCTTTGGAAGCCAGACACATTATACCAATTTTAATTAAATGATAAATTATTATAGGAAATGTTGCTTGATCAATTATTTGTCAAACATAACACATGTTTGTTTTAATTATTGTGTAATGTAATCTTAAATTAACCATTTAATCCAAACAACACCTTTACTGCATGTGCAACCAGTGTAGATCCAGATCAGCCAGCAGATCTGTGCCATCTCATCAGAATCTGCACTGTTCACTTCTTGGTCAGAAATAACATAAAGCAAACAGTGTAGATCATGATCAGATGATATAGATGTGCTGGCTGATCTGGATCTATGCTGTTTTCCCAAGGCATAATATTGCCCATGGAATAAAGAGACCAGACACTTTGGCCAGGTAAGTAGCAGACCAGCTTGAAGCAATGCCTGAGAATGTTGTATCTCAAGTCTATGAAACTCAGCATCCTGACTGGCTGAAATTTAACTGTCTCAATAACTTGGACCAATGGGCAGCTTGATATACATTCTTAGGACAAGTTCTGAGCATTTCTGCAACCCTGAAGTTTATATACCTCATGCACATGTCAAGAATGGGTTATATTTCAATGTGGACTAATTCATTTTATACATTTTTTGTCAATAATTTGCACAATCCCTTTACAGTGATGTAAAAATGTAAATGTACAAAGAATGCAAAAAACAATTTTATCTTTCCTTAAGTTTGGAATCCCCACATTATTCAATAAGAACTGAGGTATGCTGTGCCATCCAGTAACAAAATATATTGGATGATAGAGAGACCATTTATTAATAATTCTAGTCACAAAAGAAGAGAAAAAAATAAAATTGATACTTACACTTTTACTTTTAGTGAGCTTCTTCTTACTTTTTGATGGAGATGTTTCAAACAAACTATTCTTTGTTTTACTCAGTCGCCTAACTAGCCTATTCTGCATTTTGATATCTTAACAGTCCCAAGTAAAACAATTTACTTTATATCCATAGTTTTCAAAATCAATCCACAACTGGAATTTTTTAATCATTAATCCATTTTTCTGTATTTCAAACATCAATACATAATTTTATATTCAGGAGTTCAGGAGGAATGCGCAATTTTGATTCATATCTGCACAATGCATTGTGGGGATGATACACTAAATTACAATGTTTTTGACATATCCAGGGATATAATTCGAGCACTGCAATAACTTCAAACAAAACGGCAACCAGCTTCCTGGATATATTAAATTGCGTGTCAGGTATGTCGAATTACCCAAATATCTTACACTGTAATGATAATCCGTATATCAAATCTCGTCATTCCAATGCATGCTATCGAAATTGTTTGCCACAACCACTTGATGGTAGAGAACACCACACCTGCATCTTAAAACTTAAGAAAATAAGAAAATATGTCCCCAAAACAGCCGAAACAGGATACAGATTTCTTTACATGTGAAAGTTTTTAATTTAAAATCACAATACAGAGAAAGTCTCTATTGTAGACCTATGTCAGAGAGGGAACAAATTCTTCAATCTGAAAATTAAACGATTATGTTCCCTTCAATAGTACTCGAAATTATAATACTCGACGAGTTGATTATCACATGTGGACCTGCATAGAAAACACTAACCACATAATATGTAATGTGAAATGTATTAAATGATCGAAAAATGTCGATGTCGCACCTGATAATAATGTACATTATTTTCCGCTTGGGATGAGTAACATATTTTGAAGGCAATTTCCTCATTAATATCCGCTGATCAATTACCAATGTGTCAATCAGTGCATAACAAAATCTATATTAGAAAGTCGTTGCTGAAACTGTAAGTATAATCTTTACCCTTTATTTCATATGCACATGTTTTAAAGCATGTGTGCACACATTTAAGATCCTGATCAAATGAAGGAGCAATAAAGGGTTAAGAAGGAGCATAATTGGAATCGTTGAGACATACTGTACGAGTATGCTCAGACATTCCAGTGAAAAATTTTCAACAAATTTACTGTGTAGTTGAACCTGCAAAACACTTTCGATTTGGAACAACGGACAGGGGTTTGACGTGACTCTATTGAATACCCTGTTGATGCACCTGCACCCCTGGTCTAGGGCTGAGCTGGCAGGGCCATCATGGGAATAATTGGTAAAACCATATATTCAGACTTCAGGTGATCAATTTTCAACAAATTTACTATGTAGTTGAACCTGCATAACACTTTTTCACTTTGGAACAATTGGCTCATTCAGGTCTCCTATCATCCAGCAAGAAAACATTATTGATAAATATCATCAATTCAGCTTTTCATCTGATTCAAACAAACATATCTATACATCCTGATTGTACTGAAAATCAAATTCATTACCAAATCATTTCTAAAATTTCACAGCAACCATGTTTTTTGACACTGCTTACTGCAATGTATTAAGATGGTTCTTTGAAGTTGTTATGCAATGAAGATCACACCTTTGCATTTATATTTCAACACCCAATATTTTGAAATAAATGTTTACTAAAGTCTAGCTTTTATTGCAACTGAAAGAGATCATTTGCAATGACATGCCTATCATTTTATGCAATAGAATCTAGCATCATGTAGGCAAACTGTGTCTCTTGGTATCCTATAAGTGTGTCGTAGTTACTGATGTAACAAATGAAAGAATTTAAGTATGTTTCAAGTGTGTGAGGTTGGAAAAGAACAATGGTTGTGAGAGGTTCAGATTTTCACGTGCAAGCCCTGCTTACATTACAATTTACCCTTTCCTGCTTTATGTGCAATTTATAAGCCCTTTATTTTGTTAAATTGTTGTAATTATTTTAGAAGTATTAAAATGAGCTAACATTAGTTTATTTACTCATTCATAATTATAATGGAGTTTATGTCACCACATGTGAATCATCTTCCATGAGGAGTATAACAATTCCACTGTAAAAAGTCTCCCCATACAATCAATCAATCAGTGCTCTTACCAAATAACCCTTTGAAGGACATTGAGCATGATACATATATTAGTATAAATATTGAGTGGCTCTCAATTAATTAACCTGGGGTTTGATGGTGTAGATAGTAACATGCATTTCCATTTGTGCTCATAAACAGTCTCAATCAAACCGTGCCTGCAATAATTTGTCATATTTGTCATATTTGGTGGCTATGAAAGTTCTTTTTACATCAATTTAAATGGTAGAAATCTGGAAATTCTGATTAAAAGTAAAAACCGACAACTTTAAGAAAAACAACAACACAAAACAAAATCATCTGTTGAAATTAATCAGTCAGGCCCTTCCTATATTTAGAAATTGAAACTCTACAGAAGGCATAATAAATCAGAATCCAGTAACAGTCGCAGAAATTGTTAAAACGCCATTTTGATTTTTATAAAATTACAAAGAAAACATATTCTTCATAATGTTGGAGATATATCATTCAAAGAGTTAATAACCCTGGATGAATCAAAAAGCTTCTGTCACGGTACGAATCTAGTCACTATCTGGGGAGAAGATGTGTAAGCGGACGGGTAGCTCAGTCGGGAAGCACTCGCCCTGTAAGCGAGGGGTCCCGGGTTCGAGTCCCGGTCTGGCTGCACATTCTTTCTCACCCTGTGACACTTCCAATTGTAATAAGATTAAAAAGATAAAAAAATACAAAGACACATTGACTTAGGCATTATACAGAGTATATACTATACAGAGAACTCACTATATGATTCAAAAAAGAAAATGACACTGTTTCAACTAATGTATTATAAACAAGATTAACCCTTTACTCCATATATACACATTTTTACGCATGTGTGACCAGCGTAGATCAATATCAGCTGGCAAATCCATGCTGTCTGATCAGGATCTGCACTGGTCACTTTTTGATCAGAATTAACCTAATAAATATAAAAAGCAAACAATGAAGATCCTGTACCAGATGATCTGGATCTAATCTGTTCACCCATGCCATAAAGGCATATATTTGGGGAAAAGGGTTAAAAAAACATTTTGACAACAGCATTGCAAATAAATATATTTTGATAAGAGAAATTTAAAACTTTACAATTCTATGTTTATATCACTGTTTCAATGAATGGTTTACTGTATAAAATGATATACTTTTAGACTGCAATAAATTACGACAATAAATTGAAGCAGGTCAACAGTAGCAAATTAAACAAAATTTGATGAAATTTAAATCGTAAAGTGTCACAAGTGATCCTTGTAATTACCCTAGGACATGCAACAGTACCCTCCTGACCTAAATTTGACATATTTTAAAGTGCACTGACCATACCATTAGGACAAAGGACTCTAAGAAAGACATTTTGTTTGTAATAATATTTTTCTTATTTTCGAAAATCAAGAAATCCCTCATTTCTACCAAAAATTTGATAATTTAAGCTAGCAATTATTTATATTCCAAGCCAAGTTATCAAAAATAAAGTTCATGCAATAGTTTGAAGCTTTTCTTGTTACATGGACTCAGTCAATGCCTTTCTTTGAAACAAAGTAACCTGATTGATTACAACTACAATGACAAAGCCTAATAATGAGTACTTTAAAAAAAAAAAGTCAGATAAATATTAAAATGTGAAGGCAACCATATGAAAAAACATGTTGTTTGGCAGTCTTAGCGAAGCTACACAATAATTTCTGGCCAAAGTTCCCATAAAAATTAAATATTGCAGCCCACAAAGAGGGCTCGAGAAACCCTACTGAACCCCCTTTGGATCTGCCCCTGGAGGCACCCACAGAATTAAAAGTATGTTTCACTGGAAGGCTGGCAACTGGCCTTAGAATATTCTTAAAAATTGTTACATTTCAAAACACATTTAAAATTCTTAATTTCTGATTTTATTTTTATGTTCATCTTGACTTTTTATCTCAAAAAAAACTTGCAATTATAGATTATAAAGTAGCAAACATTATGTGATGTATTTGCAATATGAAAATGTTTGTTAATTTTAGGCCACTTATGAGTTTTTCTGAATCTACCCCCTTTCGAAAAGTAGATGTCTAACTCTTTACAAGCACATGGGTGAAAATATCATAGATTATCAAGAAGACTTATAAGTTCTTCCTTCCTTAAGCATCAAAATTTTTTATGACATTTTGAACCCTTTTAATACACTCCAAGCTTGACATTACACAGTGGAGATAGCTGGTTGAAATGAGTTGTGATGTATAAACTTTACCTTAAGTTAGTGATTTAAACAATATTTAACAATAATACATTTGCAAAGTAAGGGAGAGAACTAGTTTTTATATCTAAATAATAGCCGAAGAGTTACATCCCATGAATAGCATGCATAAAAATATTAAAAAATTCACAAACCCTGATGATTATTTTTGATGTACCAACCAACACCCTTTGTACAACTCTTTTTGTAAAAGACTCAAAGCCTACAAACCTTTGATCCGATCATTGCACTGAGTGACACTATAGGTTCGAGCCCAACAAACAACACCCTGTGGTCCTCCACCGACAGTGAGGTAAATTTTCTGTAAAGTAAACATTGTCTGTGTATTGTCCATGTTCACATTACAAAGTCTCTCACTTTTACTGACTTCTTTAAATTTTAAATTCTTTATTCTATTATATATACAGGTTTTATTGGGTGTGCGACCTGTGTAGATCCAGATCAGCCTGCACATCTGTGTTGTATGATTATGATCTACAGTGTTTGCTTCTTGGTCAAAAACAACCTAATGAATCTTAAAGTCAAACAGTATAGTTCCTGATCATAGTGCATAGATGTGCTTGCTGATCTGGATCTACAATGTTCACCCATGGGATGACAGCCATACTCCATGGAGCAAAGGGTTAACAACTGAACATACGCTAAACATAATACCTTTACCTAATGGAATACGGCTTAGATCTTATGTGTAAACAGTGTAGATCCAGATCAGCCTGAACATTTTGCATTCAAATCCATTAGATTATTTAGACGTGACCAGTGTAGATCCTGATCATATTGTACAGATGGAATTAAGATAAAACATACACCAATTATAAATGCTTTAATGGTCATCCACAGTGAATGATAAATTAACTACTTATATCTTCAATATGTACGTTACCAGTATTTACAAATGTGGTAAAAATCATGGCAGCAACAATTGAAATATAATACTCCCTTGTCGGCTAAATTCCTATCTATGAAAAGAGGCTGGGCTTCATGAATACAGTTTTTCACCTTCCTACATGTGTGATAAAATAAGCAGTTTATCATTAATGTGAAAAGCTGTTTTTTGTCTTTGTGTCTTTAAACATAAAAATAAAATTGCAGTTAATTTGTTTATGCTATAAAAGTTGACTTGTCGACAAATTACTAGTACGCCCACACCATAACCTCCTTGTTCAGAGGCATTAAAACTGGTAACAAACAACTAACAGCCAAACTCCCATTTCTCCAGATATTCACCTTTATGGCATGTGCTAACAGTGTAGATCCAGATCAACCAGCACATCCATGCTGTCTGAGCAGGATCTGCACAGTTCAATTTTTGCTTTATCAGGTTATTTCTGAACAAAAAGCAAGCAGTGCAGATCCTGATCAGATGGCACGAATGTGCTGGCTGATATGGATCTACATTGTCCACCCCTGCAATGAAGGTGTATGTATGGAGTTAAGGGTAAAACAAACTGTAGACACCCACCTGATAGGTTCAGCATAGTTCTCAAGGACTGTCTGAAGGAGCCTCGTGTACTCTTTCTCTGTTCGCAGCAGCTCTGACACCAGATACTGACGATGATCAAGAGCTGAAATACAAACACATACATGTACTGATGAATATCTTTTAAAGCTCAATCAGGTCCCAAGGTTATAAAACTGAGCATGGAAACCAGTCTCAAATCTCAAGCATCTGATTGGCTGAAATGGCGACCAGTCGCCATTTCAGCCAATCAGATGCTTGAGATTTGAGACTGGTTTCCAAACTCAGCTTTATAACCTTCAACCCAGTTTATGCATTCTGTACATTATGCATAAACTTGATTTACAAAAAACACTGAATTCATTATTTTTCTTGGAATAAATTTTAGAGGATTTTGCTGTTTGGCTGATCGAAAATTAAAATCTCCATGAAAATATCACAATAATTATGCTCATTGTGCAATCACGAACCAAGATTATAAAACTGAGAAAGAATACCAGGCCCCAAGTTTATAAAACTGAGAATGGAAACCAGTCTCAAATCTCAAGGACCTGATTGGCTGAAATGGCTACTGGTCGCCATTTATGCCAATCAGTTGCTTGAGATTTGAGACTGGTTTCCAAGCTCAGGTTTATAACCTTGAGGCCAGGTTGAAGGTTATAAAACTGAGATTGGAAACCAGTCTCAAATCTCAAGCATCTGACTGGCTGAAATGGCGACCAGTCACCATTTCAGCCAATCAGATCCATTCCAGAAAGAGGTTCCCTTGATGCAGTCTTAGGGTAGGTAAATGATCATTTCCAATTTTCTGGCCAAATTCCCAATGAAAAATAGTTTTTGTTGCTCAAAACAGGGGTACAAGCAACCCTAGAGAACCCAATATGGATCTGCATAACAGAAAAGTAAGTCATCCTTCTGAATTTATCTAAATTTTACCAGACAGAGTTATCTGCCTTGGGTGCAGATAAGCATGAACTTAATAAAAATACACATTGAAAACATTACTCAACACCATCTTTGATGATAAAAATAAAGAATTTATGTACAACAGTCTTGTTAAAATATTATGTCATCATTAAAATATCCGAAGGGATATAGAATATAAGTATAAACACAGTTGTTTTCACTCTTTTTACATGACGTTTCTTCTTATTTAGCCCTTGCGGCGCTTCTGTCTGTAACCTTTCTATCCACTGCGGGCACACACACGTGCACATATATGTAAACTATCATGTACAAATAGCACATGCGCACGCACACGCACACAACACAGACACACATACAGACACACACATTCATACGGGCTCACGCACACACACACACAAATGCGCACACACACCTGCATGTACAGGCACACACGCAAAAACATACGCACACGTATACACACAAAGATGAACAGAACTTTAATCGATAGTTATGTTATGAGTTTTTGGCACGTCATATGATGAAGCCGTCGACGTCAACGTCTTTTGTTTTTATTTCCGGGGATAATTTAGATATGTCAAAATGTAAAAGCTAATTTAAAAGCGATTTGTTTGATTTGATAAAGGCTGCATGGCCAAAACGTCATGTAAAAAGAGTGAAAACAACTGTGTTTATATATATATATAAAATATTATGGAAACTATGACATCTTAACATTCCATCATGCAAACAGAGCAGCACATCATTTGTCACTATTGCAACCTGTGTATTGTTGACCCAGTCCACCATATAATTAATAAACCATTTCTTATTATTGTAAAGGTCAGGAATCTTCAATTAATACCCATAATATATATATGTAAATTGTATTTAAAATTCTATATAATTAACCTTTATAATCTGTTAGCAAGATATGAGATGGCTTATTGTGATTTATCCTGACAGATTGGGACACACATAACCTGGACATTCTGCAATTAATGACACTTACGGTCTTGTTAGATGTAGCCTTATGTATGATGGACAGGGATATTCCTACACATACGACGGCTGATTAAATGCATTGTCATGCGCTCATTGTTTTATAGGTATTAGTAAGTAATATACATGTCATTAATATATTGTAATAATTATCTCATAAAGAAATAGTCTGACTGATGGTCAAATAAGCATGTGAGATGAAAAGGTTCTTATATTAAATATGCTGATAACAGTAAGAAAATTTGCAGGCACAGACCAGACCTTAAATTTTGAGACCATTTTTGTTAGTCTTGGTTGTGACTAGACAGTTTGTAGAATGAGTTCAATTCAACCTTTTACTGATACACATGTATATCATATGCAACCAATGTATAAGAGCAGTCTTCACATCTGTACAAAACTATCAGAATAAACAATGTTAACTTCTTGGTCAGAAAAAAGAGGTTAGCTCATGAATCTAAAATAGAACAGTTTAAATCCTCATTAGACAGCACAGTTGCGCAGACTGAACTTCATTGGTCACAAATGGGATAAAAGCAGTTATGTATGAAGTAAAGGGTTATTGAATCACCTGCTTGAGATCGGAGACAGGTCGTAATAAAATGTACTCTGTTTGATTTTGGAAAAAGGGGATGGAACCTACGACTCTCCACCTACTGATATATCTCAGCAATCTTAGTTTAATTGTTAGGTGCACATTAAGGGATTGCCACACTCCTCCCAACTTTGTACGTCGATAAAAAGAAAATTATCGAAATCTCAATAACGGCAAAATGCTGTTAAATGGAACTTTGTACAAATGTATGTTATTAATGTATCTTTATTTTGCAGATGGTAAGACACGTTAGAAGAGTAAAGACAAATAGTGAGATCTAAAAATTCAATAAACTTCTATTTACATAAATTCACAAAAACTAAACAACACAAAACATTATTTTAAATGCCAACATTTGTAATATGGTACTGACAACAATTTATTGTGTCCTCGTGACTTACATATGTAAACATGTAAACTTTACAAGATATTAGTAAAAGTGTGTTTGACCTTCAATTTTCTGGTCGCTTCCTGGTTGCGTAAACGGATGACAATCACTGATTTCTCTTTTAGTAGTTGAAATTCTTTTACAAAGTACACAACATTTTCTTGTCAGTATCATTGTGCTTACGTGGAAATTTAAAATTATGTTTTTTAACGTTTAGTTTTTGTGAATTTATGTAAATAGAATTTTAAGTAATGTTTAGGTCTAGCTTTTTTTCTTTACTTTTCTAATGTGTCTTACTGTATGCAAAATAAAGATACATAAGTAACATTCATTTGTGCAAAGTTTCATTGAACGGCATTTTGCAATTATTGAGATTTTGATAATTTTCTTTTTATCGATGAACAAAGTTGGGAGGAGTGTGGCAATCCCTTAAAATGCATCATCCCTCATGTCCCCTTGGGGGTCTTAAGAAGTGTACTACACTTCTGAATTTTTTTTTCTTGCATAATGTTTATCAAAGTTTGAAATTTTTTGATAAACATATTTTTCAACTTAACCTTTTCTCCACATATATGCCTTCTATCACATGAACAGTGAAGATCTAAATCACCCGGCACATCTGTGCCATTTGAACAGGATTTGCACTGTCAATTTTTGGTTGGAAATACCCTAATTAATCAAAAAGCAAACAGTTTAGATCCTGATCAGACAGCCCTGATGTGCAAGTGGTTCAGGATCTACATCGTTCACCCATGCTATATAGATGTTTACATGTATTTAGAGGGAAGGGTAAACATGGCTGAAGATTATAAAACTGAGTTTGGAAACCAGTCTCAAATCTCAAGCATCTGATTGGCTGAAATGGCAACCAGTCGCCTTTTCAGCCAATCAGATGCTTGAGATTTGAGACTGGTTTTCATGCTCAGTTTTATAACCTTGAGCACTTACCTTTGTACTGCTGGAGTCCATCCACCTCAGGCAGCCCTTGTTTGATCCCATTATTTTCTGCATTTAATATGGCCGTGGTAGAAGCGACAATGGCACGATAACTGCTGACATGCTGGTATTCCATCACGGCCAGGGCTAAAACCCGCCTTAACTCGTACCCATTTTTCCCATTCAGCTGAAAATACAGAAAAAGAGTAAGAATTAATAGTTGGTTGCTAGGCTGAAGAGTATCAACACTAGACTGTAGAAAATTCATAAAACTCTAGCTTGTGATTGGTCAGTTTATTTTAACCAATCAGCTGAGCACTGTCTAAGTTTTTTGACCTAATTACTTCAATGAGGTCAATTACAATCTTATGGAAACCCAATGAACACATGTGTCACCTAAAATTGCATTTGAAAGGGGCATAACTCAAAATATTGTGATACATGAGTTAACATTCTTGTTGTCACAGATGGCTTTGTTCATGCAGATAATATATTCCAAGTATTACGAAATAGGATATGTACTTTCAAAGTTATAGGCAACATTAAGTTTCATATTAAAGTTGGCAGACTACTGAATGCCGCGGCTGCTGCCACCACTGCCAACACCACCAAACAATGGGATCCCTATATCCTTTCCGCGCCCGACCCTGTTTTCCGGACGGACGTCCATAACGTAATTAAACGTGACAAAATTTTGACTTCCCAAAACCCGACACTGTTTTACTGGAGGACGCCCGAAACGTATTTAAACGTATGTATTTAAAACCCATAACGTAAATCTGCGTAAATTTTTTTTAATGCCCGTTCATAAGTGTATGTTTGAATAAAGCACATACGCTTTTGTCCTTTACCGGTATTCTACCTTTTAATGAAATTCGGAATTTTCAACATGGTAAGAAACCCGATAAATAACTGTAAAACACGTTATCTAACGTTACGGTCTTTCTTCTGTAAAAAAAGGTGGAAAATGCATATCAAGAATAGTGCGTTAAAATCCCGAATTTCAACGCTCTTTTACGTAATGGGTGAAAAATTCAGTTTATTGCAGGAAGACTGTAACGTAAAATTCTGTAAATTAATTAATCTAATTAACAGTCATTAATTTTTATGCCATTGCAAAAAATGTCATTTTTAAGTTATTACTAGGTAGATATAGGTATTTTTTAAAATAATGAATAACTGTTTTGGAGCCACTTTTTTATTTTGACAATGAAAGATGAAGAAACAGCAAGACATGTAATTAGATTTTTTTTCTTAAAACTGAACTTTTTAAAATTACTAATTTTCTTATCAGATTATCTAAGTCACATGTATTCAATTTCTTACTAAATAATATTTGAGAGAAAATATGCGATGCGTTCAAAGGACTAATAGTTTTAAAATACTGATCGATGATTCGGTGTTCTTCTAAATAGCCACCAAAGTAAGGACTTTTTTAAAAATGAAAAATAAATCGACAGGTTTCCGACGAAAAAACAGGGTCGGGTTTTGAAAAGCGATTTTTTTTGATACGTTTAAATACGTTTCGGGCGTCTTCCCGTAAAACAGGGTTGGGTTTTGGGAAGTCAAAATTTTGTCACCTTTAAATACGTTATGGTCGTGGAAAGGATATGTCTACTTGCTATTGCAGGCAACACAATATTGTACCCTGTGTCAGCAGGCCAGCAGTGAGTGATCACCCTGTATTGTCTAAGTCCCCCCTTTAAAACCTGTTTGTGATGTCGGAGATTAATCTCAAACATCTACATTAGAAGTTCAGGTTGTTTGCTTCAGTAATGCCACAATGGTCAGAGACAGGCACAAAAATTGAATAATAAAGTCATCCGATGGTCCATTACAGAACTTGTATGTGGTAAATAATCAGGCATCATAATGCTGAATAGGAAATTACTGTATCAGACTGTTTCACTTGAAATCGTTCAAGGGTCTTAAACCAACAATCTCAACATAATTAAAGGTGTCTTTATGTTTCTCCTATATATATGGGTGAGCATGTGTGAGTAGGGTAGTTCCAGGTCAGCCAGCACATCCATGCCATCTCATCAGAATCTTCATTATTTGAATTATGATCAGAAAAAACCTAATGAATAAAAAAGTGTAGAGTGTAGATCCTGATTAGTTGTCACAGATATGCTAGCTGATCTGGATCTACATGCAAGGTCAATGTGATAAAACCCCTATCTATGGAGTAAAAGGTTATTTAATCTAGAAGCAATGTAGTTATTATTCCAGATAAAACAATTGGCATATAAATGTTAAATCAGCACAATCACAGAACAGCCACAGACTTTGTAAGTAAAAAAAAAACAAAGTTTACTACCAATGGTTACAGCAGCCTGAGATAACTTAAGTCAACTACCTGAATGGTCTACCCTGCTGATCTGACCGACTAACCTGAGTGATATACCTGAGTGATCAACCTGAGATGATTTTACCAAGTGATCTACCTGAGATGATCTACCTGAGATCGACCTGAAATGATCTTCCTCTAACAGTCTACCTAAGAGATCCGAGATGATTGGCCTGAAAGATCTACTTGAGTAATCTACCTGAGTGATCTACCTGAAATGGTCTACCTGAGATGGTCTACCTCACTACCTGAATGATTTGTCACCAAAAACATTAATTGCAAATGAAATATAAAATCAGATAATTGCCAGGGTTGGACACTAAAGTGTTATATTATAAAACAAGGTCTGTGACCACAGAATGATCCAACTGAAAAAGGATGAGCAAATGCTATAAATCAGACTGATTCAAATTTAGGAGGATCAAAAATGATACAGTTGAACATCCAAAGTACTCAAAGTAAAGATCTATCAAAATCAATCCTACAGAAAACCAATGACTGTCAACATCTACTTGGTGCAAAAACCATGTTATGTACTATTGAAACAAGAAGGAGTAAGGTTGTTTTAATAGTCAGGGAATCTTGAGAAACTTAGTTTATAATGACTTCAATTTTCTAAATAAAAAAAAAGTTTATTTTAACTTCATTCCTGTCTTAAGAATATATTTGGTCTTCCCATGTCATCATTGCTCTTAGGGTTGTGATGCAAGTTTAACCAGTGCAACATCAATGATTTTAACCTTGCTCCGTGGATATGGCTATTATCACATGGGAAACCAGTGCCCAAGGTTATAAAACTGAGCATGGAAACCAGTCTCAAATCTCAAGCATCTGATTGGCTGAAATGGCGACTGGTCGCCATTTCAGCCAATCAGATGCTCGAGATTTGAGACTGGTTTCCAAACTCAGTTTTATAACCTCCAACCCAGTTTGTATTCAGAACAACCAGCACATTTCTGCAATCTGATCTGGATCCATACATTACACTTTGTATTCAAATACATGTATAACCTAAAGAATCTAAAAGTGAACATTGTTGATACTGATCTGATGGCATGGATGGCCATCAAGAAGCTGCCAATTAATTTCTTACAATATGATAAATAAAACACTAATTATTCTCTGAAAAAAGACAATTCTGATGGAAAAGGGAATGAAATATGATGTGCTGCATCCCCAGCCCCCAACTTGATAGCAATAGTATATTGGTGCAAAAAAAGTTCTATTAGACAAAACAATCAAAACACTCACATTGGTTATAAATTATATTAGTTTAACAAATTCTCAATTTTTTCTTCACTTGATTTATGTATACTTCTTTACTAAGAAATCTGAAAAGTCAATTCAGAAAAAAACAACTTTTTGTATGTTCTTATACAAGCATTATGTAGAAGGTGTGCAGGTATAAATATTAAATACTTTTTTAAAATTAACTTTTCTTTATTTTAATGTATAGTGAAATCTAGATTTTGTCTAAATATGTTTCAAAAGACTAAAGTTAGGCTTTTTAGACAGTGTAACAATTGTGAAGGATCAAACTTTTTTATTAGTTCTGTTGATTTTTTTTAGTTTTATTCAAATTCTTTCTCCTAATTATTTATTATTACTATTATAGTCTTAATATAGTGAATTGTGACATCATCTGTAAATTCTATTCTATACATTATCCATTAAATAAACAATTAATATTTTGAAAATCTTTTAGTTAAATATTATTTATTTTTGGCGATTTAAATAATAAGAAGGAGTGATATCAAAACATTTAATAAAGTTATTTACCTTTATTGATTTAATTAAATCCACATGTTCATCCTTACAAACGTAAAGTCCAGTGATAATCTGTCAACAATTACATAAATCTGAACGTTTATCGTTAACCATCAATATCGTGTCTTACTTTTCTCCGATTGTCACACGCATCATGCCCCCAATGTCTTTATTATTGTAAATGGACATTGGAAAGCTCGGGGCAGATTTTCTACATCATAATCTTATCATTTTGAACGATCTCAATACCTGCTTAAATTGTTAGCAAAAGCTGACCATTGTAACATTAACTATTAATTTTCCAGTTGCATTAAACTTTTGCAGCTACGGGGACTTATAATGTTTGACATTATTTCGGACTCTATGAAGAGCATAATTTGATGAGAATAATGTATGATTTCAGCTATCCAAGTCACTGTCCCCATTAGTACATGTAAAATCTGACCTCATATACATAGACTCTGAACATTAAGATTGTAATCTTTGCATTTAATTTCATTTCATTTTAACTTTTATCTTTACATGAAGGAGTACAAGGAGTACATGAAATACACTGATTATAGTTGGTCATTTTCCCATACTGATTTTTTTTAACCCTTTCCTCCATATATACGCCTTTTTACGCGTGTGCGACCAGTGTAGATCCAGATCAGCCGGCACATCCATGCTGTCTGATCAGGATCTGCACTGATCTTATTTTGGTCAGAAATAACCTAACCAATCAAAAAGCCAACAGTTTAGATCCTGATCAGATGGCATGGATGTGCCGGCTGATCTGGATCTAAACTGTTCGCCCTCCCAATTAAGGTGTAACTATAGAGGAAAGGGTTAAACTGTTTGTCAAATATTTCGAAAAAAACTTTGAAATACCTGTGACCAAGATCATAAAACTAAATCAGGAGACCAGTCTCAAATATCAAGCATCTGATTGGCTGAAATGGTGACTGGTGGATATTTCAGCAAATCAGATGCTTGAGGTTTGAGACTGGTCTCCAATCTTAGTTTTCTGATCTTGGGCCCTTTTTGCAGTTTTCCAATACAAAATATGTTGTTATTTTAACCTTAACTTACCACGCTTGTACGACAAACTCAATTTTCTTTGCATTTGGCAATTTAATCCATTATGGTAAAAATTGTTTGATTTGACACCAACATCTTACATGTCAAAACAGACTCTATCAAGCACTGCCTCCCAAATATATCCTCCATTTTATATTAAATAACAACAACAACAAAAATACACAATCATACAAACAAAACAATAAATTATTTCAATTGTTCAAATGATGAAAAAGATATCTTATGTTTAAAAAAAAATCAAATAAAATATCCTCTTTTCTCATATTTTTTTCAAAAAATTTATTTTGTGAATTTAAGCTCATGTAGAAATAATAAACTTAAAATATACTCTTTCTTTCTGTTAATTAGCTTTATTATTTCCACACAGTTTCATAATTGTTTTGCATATAAAATCTGATAAGTCTTCCTGACTCATAATTGCACACAAAAAAGCAGACATACATGTTTTCTAATGCAATATAGATGCTTATTCATGCTCGACACTTCCATAAATTAAGAAGACGGCATCATAAAACATTTCAGCTTTTGAGCTATCAGATTTTGGCAATGGATAAATTGGATATTGCTCAATGTTTAAAATGAAAATAATGATGGTAATTTTGTTGTTTGTTTTATTGCAAGTTTTATAGTTGGATAATTTGAAAATTTTAAGTGCTTTAAATTTTTAAAGTTTGACTTGTGACATTGTTAAACGTACATGACTTGTAAAAGAACACTGCCTTTTTGGCTTGACAACAAAACTTGCACAATTTTATGATGCCTGGTAAATCTCACCGCCAGGTCAGATGCAGATTTCCAGACAGAGGGTTCATTTGTAACAGTCTTAGGGTAATTACATGATAACTTCCAACTTTCTGGCAAAAATCCCATTGAAAATTAAATATTTCTACCCAAAAAGGTGGTTCTAGAAACCCTACTGAACTCCCTATGGATCCACCCCTGATGGCTAACTGAAAAACATCCAAAATTGTGAAACTAATATTGTAATACCAGTCTCAGAAATCTAGCTTTTGACTGGTCAGTTTCGGAGTTATAATCTCTATGTCAACCAACCATGTACATGTATATGTGATTGAAGACCGGTCCCCCTTAGGATAACAGTCATATCCCATGGAATAAAGGTTTAATGATATCTTACCATCAATATCCACTACCAAGCCATGTTTAAATATATATCTATGTCAATTTAATCCCGTGATTTATTTAGCTTGTGCTATAACATTGAACAGATATAGTCATTCATTAGTAATTCGTCAGATCCCAATGGTATCCCACGGACTTGACAATTGTCCCCTAATCTGTCAGTTGGCTCTGTCCTGGTACCCTAACTGGTAATTGTTAATGTCCTAAAATCTGGCAATTGGTAATGTAATCTGGCAATCGGTAATGTAGTCTGGCAATTGGTAAAGTAGTCTGGAAATTGAAAATGTAATCTGACCATTGGACATGTTATCTGGCAATTGGTCATGTAATCTGGCTATTGGTCATGTAATCTGGCTATCGGTCATGTAATCTGGCTATTGTCCATGTAATCTGGCAATAGGTTTATGTAATCTGGCAATTGGTAATGTCTTGTAATCTGGCATGGGTATGCCCTGTAATCTGGGTATTGGGTATTGGTTTATATAATCTGGCAATTGGTAATATAATCTGGCAATGGTAATATAATCTGGCAATCGGTAGTCTCTTGTAATCTGGCATTGGTTGTGTAATCTGACTATTGGTCATGTCATGTAGCACTGCAAGTCATTTCATGAAATCTGGCCTTGTCCTGTAATCTGGCTTTTGTTGATGTCCTGTAATCTGGTTATTGCTCATATAATATAATCTTGTAATTGTAATTGATCATGTCCTGTAATCTTGCTGTAATCAGGCAATTTGCCCTATTCTGTAATATGAACTTTGGTCATGTTCTGTAATCTTGCAATGACAATTGGTTTGTTCTGTAATTTTGCAATTTTTAAATCTAATTTGCTTTCTGGGAACAAATATCAAAATAACCAATCAAATCAGGTTTTCATGTCTGGCAAACAAATGTACATAGTGACAAAGCTAAAAAAGTTTTTTTGTTTTTTGTTATAAATGGTCGGACACCAACGACCATAAGGTCAGTTGTCTCAGCCAACAGAAACTCCAGATTTAACTGGACCAGATCTGTAATCCAGTGTAATCCGGTCATTTTGACCAAAACAGGTGATGACTTAAAATGATCATTACCTTGTTTAGTATCAAAGAACATGATACAGGTCATTTAACATAGCAGATGATTAGTTCACAAAAACCAGAAAAGTCATTGAAAATAGATAAAAGGTTAAACAATTCAACATCACAGATAAAACTTAGATATATTCAAATCAGTGTCAAATTCACTGTATGAAAGGACTTTAATCTAAATCGTATGATTTTGAAATAGTCCATTTAAGTATAACATTCCCAGGTCCAACTATTTTGTTAAGCAACACAGTCACTATTATCCCAAAACATTCTACAGTTAAAATTACATCAAAAATCAGATGGCCAGCACAATTTTGTTTTTAATTCCCAGAGTTAAAAATGGGGCTTAATTTAACTTTGATGAACATGTATCAATAAATTCAGAGCAAGAATAATAATTTAATGTAATGCAATCAATATTCTATTGATTTGAGCTGCTAAAATTAATTGTGAAATGTAGACTAACATGAGCCTAGAATGTTGGCAAATGTAATATTACCTTGCTTAGCAGTTAAAACACAAACAACAACAACAAATTAAATTTAAATTTACCAAATTTAATCGTATTAATAAGAGATAATGTCTCAATAATGGAGTATACATAAATCAAAGTTAAAAAAAACATATTTCTGATTTTTTAAAAATTAAATTATGAAATTAATATATAACCAATACCTATTTTTCAATAATTTTATGTTCAACAATACATTCAATAAATCACATTTGGAAAATATCATTTAAATCAGATAACCAAGTATTAAAAACATTTTTACAATTTCCAACATAATACAAAAATGATGTTATCTTATGTGTCCAATACCGCGTAAAATTTACTCTCTGTTAAAAGTATTTTTATCTTTACAATCTAAAACTCTTGACATGATCTAATTGTTAAGACAAATGTAAATTGCTGACACAATTTATTAATCAAAGAAACAGAATTTATCATTATTTTATTAACCCTTTACTGCATAAATATTGGTTTTATCACTTTAAGATTCATTACGTTATTTCTGATCAAGAAGTGATTAGTGTAGATTTACACAGATGTGCCAGCTGATCTGGATCTACACTGGTTGCACCTGCAATAAAACCCGTATAATTATATGGTGTACGGGGTTCAAATATTCAGAAATTCAAATTATGAGTATGTGGTGTAAGAAATATGAAGAGGTTGGTCATATTTAAAAAAACAACAACAATTAATTATTGATTCTTAAAGAACATATTTCTTTTTTAACACATTCTTGGATGAGTGCAAGGTTAAGAGCATTGCTTGCAGCCCTTATGTGGACCATTTCTAACATATGTTTCCTAAATATGACTGTCCATAAAATGCTGGGACACCTGTTTGCATGGGACTTAGAAAGCTAATATTTATGTTCAGGGAGTGGCCAAACAATGAAATAATATCGTAACCTGAAAATGTATCATATTTCCTGAGATAAGATTTTGGAAAGACAACTTTCATTACAAAAAGAAATGTCACCATGAACAAACAGGACTATGAATCACAGAAATATTGGATTGCTTTGTTTAACTCTTAAGCTCCATGTATTATTGTTATTGTTTTACTACTCGTTTTTATTTACAGCAGTTCCAATCTAATGGTTTAATGCTTTAGTGCACAGTTATGACTTTATTGCATGGGTGAACAGTGTAGATCCGGATCGGCTCAGGCTGTCAGATTAGGATCTACAATGTTCACTTTCAGGTTCATTAGGTTATATCTTACCAAGAACTGTACAGTGTAGATCCAGATCAGACTGCACAGATGTACCAGCTGATTTGTATCCAAATTGGTTGCCCATGTGATAAAAGGCATATTCATTGAGTAAAGAGTTAAAGATATTTTCTTTTCTACTTGATGCATTATCTAAGTCGAACGTTTTGTAAGAAAAGCTGTTCTTTTTAAATGTGCAGCATATATTTTAAATTCAATTCAGCAGAGAAATGCCTAATTATAATGGTGATTTTTTGAACTGCATTTAACAAAACTGTAATACATTTAGAATATGCAAATATTTTTTTTTTATTTTCCACATAATCAAATATGTATTTGTGTAAAATTGTGATTATATTCTTATATAAGGTGCTTTTTACTTCTACCATATTACATTACAATTACCGGTATTAAATTAAATATTAATTTACACTGTACAATTTGGAAATCTGTTTAAAACCATTAAGAAAACATAATGAAAGTTAGAACTGATGATCAGATTTAAAATTCAGGGCCATTATGCATATAATATGATCAAACAAAATATGATTTGGTGAATTGTGAAGCTATTGTGTGACTCTAGTGGGAAAATGGAGTTAGTGCCCTTTTAATTATAAAAATCACTGTAGTTAAAAGGAAATTTGGAGAAATATGAACATTTAAGTGTAGGTGCATTTTGTTTTAACTCATGTTAAAGCACAGTACTTCACAAAATGTCGAGCTTGTTTATCATTTTTGTAAGGGTTATATAAAATATAAAGCAACTCAACTGCAACCTGTTTATAAAATCGCTGGGCGCTTTTCATAGATAAAATGAATCTAAAGTGTTTTTTGTGTTTTGCGTTTCCCCTTTTAATGTTTGCACAACTCGTGATTTTCCCCTACTCACCCCTGTCCCATAAAACCTATAAAAAACAGTAGTCACCGCCGGACTTATTAATAAGTGTCTGAGACACGTATAACAAGTTAACTAAAGAAATAATATATAATATCTGACTAAAAAAATTCGCCATCTCCGCTGCCGATGAATCTTCTCAGCCTCTTTTGCAAATGGTGATGACAATATAAGGGGAATAACTCTGTTTAAAATGACGTTTTGTTTTACACAATACGGTAAATTACGGACGGTATCAATTCAATAGCAGATTCCAAATTAAAACAAAATGAAACATAAAGCATGTTACGAAATAGCTTATTCTGTCAGTTAAACGTTAACCAGCTATTGGTGGATTTCGTTGTATGTTGTAAACACGGACAATAACATTTAATGTAATCCTAACATAATTAAATTACTATAACTGAATTATTGTTATCGTGTTATTCATGACACTTCTTCGTAATTCATGCCACTTCTTCTTTTAAGATAATCTAGTCTTAAAGAGATAATAATATCAAAGGCGTCATAAAATAAAATAGATATTCACATACCTTACATCCTGTACCATTGGATGATATAAATCCAAAGCATGACATAGGCTTACAGGGGGTCTGACTACAACACTCAAATAGGATTTACACAACCTTTTATCAACGCATTTTGACTTTAAATGACCAAAACAATACAAACTCTGGCCACTTTTAAATATTCGAAATTAATCCACAAATATCCAGTGTTTATTTTGATGGTATTTGCACATTATTGAATAAGATAATCCACAATTATTTGAAATCAATAAATAAATCCTACAAATTTCAATGAGAAATTTTACACCTAAAATAAGTCCTGTTTACGATTACTACAGGATGACAAAAAGCTATTTTTCTGAGACAATGTTAATCAGTTAGCACCAATACATATGTTTGTATTATGCTAATAAAGAATTCATAAGGCGTTTTGCAATATAAAGAAACCTATTGTGCCTTAACGCTTTCAACAGTCACTGTATGACAAACTGCATTTTATATAAAATCAAGATAAAAATGACTAAAACAAAAGTAAACTCTTTGTGGTTCAAAAATCATTGATCTTTTAAGCACAATAATGAAAACCTTAGTCATAATATTTAACAGATTTTATTAGATTGTCTCAATTCTTTTGTCTTTCGCTCCGTTGAAATTACAACTTGACATGCACAATGGAAGTGACCCGATCATGAAAGTGTATCAATGTGTCTTGCTACATTAAGTAAGAAGGGACATGCTTGTTTCATTTTAAGTTGGAAAACTATTACATGAAACGTATATCGTGACCTACGTGCAAAAACGGTACAAGTTCCATTGAAATATGAAGAAGCTATTCCGTAAAACCACTAAGGCAACGATAATTATATTCTTTAAAAAAAAAAGGATAAACGTGGGCATTAACTAAATTCACCGAAACACCGAGGTTTGGTAACATATTATTCATACCTTATAATGTTTGAGGCTTATCCCATGTTCTCCATAACTAATCATAAAATCCGTTACCGCGTGCTTAAACCCATCAAAGTTATGGGCACAAACAGAATATTACCATTGTGCTCATAACATTTAAGTCGACCGATCGTTTGAAAGTAAAACCAGAATTTGTTTCATTTTCACGTGTCGGCCTTCTTAAAACTAATTTTATTTACTTTGAAAGGCAAAGCATCAATGCTTTACCTATTAAAGAATTATAAATCATTTTCTGATCTAAAAAAACATACCTTTTTGTTACATAAATTAGACAACGAATTACAGTACTTCTACATTTACTGAATAATCAATTTTCTTACCAAGAGCTTCAGATTTTTTTTGTTTTTATTTGTTTTTGTTCTGGTCGATGGTTGGCGCCAAACATTCATTCGTATCAGAGCAAAAACTGTGAAATGGATTACGGGATCGTCATGAAATTTGCAACTATTGATCACCATAGCACGACCTTGTCAAAGTCACTGTCACTAAAGATAAGGATCATAACTATGGTATAAATTATTTCGTTGTATTAAGTTGCACCAATCGTGATGCGCGAATGAGTATACATTAGTTGCGTTATCCCCAAAGCACGACCAGTCTTAAGAAGCAAACTTCATGCCTATCTAGCGAAGATCAGGGCCCAAGATCATAAAATTAAGATTTAAGATTAGTCTCAAATCTCAAGCATCTGATTGGCTGAAATGGCTTGAGATTTGAGACTGATCTCCAGATTTAGTTTTATGATCTTTGGCACAGGTCCACTGAAAAGAGCTTCTCAGGCTTTCAAATTTCGTCAAACCTACACTTTGTATAAACCTTCTTTGTTAATGTCACTACGTATTGAATACAGAAAGGCGAGTGATATCTTTTTTAATCAATTGGACAAAGTGCCAACATAGGCAATAGCTATTGTATCAAACTTTCTTGTATTTGGGTGTGATTTTCTTTGTCTTTAATCACTGAACTAGACTTGATTAGATCTACCTGCGATCTATAAAAAAGGAAAGTTCCTGCCCCAATGTCTCTTTTTACACTTGATTTACGTAGGCGTTCAGTAGTAAAAGATTATTCGCTATTAATATATATACTTTTACTAGCTTATATGTTCTTCCAAAAGAAATTTATGCGTTGACCAATGAAAGTTGACTAATTTACAGTATCGGCTTAAGTCAGTACAACACTGAAGGGCAATACGGTTCAACTGGAAGAACAGATTGAGAAACGAGATAGCACTTCAAACGAGTCTTTTGACTTGTGCCTTTAGCTGTAGAAATGCCATTTTTTCTTTAACGACTACTTTTGCTTACATACATACTAGCAGACCTAGTTCATGTTCCTGAAAGGGAATCGATTTCATTGCACGTTTGCTTAATTGCACTTAATAAGTTCATCTGACTTAACTGTTGTATCGGATAGTGGTATTCAACGTATATATGAATGATTACGCAGAACTTCCCCCACGGGTAAGTCTCTATGGCTGTACATGCTGGTCTAAGTCTAAACTGGTCGCAAATGCAACTATAAGGTAAACTCTGCTACAGCAGCAGCTGCAGCAGCAGCATGTTGAGTCTCCATAGCATTTATCTGTTCGCGTTGCGTTAACTCATTCAGGTGCCTGCAAACACACCCAACTGGCCTTTTGGGAACTGCCTCCACCATAAATAACTAAACACCCGCAGTATGACTCAAGCTGTTAATCGGACCTTGGTTCGAGACTTGCTATCCCTACCAATGACCAACATTTTTCGTTGACAAAAATCTCAGGAACATTTAAATAGATTGCTGTAATTGTTTTGGAGTTCAAAGAACTACTTGAACTGATACATGTGATAGATCTAATATACTACTCAAAATTTGCTAAGGATTGCTTAAAATAATGTGTTTATTCCTTACATAAGGTAGAAACGATAAAATATCTGCTGTGATTCTGAAAATTTGTTCATTCAGCTTTGTGTCAAAAAAGGAAAGAGCCGTCAAACTGTTGAAGTGAAACAGCGGTTGAAACTTGGTAGTGGCAATAATTCGGGATAAAATGGAAATCAATCCCTATCAAATTTTGAGTAGTATATTTGCATGACTTCTGTTTTCATCAAGTTAGACTGTTTTCGGTAAGTGCTAAGATTAAGATGAAGTCATTTTCGATTCAATGTCGATGTTTATGACCACGGGTTTTCAGAATATCTTCTAGAAATGGATGTAAGGCATATGGACGGCATGTCGGTTGTGCAAAACGATTATATCTATGTGTTAGGTATTGTATCTATTGGTTGGTAAGTTTTTATGAATCTGTTAGTTGAACATACTGAGCGTAGCGTACCTTAAGCTGATCATGTTTGTTAGTTGGTAATAATTATCATTTCTGTTAAATTAAAATAATATCTTACCGAAACTGAGTAAATAAAATCCAAAGATTTTTAAAACACTTCCTCGTAAAAAATAGTAAATAATCCAAGATGCTAGAGAAAAATACCAGTCATTGAACGAATAACGGACTTTGTTTTAGAGAGGCGGATCTGGGTCTGCAATATTATTTTATAGAGATGATAAAAGTGTCGCAAGACTCCTCAGTTTTTGATGGACAGCTGTAAACCACTTCAAAACACCACACAATGGTCCGCCACTTAAACTGTCCAACAAGCGACCTTGTGCTCATAAATCCAATGTTTTTGATATGCCGAGGCCTGGTCACACACAATTAGCCTTACTGACAGGCTAATTTAGGGACATACTGGTGTTTGCTTTATTACATCCGAGTTTAATCAACTGTTTATAGATAGTAATAAGTAAATAGGTTATTTCATATCATAAATTATCAAAACAAGATTAAAATTTTCACTTTCCAACAGTGTCGGCGGTATCTATATGAGGTCGTGCGAGATACAAGACAGTACAAGATGCTCAGTTGGTCTCTGCTTGTGACGAATTACCATATCTTCTGATAATGTACGGACGGTCAGCTAACTGAACGTGGTCATGGATTTCCGATTATTAACCTTTTTAATAAGTTAGTTGACTAATTCAATTGGCAAATTTTCACGCATTTGTGATAGGAAAAATGTGCAAGTTCAAGTGTACATTCAATGTTTTATAATAAATTTGTGATAATAAATGCCATATTGAATCTCTCATGTTTTGGCTATAGCGGAAAATCGTCCACACGAAATATAATTATGGAGCCATAGCGCTAAAATTTTGAAATTGTCGTTGGTTTGGCCTATTACAAAAACGTATTCAAAAAAAATCTTTTATTTCAATGATAGAATTTCTGTGGAGGATTTTTAAGCTTGTCGCGATTATCGACTGTTGATAGTCCAGATCACTAGTCTAATCAGCAATCTGGCTGAGGCTGATATTATGTGTGAAAGAGATTGTGTGTTGGGGGGTTGGTTTGAATTTAGAAAAAACATTTAAAACACCTATATTTTTGCGTACCTCCCACACCAAAATGTTGTTTTGTGTTTAGAAAAAAAAATTCATTAAACCTCCAAAAATAAATCAGAAGAACAACAAAGCATTTGATACAGATAGATCTTTTACTTCTGACTCAAGACAAAGGCCAGTGGTCTGGAGTGAAGGTATGGTAGAACACATTTTGTTGTACAGTTTTCTTTCTTTTGAATTTTCTCATCAACATTGTTAAATCAATACTGTTATCATCATTTCATTGATTAACATATATTTATCTATTTTTATCTTATATTAATAACTCTTCGCCTGATATTGCTTAACAATATTGTAACAAGATGGAAAAAGCCCTGATGTTGGTACATGTGCAACTGGTGGCCTTGACCCATTTGTGTGAAAAGATTATTTTATAATATAATGCAACACATTTTTCTTTGGGTACTGCAAGGACCACTGCATGCCGCGGACCTTTGACATTCACGAGGTCTATGAGAGATTTAAGTAATATAGGAGCCTATTATTAGACAACAGTAATTTGGCAATGTTTACATTGACGTTACATGTAAACAATGAATAAATATTTTAATTGTTGTTTTATACAAAGCGTTAAGCTAATCATATTTGTGCCATTAGCCGAGTGGTCTAAGACGCAGTCATTTAAGATACTTTGTAATGCAATGATAGAAACACTGTTTTAGGTTGTAGGTTCGAAACATGTCTTTTTTTACATTTTTTTTTTCAATTGTTTTACACAATAATTATTTCCGCGATAAGATAAACAGAAGCAACATACATACAATACTTTGAAATGACTGAAATAAAACTTTAAAAAATATATAAATCTAAAATATTTCCTTAAAAGCAGTGTGTCAGTGTGAATTGAACCAGTGTCGAAAACAAGAGGGTCCTTAGGACCCTGGGTCGCTCACCTGTCAACAACTGCTCAATGCTTGCAAGAGTTGTGTGCAAGTGTGGTAAAATCAAGTCAAAAACTAAAGCTGCTATTGTGAAGAAAAGGTCAAAATAGCTTACTTCGGCTCTTTCAAGTGCCATAACTCTGGAACCCATTATGGAATCTAGCTGGTTCAAGAAAGGAACTGAGATCTTATAGTAACTCAAGTATTGTACAAGTCTGATTAAATTCAAATAAAAAATGAAGCTGCTATTGTGCAGACAAGGTCTAAAAAGTTAATTTCGGCATTTCAGGGGCCATAACTCTGGAACCTTAAATGCAATATGGCAATTTAAAAAAAAAGAACCAAGATCTTATGGTGATGAAAGTGAAGACTAAAATAAAGACCACTAGTATGTAGACAAGCTTTTATTATAACTTGACCTACTGACCTAGTTTTCAAGGTCACATGACCGAGTTTCAAACTTGACCTAGATATCATTGAGTGAAACATTCTGACCAAGCTTGAAAAAGAGGACCAAAATTAAGACCACTAGAGTGCGGACAAGATTTTTCTATAATTTGGCTTAGTGACCTAGTTTACAAGGTCATATGATCCAGTTTTAAACTTGACCTAGATATCATTGAGATAAACATTCTGTCCAAGCTTGAAGTAGATCGGCCCAAAACTAAAACCGCTAGAGTGCGAACAAGCTTTTTCTAAAATTCGACCTATTGACCTGGTTTCCAAGGTCACATGACCCAGTTACGAACATGACCTAGAAAGCATTGAGATAAACATTCTTAAGATCGGACCAAAATTAATACAGAGTGGGGACAAGATTATTCTATACTTTGACCTTGTGACCTAGTTTTCAAGGTCACATGACCAACTTTCGAACTTGACCTAGATATCATTGAGATAAACATTCTGACAAAGTTTGAAGAAGATCCCACCAAAATTAAGACCGCTAGAATGCGGACAAGCTTTTTCTTTAATTTTACCTAGTGACCTAGTTTTCAAAGTCACATGACCCAGTTACAAACTTGACGTAGATATCATTGAGATAAACATTCTGAGCAAGTATGAAGAAGATCGGACCAAAATTACAACCGCTCGAGTGCGGACAAGCTTTTTCTATAATTTGACCTAGTGACCTAGATTTCAAGGTCACATGACCCACTTTCGAACTTGGCCTAGATATCATTGAGATAAACATTCTGACCAAGTTTGAAGATGATCGGACCAAAATTACGATTGCTAGAGTGCGGACAACAATTGTGAACGGACGACGGACGAAGGGCAATCACAAAAGCTCACCCTGTCACTATGTGACAGGTGAGCTAAAAAAGTAGAAGTAAAAGTAGAAAAAACTTATGAAATAAAAGTTGTCTACATGCTTTAGTTTGTTATTTACCAGATATTATGACATTATAAAAAGCTATGGAGTTCATGGGTTCAATGTTGTTGATTTTCAAAACAAATGTGTACAAATGGCCCGAACTATTCACCTATCATACACTGATTGTAATAACTAATGTATAACCCTTTCCTCCATAGATACACCTTTATTGCAGAGGCGAACAGTTTAGATCCAGATCAGCCGGCAGATCTGTGCCATCTGATCAGAATCTAAACTGTTTGCTTTTTTATTCATTAGGTGATTTCTGACCATAACGCGACCACTCCAGATCCTGATCAGATGGCACAGAGGTGCCAGCTGATCTGGATCTACATTGGTCGCTGTTGTATATTGTATTGTTTGAAATAGAATATACTTTACTGCACATGCTTATATATTTGCCGCTTTAAGTTGTCTGTTAAAGATTCAGTCTTATACGCCTTTCCAATAAACAGTTTCGCAGTCCTGTACGAGTTACTTCCCGTGACCAGATATCAACCCAAAACGAGGCTTCACATGAAAGCTGAACTATCGGACTATGGCTTAAGCACATAAGGCCTAACATAATCCATTAAATTTCAGGTGTGTAATCGTCGCCGCCGGTCGAAAATAAGTTACTGGTCTGTTATTCTAGTCAGACATTTTTATTTTCACTATTTGTTAGATATTTGCATTTTTTATATTGTAAGAACATGTACCATTCTTGTTGATAGTGGGCAGTATGAAACGCGCTTCGGATAAACGTTAGTATTAATGTTACGAATTTCTATACAGCATTTTCATCTTTATGTATTTTATACTTAAAATTATATTTAACTGGTATGAAATTCGCAAATTGCTAAGACTGATAATGTACTATACTCCGGAAATCGTGACATGTCAACATTCGGTTACAGTATCTGTCATTATACTTGTACTCATCTATTACTTGAATACATCGTACCGTTAATGTTCAACGAAAAATAATTTTGAATTTTTGAAAACGTCACGTATACTTCACAAGCAAAAATACGGTACGATTGATTTTGTCTTGAAATTAAGAAGGATCAATAAGGTTATATGATTGTTCGTATCATTCATAGAATAAAATTCAAGGATTCTGATGCTGGCTTCTAATAAAGATGGAGATGCCGGCTTCAAATAATGATGGGAACATTTATATTAACATTAAGACTGCTAAGGTTTGAAATTCTGTCATTTTGGCGTAAACGCTCAATCGCTTGATTGAATATTTATAAAATGTTCTGCTAAGATGAGTTTCTAATTGATGTCTTATGGTTCTACTTGTCGTATTAAGGATTAATAATTCATATAACTGCTATATCAAATACTTTTGCTACCCGATTCAGAAATTAAGGATTTCGATATACTTATTAATTGGGAGGTGGAGGTACATAAAAAAGTAAACCGATCTCTATTGGTCAGTGATATCTTCTTCTTAGTAATTGACAGGGGACCCCTTGTGCGCGACAATTTGGCATTTTTATGACATGCCGCTTTCAAAATCAATCGCAGCCGGCATGTCAGTAGTTGATAAGACACGCTAAGCCGGAAACGACACTCAATTTATCCGTGGATAGAACACAGGCTGTTAGTTTAAGTCGTTTAAAGTAAACCTTGGCGCGAGGAATAATGACTTTACACTTTTAGTCAGGAATCTTTATCAAAAAGATTCCTGTTTTAGTGAAATTAGATTTGTTGTTATAAACTATTCTTGATAAAAAAAAATTTCATCACGCTGATGTATTATTACTAATTCAACGATAAACGAGAAAATATATTTTAAAAAAGAAATTTCATGATGAAAAACGAAAGTTGTAGGTACATGTTCCCTATTACATTAATACAGCGAGCAATAATTTTTCCTGTATAGTAGTCACGTGACTGAATAGGGGAGGTAACCGAAAAATTCACCGAATTATTGGAAAGGCGTATAATAAAACTCAATGTAGAAACACGCTTGTGTTTGTCTCAATAATCACATTATTATGATTGCCATATCATATCAACAATAATACAACAGTCGCACATGCATAAAAATGCATATGTATGGAGGAAAGGGTTAAAGATTAAGATTTCATATTAGGATCACTATTACTTTAAAGCTTGTAGCCAACTTTTAACTTTCAAGAATTTTCCCACAGACTAATTTGTATCAGTATGTGTTCCTTAGTTAATTAGTAAACAGTGTAGACCCTGATCAGACAGCTGTTGTGCAACTGATCTGCATGTACACTGGTTGAAAATGTGACAAAAGCTGCAATAAAGCTTACAAAAAGTTAACATCAACCACTGTAACAAATCCTGCAAAATATCAATCTGAGCAATGAATTAAATTAAATTACTTAACTCGATACATGCTTGGAGTTTATTTCAGACTCAACTAAACAGTTAAACAGTTATTTCATAACAATAATCACAACTGAAGCATTCAAAAATGAAACAACAAACAGATCTGCAAAAACTGTTCTTGAACAATTACATTCAATAAAACACTAACAACATTTACTACTGATGTTAAGCTTGATTTCTCTTTCAAGATTAGCTAGCAAGTTAACCTTCAAGCCTAAACTCAGTAAGAGTTTGTCCTTCAACACTTTGATCCAACACTTTAATCAAGCATTGAGTAGTAAAAGTGAGCAAATTAATAAAATGTTATATGGCACTAACTGACATTTTATCTTAGAAAACCACTGGAAATGTCAGAGGTATTCCCAGTTTTCTTGGATTTTAACACTTTACTCCATGGGTACACATTTAATTACATGTGTATATACTGTACTCATGCAGTAAAGGTAAAAATTAGCTGTTGATCAGATCTTGAACAGTCAGATCATTCATGCTAACCGATGGCTTCACTAGGTTAGCCTCACTGGTTTAAACATTGATGACATACAGCTCATTATAGTCGTTATTTCAATCAACAAACACATCAAAGAATGGAAATTCAGCTTTCTGTGGTTGCAGAAGATCGGCCAGGAAGCAGACTGTGCCAGCCCACCCCTCGTACAGGCTGTATGGACTGTCAGGGATTCTAGCTTGTTGGAACTCCTGAGAGAAGAGAAATTCTGCAAACTTCAGGGCTCTGTAATGATACTTCTGGTCTCCTGGAAAAGAACCATATTCATTGGTTTGGTCCAAGTCAAAGGAAAAGGGAGACAATCTCTAATTTTCAATAACCCTGCAAACTTCAGGAGTTAGGAAACTTGGCATAAGAGAAGATAAAGCATAAAAGGAGAAAAACAATTTAAGTGGAAGGCAATAACCAATCAGGAACATCATAATAATGGAATATTATCACTCATTTTACACTTTGCTGCAATCAAGTTCCTTCTTAAAAGTGTTTTTTAGTTTCAGATGAAAATATATGCTCCAATTAAAGACTACAGTTAAAGCAATCTCCTTCGCAGAGTTGTAGTTCCTTACACACACTTTACATCTCTGCAAAAGACTCAATGTCAAGATTTTTTACCAAACTCGACAGCCTTATTTTATACAGTCATAAATTATGAATTTGAAAGCTTGAGGTAAAACAAATGACTGAAATCTTCACTATCTCTCATCAAAACCGAAGAAACCCAAGCTATTGTAAAAGTAATTGGTGAACTATTTCTTTGAGTTAAAGTAAAAGTAGTGGAAAGTAGTCCCAGCCTATAACAGAGGTGAATGTTATGAGCCGATAGTGTAAGAAAGTGCAGTTAAAGCTGCTAACAAACTATTGGACAGTGCACAATATAACATCATTGCCTTCACACTTTTAGGCATAGAGTGGATCATTAGCTCAAAGGTAAGAGCGTCTGCCTCCGAGTCCATGAATCACTGGTTCAATGCCCCGCTACTCCAACTAAAATTACTAACAGAGTGAAGGGACAGAAACTTTACCTGTAAGCCTGTACAACAACAAGAAAACATATCCACTTCCTGCAACTCCGTGGCAGATCCCTGGCCCCTTTCGTAGAAGTCCCCTCTGCCAGGTTAGTTCTCCACAGCGTATGCAGGCCTGAAGATATTTATCATCACCCCACAACCTGTATGCCCTTGCCAGCATGTAAATAACACCTAAAAACAAGTAAAACTGTAGTGTAGAGAAGATCTGGTACATTCTCTACAGACTGTTTAGGTTTGGATTGTTCAGCTCTGTAGATACAACCATAATTCACTGCCTTATTTCTTTAGCATACAGAAGAAATGTCAACATTTTTTAAAAATTATTTCAGAGACTTTTTTTTAGACAAGTTTTTAAACGTTTTTAAGGACAGGACAGGAAAATCTCTTTTGCATTTACAACTGTCACCAAACTGCTCAATGTTTAGATATATTCTATATTTTGTCAATATATATTTTATTTTATATTTTGTTTCTGAAAACTTCACCCTAAATTTCCAGAAGAAAGAAGTCACTTCTCCCTAAAATTTGGTCCTAGCTTTATCCCTGATACTAACCTGGGGCCCCATGACACCAGTGCACAAGTTCTTCCTTATCAGGACGTCGCCTTTTGACCTCATCCATGGCAGGAGGGTAGTTGTAGTTGTCCTGTTCCAGTGACAACATGAAGTCCACGCCGGCTCTCACCACCTTCTCATGGTCAGGGTTAGATTTTAGGAAGGATGGAAAACACATTAACATCTGCAGAATGGAGGACATACCATGAGCAGCACCTGTTAGAATGTTAGAAATAATAATTATCCACCTGTGATATATGTAGCAGAATACATAACTGGCAAGGTTTAAACGAGTAAAAGTGTCAATTTAGCTCAAATAAATGCTACCTTTATTCAGTATGTTAAACATGGGTTTATGAAATCTCAACTCAGAAATTATGCAGATGTATGTCACCAATACTCGTATATTACATGTCTTATCTTTGTTATTTACTGCAAGACCAATGGATGAAAATTCAGCGTAAGAGAAATCTTTGAATACTATTATTTGATAAATAATAACTTCAATAAGATTCAAATTAGCATTGACACATATGCTGACAGTCTATTAACATGTCAACATGTATCCCTTAGAGAAATTTTCTTCTTTTGAGCAATATATCCCTTATAAACTACATTTGCAAATGAATTACGATTCATGTTTGGATGGGAACATCTGATATTAATGAAGCTTAACCTATGATGCACACATTCATGGCATGGGGAAACAGAGTAGATCCAGATCAGCCAGCACATTCGTGCTGTCTGATCAGGATCTGCACTGTTCACTTTTTGATTGACTAGGTTATTTCTGACCAAAAAGTGAACAGAGCAGATCCTGATCAGATAGCACAAATGTGCCAACTGATCTTGATCTACACAGTTCCTACATGCCATAAAAGGTGTATATATGGAGGAAAGGGATAATAGTAATACTAGTACTATATTTATAAAGATTGGTCAAGTTAAAAATAAATAATAATGTTATGTCTATCATTCCTCAATATAATTTGTATAGATAATTGCAAATTACAGGCAAAGCAAAAATTAGATTTTTGTGGTTTCACTTTAAATGTTTTTTAAAATATTTTTATTCATAAATATTACCCTTTTTTCCATATATATTTTCTTTATTGCATTGGCAAACCGTGTAGATCCAGATCAGCCTGCACATCCTTGCCTATGAGCCATCTAATCTAGATCTACACTGGTCGCACACGAGTAAACATGAGTATATGTGCATGGAGTAATATTAAAGGCGCTGCAAAAATGCACTACACTTAATAAACCCATCTTTTACTTAGTCTGTGCTAACTGCTTGATTTTAACATCTTTTTTACATATAAATCTAATGGGAAAAACAAATTAAAAACTATAGTACTACCTAGATACTCTGTATCATAATATGCATACATAAGCGGGATGGATGGGTTTCTTAGGACATGTCTTCGACCAGATTCCACAATTACTGAACAAATCTCATGTATAACTGATTCACTCACAACCTGAAATATAACAAACAGAAACAGAACAGTTACATTTCATTCTGAACTTCACTCTGACAGCAAATCATACCAACATACAATGTATTAACAACATATTTTCAACAGCTAAGCTGTCAGCAGCTTCTCACAGTCATATGAGGTGTTTTCTCCATACATACCATTTAATTCAAATTTATTGCATGACTTGGGCGAACAGTGTAGTAATATTTTGGGAGTTTACTGATGTATGTATTGTTACAGACCCATAAAGGGATGATTTAATAAACACAGACCCTGTTTCTATAGCTTTATTCTATTCTATAACATTCGTTTTCTAAGACTCCCGAATGTAAACAGATACAATAATAATACATTGTGCATGCATGATGAGGACGCCGGGCTTATCATACCCAACTGACCACTGGTACGCTACTACAAGTGTCGTCATCTGTGCTGTCTGACTGGATCTGCACTGTACGCTTTCTGGTCAGAAAAACTAAGTAAATAAGATCAGACGACACAGATGTGCAGGCTGATTTAGATTTACATTGTTTGCCCAATCCAGAGTCATGTGTATGGAGGAAAAGGTTAATTATAAACTGTTTCATCAACATAAATTGGCTGTTGGTAAGAGATGAATTAGAAATGACAGTTACAATAATAATGCTCAACTATTCATATCATATCATTAGAATTAAATTCAAAATAATTATCTTCTGATTTAATTTACAATTCAACACGATATAATACATTTTATTTCACTCAGTCAGATCATTTATATGATAGCATAGAAATAAAACATAGAAAGCATAAATGAGACAACAATTAAACATAACTCATCAATTGACTAGTTTAAGAAAATGTATGTAATAAGGGAATAGCCTAAGCATGAGATAAAAGAGAGAAAGAAAAAGAAAAACATGAAGATAACAATATCCTAAGACAGTAGTTAATTAAATAATTGATTAAAAGTATAACAAATTAAGCAGAAAAAGCAGAGTTACAGATTTTGGTGGAAATGATGTAGATTATGATGGTGAAAATATATTTTAAGTTTCAAGTTGATATCCAGGTACTTTCAAAGTTACACACAAGCGGCCAAAATCTTGTTTCTAGAAATGTTTCACCATTAGATTAGAAATCATGTTAATGTAATATTTTCTAACCTGTCTCCCAAGCTTTCTGTTGAGATTCAAAACACCACACAAATATCCAGCTCTACCAACGAACAGTTCATCAGATCCACATCGCAGGAAAGATAATGGTGTACAAATCTTCGAAAGAGCAGAAAATTTGTTTGCAAATTTGTCCGCTTTACTTTTATCACCTAATGCTTCATGAACTAAACTAGACACAGCCTGCACCCCTGCCTCCCCTAAAATAAAAGACGATTTGTCCCTACTAGAGTTTTTAGCATACTCGAGAGAAACATTTGCATAGATTACAGCTTTCTCCAGAAACTCTGCATTACTTTCTTTAAAACAGTCATTGTTGGAAAGGCAGTAAAACATGTAAGATATCCCTGCATTGCCAACATACAACCCTCCATCACAATTTTCTAAAGATGCTGGCATCCCCTCTACAATGGACTCAGCTAGCTGGTTTACTTGTGCAACCCATTTTGCTATGTCCACTTGGATATTTTCACCAGGTGTGTAATCTTTGAATTTGTTTTCAAAATACCGCATTGTTTTGGTCTTTAATCTTAAAGTATGCACGAGAAACGCGAGTTTTTTGTTACGAAGCAAAACTGTCACTTTTATGACCGAATTCATCCGAACGTCTGGTTCCCGTTCGTGCAGCCACAGAGTCAATCCGGCCCTAGTCCTAATCCGGCCATAGATCCCAGACCCTAAGCCCCGGACCGACTGATTGAGAAAAACAATTTAAGCGACTCATAAAATTAAGGTGTATATTTTTTTCGCATGATTTTATATGGTTTGGAAACAACATGTACACTCAATGGCCATAATTGAGTTCCCAAACGTAACGTCATCTTGATATTAAACTATAAAACTGGCGAACATTTTCAACAAACTTACTTGAATTGTTTAGTATCTTGTAATATAACCTTTTGCCTTCATGACTGCCGACACTCGGTCTGGTAAACTTTCATACAGTCTTTGTACATACTCGGGAGAAATACTGCCCCAGGCTTCTTGCACCACTCTCACCAAGTCAGTTCTGTTTTGGATTTCTGCTAACCTTTTTTCAACCAGTAATTTTAGTTTTCGCCATATATTTTCAATTATATTGAGGTCTGGGCTCTGTGAAGGCCAACTTAAAGTACTGATATTGTTTTCTGTTTTCCATTTATTTGCTGCTTTTGATACATGGCATGGTGCATTGTCCTCTTGAAATATCAAAGGTCGGTTTTGAAAATGTCTAGCAACAACAGGCCATAAAAAATTATCGAGAGTTTCAATATACTTATCAGTGTTCATATTGCCATCAATTTCGACCAGGGTTCCCACTCCATCGTAACACACACAACCCCAAAACATCACACTAGTCACAGTTCTCCTCTCAAAATCAGCGTACTGGCCTACACACTGGGGTAAGTATTTCTATTCATCCTTCCTCCAGACATAAACCTTTCTATTTTTACCAATAACAATTTGAGTTTCGTCACTAAAGATTTCCAGTTTTCATTAACTGTCCACCCTCTTTTTTCCCTACAGAACCGTTTGCGTTTTTCCCTATTATTTTTTGATATAGTTGTTGCTTTTGAAACCCTCTTACGTTTAAAACCTTCATCAAATAATCTCCTTCTAACAGTTCTAGATGACAATTCAGTTTCTGTATGTTCGTATTTACTTGTTAAATCATTTAATGTCTGTCTTCTGTTGTTTCTAACCATTCTAAAAAGTACCCTATCTGTCTGTGCAGATGTCTTTTTCTTTCGCCCACTTCTAGATACGTTTTCTACTACACCACTCGATTTAAACCTAAACAAAAATTTTGAAATCGTTCGCCGATTTGTCCCTGTTATTTCACTTATCTTTCTGTGAGAATATCCCTCTTTTTCTAGTTTTACGATCAGGTTTTTTGTCTCCACTGTCAATTCTTTGCCGTGCGGTGCCATTTTTAAACCTCGCGCCGGTATTCTGTTTACAACGAACGTCATGGAGACACGCGGTGACAGGTTACCATCGATACCCGATAGATTCGTCCGGGATACTTTTTATCAATTATATTTGTTATGGAGCTCGGATATTTACGCTAAATTTCTACCTATCGTTAATGTTTACGCCGCCATTTTAAATTTGGGAACTCATTTATGGCCATTGATAAGAATTCGGCGAGTTAAACTGTTTTTAATATCGAGGCTCAGCGGAGTTACCGATTTCCCCGCCCAATCCCAACTAACAAGTTTTGGGAAATAAAACATTTTTAAAACAATCATTTCAATTTTGATGAACAGGTCAGTCAAACCAAGCCTGCAAGGATTTGATATTTTCGTATTTGGTGGCCTTCAAAGTTTCTTTTTTTTCATCCATTTACATGTTGTATCTGTTCAATAAAAAGTTAAAACGTTTAGTTTTAGTTGTAAACAATTGAATCCAATTTGTTATTATCGTATATTAATGGTCTCCAGTCTTCTAGCCCAACTATTTGTGCGCATCAAGGGCTTTTCTATATATACGATGGTCGCCCTTCGCGCACAACCCAGTTACTATTCAAATCAATGCGGAAAATTTTCCTTCTAAGTCTATATGCCAGCGATCAGAATTTGAGTCGCAACTTTGGCGGCTCCATAAAACATCTTAAACCATATGTGTCTTTAAAAATATTACATACCTGAAAAGCCACATTCAAGTAGAATCAATATATGTAATCCTTTATAAATAACGGTTTCGTTTTTTATGCAAAACTATTTTAAACCTCCACCCATGATTACGCCGCTTAAAGTTTACCTGACTCAACGTTTATCGATAAACTTCACCTTACCAGCTTGAAATATGTACCGCGGAAATTCTTGCTACGGTCAATACAAAGCAACATATGGATAAATGTTTGATGAATAAAAGAAAGTATAACTATCTGCAAATATAATTAACAAGGTAATATAGAGAACATTATTAAAGATGTGATTGAAACTTAATATAGCCGGGCGGGTATCTAAACAGACGAAAAAAAATCCCAACAAATTTTGGTTGCCTAAAATGCATAAAACACCGTACAAAGCAAGATTTATTGCGAACTCTAGTTCTTGCACTACTACTAAATTATCCGTGCTCTTAACTTCTTGTCTTACAGCTATAAAAGAACATGTAATTAGGTATTGCGATAAGGGTTTGGAACTTCTGGCAAAAATTTATTTTGGTCGATTAAAAATTCAAATGACGTTTTGAAAAAGTTTAAATCAAATAATTTTCAGGCGTTCTGTTTGTCTACTTATGATTTCTCAACTTTATATACCTCGCTCCCTCATAATTTAATAAGAGACAAACTAACCAGTCTCATTGAAAAAACGTTTGCTAGAGAAAATAAAACCTTCATCGCTTGTAATGAACATAGGGCATTTTTTACAGATGGTTCTTATGATAATTATACTTTATGGACTTGTCAAGACCTAATAGAGTCGTTAACTTTCTTACTGGATAATATTTATGTTAGATTTGGTACCTCTATTTATAAACAAGTAATAGGCATCCCAATGGGTACTAATTGTGCACCCCTTGTTGCTGATCTGTTTTTATACTGTTATGAAAGAGACTTTATGTTATCTCTTTCTACTGAACATCAAGATGATATTATTACAGCTTTTAACAACACCTCGAGGTACCTTGATGATTTATTAAATATAGATAATAACCATTTTCCATTACTGGTTAATAAGATCTACCCTTAAGAACTACAACTTAATAAAGCGAACACTTCAGAAAAGCAAGCAAACTTTCTCGATCTAAATCTGTCAATTGAAAATGGTTATGTCACTACTAAAATATATGATAAAAGAGATGATTTTAATTTTAATATAGTAAATTTTCCGTTTTTAGACGGCGATGTTCCCCGTGCAACATCTTACGGGGTTTATATTTCACAGCTTGTTCGCTTTTCAAGAGCTTGCAACGATATTAATGATTTCAATGAACGTAATCTTTGCATTACAGAAAAACTTTTAAAACAAGGTTATCGGTATCACAAATTAGAGGTCTTTCACATTGTTGTGCGCATGCGTCGTACGCCACGTTAGGTGCGGAAAAATTGGTTTTATCCTAAACCGACAAGTGAGGGGGCATTTAACTGTGTCATTGCTAACAGAATGAACAGACATGATCACGGTGTCGTCTTAAAGCTAATGATAAATTATAATAATAATTATGATAAAGCATAATAAATTCGAGTTTTAGAATTTCCGAATATAATAGGCTTAAAACGTCTGGTCGGCAAGATTTGACTGTGAAAAGCGTAAAACAATCAAAGACGTGGTTGCCACTTTGAATCGGGAAGTCTTATATGAAAACAAATACATTGTGGATTACACGTTACTGTATATTTTCCACAGACCCATATATAAGCGTATCGAGTTTTTCTGACAAAATGCGTTTACTTCAAGAAATATATTTTATGTTACATGATCTCTCTAAATTGGAGGTAAACGGATGAATTCAGCAATGTATCGTCGTTGTATTCAACGCCCGTTAAGCTTATTAAGTTATTCATGTTATTATAAACATCTTTTTTTATAAAATCGTCAGCCATAGTCAATAGACATTAGTTTAAGTCGCATTTCATGAATATCTACGTGTTACGGGAATGATGTAGAAAGAAGATAAAATGTCCGCAGACCTTCAAAATCTCAGGATTTTATCTGAAATCTCCGGACCGTAAGGTTCTTCTCCGGATCTAAGGATTTTCAGGCAAAATCTCAGGATTTAAAAATATTGAAAAGGATAATTAAGGGCTTGCCACACTCCTCCCAATTCTATTCATCGATAAAATAAAAATCATCAAATCTCAGTAATGGCAAAATGCCGTTCAATGAAACTTTGCACAAATGAATGTTACTAATGTAACTTTATTTTGCATACAGAACGACACGTTAGAAAAGTAAAGAAACAAAGCTAGACCTAAAAATTCCTTGAATTCTATTTGCATAAATTCACAAAAACTAAGGGATGCAGAACATAATTTTAAATTCCCTCGTGAGCGCAATGATACTGACAAGAAAATGTTGTGTACTTTGTAAAAAACTTTCAACTATTAAAAGCGAAATCAGTGATTGTCATCAGTTTACGCGACCAGGAAATTGAAGGTCAAACACACTTTTACTAATATCTCGTAAAGTTTACATATGTAAATCACGAGGGCACAATAAATTGTTGTCAGTATCATATTACTCATGTGGGGATTTAAAATGATGTTTTGTGTTCTTTAGTTTTTGTGAATTTATGTAAATAGAAGTTGAGGGAATTTTTTGATCTCGCTATTGTTCTTTACTTTTCTAACGTGTCTTACCATCTGTAAAATAAAGATACATTAATAACATACATTTGTGCAAAGTTTCAATTAACAGCAGTTTGCCGTTATTGAGATTTTGATAATTTTCTTTTTATCGATTAATAGAATTGGGAGGAGTGTGACAGGCCCTTAATGAAACATAAATTTAACTGAATTTAGAATGGGTTTTACAATTATATTAATTGATATAAAGAAACTTGTTCTTGGTCACGGCTCCATAATTTCCTGTTTATTGAGAGATTACGTGATAGTGACACGCTGCCTCGGGCACACATGTACACAACAGCTAAGTGTCATAAAACTAAACTCGGACCTGAATATCGCAGTCCCGTTCATTTGTTTTGGTCCATGGTCATTTTGATTTTAAACAGAAATGAAAATATTATATTTCAAAACCTTCAGCGACAACAATTACGAACTTCAACATCAAAATTGTTTTTATTAAAAAAAAACAACAACAAAACTCTCTGGATTTTTTAAAATAGGTTTTGGTTGGCCTGCCGTCCGGCAATATTCGTTTGGTTCAATCAATTTAACGATTTCTCGGGTTGTAGCTGGAATCATCCTATTATGTAAATACGTAATATTTTTTCTCAAAAGCAAAACACGCAAAACCTAGTCGCCGACGAGCTACATAAGAATATAATTATGTCTCATTCCACTATAAATTAAAGCGTTACAAAAAACATGCCGCAAAACGGTAAAATGTCCGATAATGTTCGTCTGAATTGTCAATTATACAGATTTATTTTTAGTAAACACAATTCACGTGTGTATTTTCATAAAAAACCCAAACAAATCCGTTGGATACTCGCGTCCTGAAAATCCCGCGATAAACAATGTTTAAAATGCGCATAACTTTCTTGATGTGCTTGTAAATGATCATAACGTTTTTTTTATTCTTCGTTGTTTGTCTGAACTTACTTATTTATAAATTTGAAATGATTAATCAACATTTTCTTAATTTTATAATCACTTAGTCATATTAACAATAGTAAACGAAGCCCCCCTCGCGTGCATTTATCGACTAAATATGCTCTTCAATTTTAGAGAGCGCTAAGGGGAGGTAACAATGTGAAAGAACTCTATTAAGGAAAACATTTTGCAAGTTTTATCGTCGATACCCAGATCTAATTCATAAATACAGGTGCAGTTTAATATCACTATTGCAACAAGGTATTTCACAGCCAGTTTTTTATGGAGATTTAATTTTATAAACTTAAGATAAAGGGCAATGTTAATTTCTCCCAGTAATTCGTAAAAACCATCTGTAAATTTAAAAAGAAAGGTTACCAACAGGATATTTTACAGCGCTCTGCATGCCTGGTGATTAACCCTTCTACAGTTGATCATTATGCTTACCTCTTTGGTTGCTCGACGGTGGCAGGGGTTTAAGAGTTTATGAAGGTTTATGGCGAAATCTTTTCTTAAAAGAACCTAGAAGCTCGATTTGTTTCTTTTATTCCTGTCATCGTGTTCTTGCTGATTTTACTCCAGGAGCTCTGGTCTCGGTAAGATCATTGAGTACCCGCCCTTTGGCTTTGCAATGCTATTAAATTCTTATGTTCTATATGTTTGTGTGCTTTTGCATGCAACATTGTTGAGCCAATAAGTGGGTTGGAGTTGTTTCACCAAGACAACTTGTACTTGTTTTGTGATATGAGAACCTGTTGGGGCAAGTGTGAGGTTGGTGCACCCTAGAACCTGGTTTAAACCCCCAGTGGCAATTTGATTTGCCACTGACCGTTCCAATGCGGTAACCCCTCATTTTTGTTAATTGTTAGTGGTGTCTCTTTTCAAACTGATCATTTTATTAACCATGCTCTCTCCCTCTCTTCTTCTTGGTTGTGTGGGGAGGCTGATTTTCTGAATGTGGCGATCCCTGATATGCATATTTCACCTTTTGACAACCACCGAACATGACAAATAAGAAAATAAGAGTACGTTGTGAGTTTTTCTCCGTGTACAGCCTCCCCGCATTGTAAAAATATGTTTGAATAAAATGAAACGTTTTTATTGGTTATCTGATTTTCGTATAAACATGTTAACGGCACATACCGTGGTACATTTAACAAGTTATTTTGTGGAATATTCGTCATTTATTGTTACTTTTATCATTATTTATGTTTTATAACAACATACCAGTGTTGAAATTTTCATGTGGGAGTGAAAAATAACAGAATTTAAATAGGCTCGATTTCCGACACAGTTTTGATCCTAACTGCTTGAGACGTAAAGGACAGACATCTATAATAAGTCAGTATGATAGTTCATGTTCATGTAGTTCATGTAGATTCGAAGCCAAAGCATCGGATGATGCTAAGCATATTGCTTCTTTGGCCCATTTTAATTTTGTTTTCCCTAATTAGTATCGAGTCCGTGGTTTAGGTTATGGAATACAGACAAAATTTATATTCCAATGTGTCATAAAATTGGTATTTACATTCTGTCACATTGATAATATTATCATTATTTACATACAAGACACATTAAAATAATAAAACAAAGTACAATGTGCACACAATGTTTATATATCTTATAATTCATATAATTAATAATTGGGGTTGTAGCACTGAGCTATGAAATTTGATTAGTCTTTCCAGTTTTTATTGAGCCTAGACTTAAAGCAGTTGAGTGTCTGCGCTTCAATTGTATCGGTGGGTAGTGAGTTCCATGCATCCACCACCCTATGACTGAATGTATTTTTTTCTCAAGTTTAATCTAGCTCTAGGCTTAAATAGCTTTTGTGTATTCCCCCTTGTATTAGTGCTATCTCTAAGAGAAAGGATATTTATGGAAATCGTCTAGTCCATGCCCAAGCTTATATACTTTAATGACGTCCGCCCTGGCCCTCCTATATTCCAATGTTGGTAAACCAAGTCTTATTAATCTTTCTTTGTATTCCAGTCCTTGCAGTTCTTGTAATATTCTTGTGGCCCGTCTTTGCACATTTTCAATAGCAATAACATCTTTTTTGTATCTTGGGGTCCAGATTACAGAAGCGTTTTCTAAATGCGGTCTTACAAGGGACTTATAGAGTTGTAAAAACATTTCCTTATTCATATACGTAATTTTTTTTTATAATCAGCCCCAAGTTCCTGTTAGCTATATTTACTTTGGTGTTAATGTGTTTGCTCAAAGTTAATTTGCTATCGAATATTACCCCCAAGTCTTTTTCTTCAGTTATTTGTACGATTTTATGGACTTTATTTTCATTATTTACATTTCTTTGTATTGAATGTCATTTGCCATTTGTTAGCCCAATCACAGGCATCAAAGATGTTATCTTGTAACATTATTTCATCTTCATGTCCTCTAATAACTGAGTATAGCTTTGTGTCATCTGCAATTTTAAAGAGCTTTGAGATACAAGTTAGGGCATCGGGTAAATCATTAATGTAAATCAAGAACAAGACTGGTCCTAATACACTACCCTGGGGGACACCACTGGTAACATTTTGCCAGGAGGAAGTGGCTCCATTGAGTTTAACTCTTTGTAACCTATTTTTCAAAAAGTCTTCTATCCAGTTGTACAATTTTCCCCTTATGCCAACACCCCAAATCTTCTTTAGTAGCCTTTCACGTGGTACCTTGTCGAAGGCAGCTTTAAAGTCCAGATAAATAATATCTACGTCATTTTGATTGTCTGTCGCTGCTGTCCATTCTTCAATACATCCCAATAGTTGTGTTATGATAATGGGTCTGTGCTTGCCGTCGAATTATTGAGACTACCAGTCTTCCTACCTGTGTTAAACCTGGGTTTTACTATAACTCATTTGCTCACTGACTTATTCTGGGTGACGATCCACTCATATAAAAACCATCGATTCGGAACGATCGGGTGTTGATTTGTCATGTGATCGAAATGAATTAGGGGTTGAAATGTCTCGGGATCGAAATGTCTTTGTGTCGAAATGTCTTAGGGGCCTAATTAACGGGACCGAAATACCTTTGGAGTCGAAAAGTCTTGGAGTCTTGCATACCATATAACCATCTACACCATTACTCCCTTATTTACAGTCTATTCATAATATAAGAGAGATCATGGGGTGACGAAAAGGCAGTTAGAAGGATATAAATGACTTTATTATAAACGATTTAAACACATATAATCAAACAAGATTGTAGAATGAGAATAGATGTGGACCCAGGCTGTCTGTGAAATGAACTGTAGAATGGTAATGTATTCTTAAACCAGATTAATCTTTGGAACGATTAATTCATGTGGTATTAGGCTTGTAAGATGAAAACGACCTATTGATAAAATTGCGTTATATTTTGCACAAAGTATTTAAGAATGATATTCTTCTTCTAAAATGCAGAGATAGCCATTTGAGGTGCCAAATCGTATTATTTAGATTAATGTTACTGTCCTAATTTTATCATTCATAAGATAATGCCAGCTGACTTCTGAACACGGCAATTTTTTCATGGATTCGAATATAGAACATTTCACGTGCTGTATTCTTCCCATAATTTAATAATGGAACCCTATTCATATCACTGTCGACACTGAATATAGCCACTGGTTGAGCACAACTCAATATTTTCACAAATTTAAACAAATCGGGTTCGAAATGTTTTAATTAGGGTTGGGTTGTTTACTGAACAAATGTCATTGGGTCGAAATGTCTTGCTCCCGCGTAGATGGATTGAGATTTATTTATCAATATTGTAAATATATTATACTTGCCAGAAGAGAGTCGTGATTTTCGTCTTGTTCTTCAAAAACTAATGTTATGCTGTTGGGCAATCTACTGTCGAGTTAAATCATATCCGTTTTGACCGTAATTTTCTCTCCATCTGCCCGGCATCGACTTCCGGTTTAAGCTTTTAT